>JAMPIV010023003.1:40000-541129 GCA_024509875.1 Oreohelix idahoensis | reverse complement strand
TTTGATATAAAAGCTTACTGTATTATTACCCGCCTTCTTCAATGAAACGTGTGCTGCATTTCTAAGAAAACATTGAGACGTACTGCGTAATGACCTAAATTAATCCTAACATTAATTATACTGCGTTACCAAAACGAACGAACAGTTGGACAAATAATAAAAGGATAGAAGAGAGAAGGGACTGGGCTTGAAAATCAGGAAAAAACGCATGGCAACACGCGTGTTCGCGCGAGATACGCAAATGCTGCCATCACGCGTGTAAGTCTACATGCACTAATTTTTTTTCAGACGGACAGTGATAAAATACACTACCCTTTCCCAGAGTTAGGTTTATAAATCATAACAGACTCTTATTAGAAAAGATAACATTAGATGGGTTTACGGTTGAAAACATAACAGTACCCAGACAGCACATCTTCGAAACAGGAGGTAGAAGAAATTGCATATTTTGAACGCAGCCACGTAGCTCCTTTAAATTAGTATTTTTTGGGTTCCTTAGGGCTTGCTGACAAATAATATGTAAAACGTTACGCAAATAGTCCAGGAATTAATAAATTATACCCAAAATAAAATATTGGGGGTGCCTGACAGCATAAAATCATTTCTGCTCATAAGATTTTTTTTTAACGTGTTTGAAAAAAATTTACGTTACAGAAATAGCCTACCATGTAAACTCCAAATTGATTGGAGCGCAACAAATGAAAGCCTAACCACGATTGGTCGGGCTATAAATACTATCTTGGTTGTTAGGGGAAACGGGGAAAGGTAACATTTTTTCAAACACTTGTCGAAACGGGCCTCATTGGTCAGACTCGCTGATATACACACTTGGGAGCGTTAGTTCGAAACCACTTGTTTAAATAAGCTTGATAAAGCATCAGTGCGTTGAAGCCAGCTTATATTTTGCTAAATAAAAGCCTGGGAGATAAGCAGATGGGAATTTGTGCCAGTTTGTGCCAGAATTCATTGCTAATCAACGTATCTGTGTTTATTCGTATGAATTGTGGTAAGCTTGAACCATTCAATATCTTTTAATGAAAATTGAATGTGAATTGTTGATTTATGCCTGTATATATATGTGTAGTTCAGTGGCCAACGTGAGGTAAAGCCTGTAATGCTCCAGCCTGAACAGAGGGTGTCGGGGAGAAGTAAAACGGCATGGAATGGCCAAACAGTACACTGACACCTGGATGATTGACTAGAAAGAAATAATGCTGGAAGTGCAGAGGCGTAGTAACCATTAAGAAGGGTAATACTGGAATAAAGTATTTCAAATGAAGCTGACAGTTGGCCTAATGCTCTGAACTCAATGTTTGTGCGGTGTTGTGATCAGTGTAACAAGAGAGTTTAAGTTTAGTTTATGAAGTTTAGAAGGTTGACATCCTTTCTTGAATATGTTCAGGGGGACAGTGGTCTTGATGGTTTACTGAGCACCAGCACCTGGTCAGAGCTTTTGCTGAAATCCAGTGTCGGACAGCTATACTCCTTGGTCCTCTTTTAGCTGATCAGTGGAGATCACGGCCATGTGTATGATAAGCTAAATATTGGCCAGGCCTTGCAGCTCGAGCTCAACATTATGTCCCCCTTCATCTTGAAACTAACTTTGTAAAATTAAAATAACAATTCCCAGAGGGGGAATTTACTTGGTCAACTTAAATTCAGGGGAGGAACTGTGAACATCTCCATATAACTAGTCCCCTAATCGGACAAAACGATTGAAAAGTTACCATGATGGGACAAATCAGAGCACCACATCAGAAGCCTTGCTTGAACATAACCAAACAACAGTATCTAGTGTAGTTATGTCAGATACTTAGTAGTATCACCTATTTTTAACTACTTTACATACTAAAACATGAACTCAACTTAGGTATCACATTTGTTAATAATATTATGTTCACACAATTTTCATATGTATAATACATTCTGTACATAACTTGTAATTTAAATTGATTGTGATTCCTGGTTCCCTGTAGTTTGAAATCCGGAACTACATATTCATTCATGCCAGTATGAGTATGAATACATATCTTGTTATTTTGAAACGTTACGAGTGACTTCTTTAAGATAATTCTCAACTAGAGGGTTATAGAGGTGTTATATGTATTGTTGAGTGTCACAGTGTTGTTAATGAGGTGTTGGTTTAGAGAGTTTTACTTAAATGAGTAATTGTTGGGTATTCGGTCTGTTGTTGTACTTACACTTCACCTACTCTTACCCTAGACCACATATATCCGGAAGCAGCACACTATTGTCCAGAATAGTATGGAGGAGATTATAGATATGTGGTAGCAAGTGTTGGGTAGCTCTAATACACTTTGCTTAATAGATATTTGATACCTTCCATGCTGGATCTCAGGCAGTTGACACTTAAGTTCCCTTTATAAAAAAAAAAAAAAAAAAAAGTATAAAAAAAAAAAAAAAATATAAAAAAATCCCCCCCCCCCCCCCCCCCCCCTGTGGCCACCCCTCCCCAAAAAAAACAAAACAGTAGGGGAAAAAACAAACACACATCACACAAAGAGCTCTTTCAGTGGCAACACATCACAGTTTTCTTTATAAAAAAAAAAAACTCTGACTCAGAACTGTTGTGAGGTAAAACAACAGTAAAGGGCCACCAGAGGAGTTTTTGGTCGGCCTCTCTGGCTTGCGTTTTTCCTTCAAAACGTAAAAAAAAAAAAGAATAAAAAAAAATGTAGCTGGTTTTGTGATGGCCATGGGGGTTCTCTAAGTGTGCTGTTAGGACATGGGACCCCAACCCAGAAGTTTAGTTCCAGCGAGTCTGCCAAGCTATGATGGTATTCGGGCTGAATGTCCTCTTGCTTGCTACGACAGTAACCAGTGATCTTTTGGTTTAGTGGTGATGGGGGTGTTTCGGCCAAAAAGAAAAACCGTTCGAAAAAATGTTGAATTTATTTTTTCTTAGGAGATTCTGTTGGTGTGGGAAAATAAATGAGGACTAATTTTGACAATTTTCCTTCTCTGTGAACTCTCCTGCCCCCCCCCCCAACCCTATTTATTTTTTGGGGGGTGATGGGTGGTGGAAAAAAAAATAGGGGGGGGGTGGGGGGGGGGGGGGGTTTTTTCTTAATTTTGTGCTTGTGCTGTATGGGGAGAGGTTTTCCGTTGTTCAACTTTAAACAATATTAAAAAAAAACAAGTGAACCCCCCCCCCCCCTTTGTACCAAAAACCGGTGGGAACAACCCCCCCCCCCCCCGGGGGGGGTTCCTTTGGGGGGGGGGGAAGGACAGATGGTGGGGAAATACTAGGGGGGGAAAAAAAAAAAAAATTCTGGTATAATAGGTGACCGAAAAAAAAAAAAAAAAACAAATTTAGATGTTAAAAACAAAAAAAAAAAATAACAGACGGGCTGAGTGGGGGGGGCCCAGATTCGGAAAAAAAAAAAAAAAAAAAAAAAGGGGGGGGTGGGGTCGGCCCCCCCCCCCCCCCCCCGTCGCTCTCTCTCTCAAAACAACACTCTTATTTCACTCCGTCCGTTATGGGAAAAAAAAAAAAAAAAAAAAAAAATTTAAAAAAAATGTTTTGACAGTTTTCCCCCCTCACCCCCTCCTCTAAAAAAATAAAAAAAAAAAATAAAAAAAAGGAAAACAGGAAAAAAAAAAAACCCCCCCCCCCCCCCCCGGCATGCCACCCCCCCAGACCCCCCCCACCCCCCCCCCCCCCCCCCCTATATTAATAAGGATTTTGGGTTGAGGGTTGTGTCACAGGGCAAAAAAATTCATTGTAAAACAAACAGCAAAAAAAACATACCCACTGCACACCCCGTGCAGGGAACCCCCAGTTTACATGCAGCGTTTCTTGAAAGAAAACCAGCTAAAAAAAATAAATGGCATACTACCACCCAACCAAAACCCATTGATCCATGACCCAATGTGTGACCCAAACCCCCACTTCTACCCACCCTTACCAAACCCCTACACCCCCAAAACCGAAAAAAATAAAAAAAAAAAATAAATTTTTAGTTTCCCCCCCCCCCCCCACCTCCCCCCCCCCCCAGTGAGTTTGAGTAAGTTGTCCCATGCCCCCCCCCCCCCCCCCAACCAAAAACACGTTTGGTTTTGTTTTTGTTTTGTATTGTAACCCAGTACCCCCCCCCAATCCCCAAGACCCTTTACCGACCCCCCCAACCCAGGTCCCCCCCCCATGGGACAATAAACACTCAACAGGGCTCCAACCCATGGAAATACCCCCACCCCCCCCGCAGCTGTGCCGTGGCAACCCCCCCACACCCAACAACACCCCCCACAGCGGGCAAAACCCATACCTCCCTGTCACCCCCCTGTCCCTTAAACACCCCCCCCAAATCACACCCCCAGGGGCGCGCCTCGGCCTTATCCTTCCCTACCCCAACAAAAAGGGGGGGTGCACTGGGACCCCTATGGTACAAATGCTTGGGTAGACTGGGGAAAAAAAACAAGAAACCGTGACACCCCCCCCCCCACCCACCCCACCCCCCGTGATGGGGGGGAAATAATAAATAAAAGTGGAAAAAAAAAAAAAAAA
Source organism: Oreohelix idahoensis (assembly GCA_024509875.1). Classification (NCBI taxonomy): domain Eukaryota; kingdom Metazoa; phylum Mollusca; class Gastropoda; order Stylommatophora; family Oreohelicidae; genus Oreohelix; species Oreohelix idahoensis. The sequence continues at coordinate 536,604 of JAMPIV010023003.1, read as the reverse complement.
AAAAAAAAAAAAAAAAAAATAAAAAAAAAAAAAAAAAATAAAAAACAAAAAACAAAAAAAAAACATAAAAACCCCCCCAAAAAAAAAAAAAAAAATGGGGGGGGGGGGTGGGGTGGGGAATATGTGGTTGATGGGTGGGGGGGGTGGGCCCCAACTAAGTGTTTTACTTAATTTGTTAAAACTTATTTGGGGGGTGGGGGGGGGGGGGGGGGGGGGGGGGGGGGTGGCCCCCCCCCCCTATAAGTACCCCCCCCCCCCCCCCCCCCCCCCCCCCCCCAAAATTTACAAGGGGGGCAGCCCCCCCCCCCCCCATTGTATGGACACGAGGGTTTGTTAAAAGCATTAAAATAAAAAAAAGAAAAAAAAAAATAGTAAAAAAAACCCGTGTTTACATTTTTTTTTTTGTAATTTTATTGTGTAACTAAAAAAACATCCCCAGACCATTCGCATGCCTCGCCATAAAAAAAAAAGTACAAAATGGAAAAAGAAAAAAAAAAAAAAAAAAGTAATAATGACAAAAAATGGACGTGCATGTGGGGGGTGGGGGAATTATTAAAAAGGGGGTTGGTGTGCCTCCCCACCCTCCCCCCCCCCCCCCCCCCCCCCCCCCACCCCCCCCCCCCCCCCCACCCCCCCCCCCCCCCCCCCAACCCCCCCGCCCCCCCCCCATTGTTTAGCCCCCCTATTAAAGGGTGGGAAAAAAAAAAAAAAAATGCTTTTTTTTTTGATTAATAGTAGTACTACAATAAGCTTTTGTCAAAGGTTTTGAACCTAGAGTTGTTGATACTGACGCAGCATACGGATTTGTATTTGGGGGGAATAAAAAAAAAAAAAAAAAAATATGTCATGTTTCCAGTGGGAAAAAAAAAAAAAAAAGAAAAAAAAAAAAAAAAAAAAGGGAATAAAAAATTAATCAAAAAAAAAAAAAAAAATAAAAAAAAAAAAAAAAACTGAAAAAAAAATGTTCAATAATAAATACAGCATTAAGTTAGTTTTATTTGTTAAAACAAACAACAAAAATGGTTTCACAAAAAAAAAAAAAAAGGCCCATTTTTTATTTTTTTTGGGTAAAAAAAAAAAAAAAAAAAAAAGTCCGTCCTAACCAGGGGGGGAGTGCTTCCTAACTAGGGGGGGAAAAAAAAAAAAAAAAAAAAAAAAAAAAGAATGTTCTGGTAAAAAAAACTGTAATCAAAAAAAACAAACCGTTACAGGGGAAAAAAAAAAAAGGGCCACCGGCACCTTCGCCGCAAAAAAAAAACCAGGTTCTGGGACCACTGTGAAAAAAAAACGCTCGCACAAAAAAAATTTGGTTTGGTTATATGAAAAAAAAAAAAAAAAAAAAAAAAAAAAAAAAAGGGAAAAAAAAAAAAAAAAAAAAAAAAAAAAAAAAAAAAAAAAAAGGAGAAGTAAGAAGAAACAAAGAGAAATTGAAAGAAATTTTATATAGAATAGAAGAAGAATATCTAATCGAGAACGAAGAAAGGAAAAAGAAGGAAACAGAATATTTAAGAGTAAGGAAGAAAGAAGGTGGGGCTCCCGATATAACAATTAAGAAAGAATTCCTTTTAGGATCTTCTATTGGGGAACCCCTTTTTATTCTTCAAAAAAGAAAATATCAAGATAGAAAATGAATAAAAGAAGGTGAAGAAGTAAAAAGTAAAGGGGGGCCCCCCCCCAGAGCATCTACAAGAATATGAAAGAAAAAAATTAAGAAATAAAAAACTCATAATATTAGTTGCTACACCCCCCCCAAATTATATATTGTATGGGGGGTGGGGGGGGGGAACCCCATTTAATCATATATAGGGGGCATGTATATAGGGGTTCATTAATATATGGTATATATATGATAGATATCAGAGAAGAAGAAAGGTCCTGAGCCACAATAAATTGTAAAAGAAATTTAAGTTCTCCGTTAAAAAGCCAAGCAGAGGATGTTGTGATGGGGTACTAACCGCCGCTTCTTCCGCCTGCTTTAGATTAGCGTCGGACGGGAGGAAAAGCATTTCCACCTCCTTACCGCCCTACAGTGGAAAAAGGGAGTTAGGGTGAGGAGAAGTAGGACGAAGGCTTTCGATTCATCACAGAATTGAATATGAAGAAGAAGAGGAGAGAGTGAGCTGACGAGAGAGGAAGGAAGAGGAGGAGGAGGAAGAAGAAAGGTTAGGGGAAGTTCTCGAAGAGGGAGAGAATGAACTTGGGGAATGAAGGAATAAGGGGGAAGGAAGAAGAGCAAAAACGAAGAAGAGGAGGACGAGGAGAGGAAAAAAGAGAGGGAAGAGGAAAGAAAAAGAAGGAGGATTTTTTTTTAATAGAGGGGAGGAGGAAGGCAGAAGAAACGGAAGATATTAGATTACGAAGGAAAATCTCCTCACCCCTGTGGAGAATAAGGAACGACCGAAGGAAGTTGACCCGATTTTTATTGACCGAATCACCCCTTGTTATGTAAGTACTCGGCATGCAGTGGCCCCTTATTTCATATCTAATATTTTAACTTTTTCTACTTCTACCCCTCCAACTCCCATGAAAACATAATTAAAAGTTGGTTAACTTACAAAATTGTTTTGTATTTAAACTAGACTGAACAACGCAAATATACGTCCTCCACCCCCCCAACCCCCCCCCACCCTCCAACTTGCCCCGCTATGTATGTAAGAAATAAAAGTTTGGAATACACCGAAGTGGGATATGACAGACAGAGACAAAACCATTATGGAATAGACCAGAAGATCCCACCCCCCCCTACACAGTAATATATGTAGATAATATTATAGGTTAACCGGTATATATTATATAAACCATATTAATTTTATATATAAGATACACAGGCAAAATCACGCAAATTTATACAGAGGACATAGACAAATTATTGTGATACCAAAACCCCCCCCCCCCCAGAACTGAAAGCCTCTATTGGTGCTCAAATAATACCCCAATCAAAGGGGGCCCCCCCCCCCCAAATTACAAAAAAAACAAGAGTCTGGGGGGAACTGGGGGGTTATAATGAAGTAACGAAACAAAGAACCAGTATGACGGGCCCCAGTAAGAAATGAAAGAAACCTCTAAGTCAGTTAACCACCTGAATTTGCAAAGTCACAGCGAAAAGATACCCCAAAAAAAGGTTGAAAAAAATCAGTAAGTCGTGGGTTCAACGCAAACGGACCCAGCAGATATTATTTAAAGTTCGCAAAAAAGGGTGGGTAAAATTGCCTACAGAATGCCACAAATAAACACAAGTTAAAGCCGTTACAGTTCGTTGACTTCGCATGTGACTTTTTAATGGCTAAAGAGCTCAAAAAAAAGAAATGATCCTGTGGGTGGGCCCTTAAGGTAGAAATATGTTCCATGATATTTTTGTTTATCGTGGCTTTTTGAAATTTAGCTGTGAACGGTATGTAAGTAAGGTACTGAGAAGGTATATACCACTGCCATGATTTTCAGTGTTAAGATTATGAGCACTCTAGAAGTTTGCAACAAAATTATACAACCTAAACTAATAACAAATTTTAGTAGGGCTACACGGGATGTCATCACAGTGTTTTTATCATTCGGCGTTTTAGCACCTTGCAGTGTTAGTTTGCAATAGAAATTCTAGCGTGAGGGCCTGCTGAAAAATGTGGATAAGGCATAAATGTAGTTGAACAGATTGAGTGGATGCAACTCATGGAAAGACATAGATGAAAAATAAAATGAACAGCAAAAGAAAAATTGATCCGCCGCTATAAGGCATTACAAAGTTGAGATGGTTTAAAGAAGGAGAGAACAATAGACAATTTAAATATACCTGTCACAAAGCTTTACAAGAGTAGGGGTGATAAGTTTATCAGATGGTATGTATTACTTTACAAAAGATTGGTACACCCCATTTCGTATTTTAATGGTGCCCCCTGCCCCCTATGGACCCTGCATTATCGAGGTACGCTCATTCTCCACTCTCTCACGTGTTTAGCAAGTATGTCATGTTGGATAGTACAACTCTGGTAGACTCGTGATGAGGTGTTTTTTTGTGCAAGCTTAATGTATCCCAGAGTAACTTCTTGAGGTGGGGGGGGGGCCCCACCCATCCGTAGTGTAAAGTTCACACACGCATTATTCTTCGTTACAAAATGGCGTGTTCTCGGGTTGTTGATGAACATACTCACTATGGTTGACAGTATTTATACTAGGGTAGGACTCTTGTCAACAGACCTTTGTAAATGTCTTTTCTTTGTACAACTTATGGAACGTATGACAGGAACAGCAGAGATGGATAGGCAATAAGGTTTCATGTTTGCAAACCGGATGGTTTTGCCATCATATGGTTTGTTGAACGTTTTTATCGGAACCTCAGTGTTTCCACAGTCCCCCCCAGGGCCGTGTCAGCACAGACTGTGGAACAGGTATCAAAATTTCTGCACTTGTGGGCTGATCTGACCTCGGACTGGCCAGGCCAAGGTTTATGAGTCACTACACGCCGCCCAAGTGGGTCAACTTCTTGTTACTCAGGGCCCTCTTTGAACTCGGGGGTGACTCTAAATGCTTTTGTCAACGTATTTCCTTCGCAACACCTTCAAAAGACAGCCACTGGGAATCCGGGTCTCACCCACTCAAGAGATCAGTACGATAAACCGTTTGCAACCAAGTTATTGAACCTGGCTTACTAACGGCGAAGACAAGGATCCATCTCAAGACAAGATTGTGAAATGCTTTAATTTTAAACGCGGGGGGTCGGCAATGAAAGCGTATCAAAATGTTTCCAGGGTTTGAATTGCCATACGTAATCATTCGGAGGCGGAACATGGATAGTTGCGTGTTGGAATACAGATCGTGAAAGATTTACTGATTGAAGTGTCTCTTTCGTTTTGGAAGTTTCATGAGTTTTTCGAATATCGTATAGTATGTGGTTGAAAAGAGCCAGCAGACTGCAGCGATGCAAGTGAAAAAGGTCCGGGTTTGCTCCCTGGAAGGGTTTTGTCATAACATGACCGTGTATGCACTGGGGGAAAGAGAAGAAATGACTAAGAAATTTTAAACTGTGGGCATCAGGCATTCTGTATGTATCTGGATTTCAGGAAACACCACTACAGACGATGTTGGTCATTCCAAAATCCATCAGGGACTTCGCGTCGTCCTTTTTAAGACGTTGGAGGGGACTGTGACAGTATCAAAAAACGAGAATATCAAAAAGTCAAGTTGGGTTGCCATTTTTTTGCCAATTCTTACGTGTGGCACAGTTACATGATGGTGTTTTTTTCAGTTTAGGGACAATGCACGAGGCCAATCAAACCGGGTTTTTTATCATTCCAATCTTCACCTTTCAGATGTCATTCAGTGGCAAAAAACAAAAAAGGTCGGTTATTTGTGGCCCCCCGCATTTTTCCGAAAATGGTTGCCACCGACCTTTTTTTTTTTTTTGATTTGTTTTTGACCTTTGAAAAGATTTCCATTGCCAACAACGTGGCCAGCCGCTCATAGAGATAGTCAAGGATTAGTACGGTAGGTTTGTAAGTATGCGAGTGAAAGAGAGATACCAGTGGCCACCACAAACAATGGAAAGGGACAGTTAGTTTTTGTTGCAGTTATGAAGGTTTGGTGATTTGCTCATTGCAGGTTTTTTTGTTGCCAATACCTGGCGTGTTTTGTACATTCCGTTTGTTAGGCCAGTAAGACTGGAATTCATTTATTATGATTTAAAGTGATATGATGGTTAGATTCCTTAGACTTAAATTGCCATGCTGAGCGCGAAACCTGAGATCATTGAGGAGTTTAAGGTAATGCATAGCACTTTTCAGGCCGAAATGTTCTTGTTATGTTGCCTTCAAAAATTACTTGTCACACTAAGAATTCAATTATAAATGAATCAGTGGACAAGGCAATCCCCATATTATCACCGTCGTCGATTCGGTCGTCAAAAAGCGGGTTTTTGGTCGGTAACAGTCAATTGTGGAAGATCATTTACAATTTGTTGTTTGGTCGTGGGTCACAATCTTTATATTGGTATCACAGGTATTGGACAATGCAAGTGGTTGTGTTAGAACAATTTGCAAGGGAATACAAATGGTTTTCAGTAAGAAAAATCGAGATGGGAGGAGGGGTGAGGATGAAACAAGGCTGTTATTATTGTCACCACTACTTCTTTGTGGAAGTAGCTATTGAGATTGGGTTATGAGAGACATCAAACTTTATGACCCACATATGAACAATTAGGGTGCTTAAAATGGACAAATGTGCTGTAAAAATTCTGGGGGACCTGGGCGATTTCGCAGTGTGTGCAAAAGTGTTGCCAATTTCTTGTGAGGTTGAAAGTTTTTTAGACAATCCCCAATACAATGTATTGTTTCCCCTTAAGTATGGGTCAGCTTCTGGTTAGTGTTAAAAATAAGAAAAAAAAAAATGCCCGGCACCAAAATTGAAGGATTGGTTGGGTGTTGTGTGTATGCATGAAACCTTTATATCATCTGATCTATGGAAACGGGGAGAAAAAGAAAAGAAGAGGAAAGAAAGAAACCTAACAAAAAGAAAAAAAAAAAAAAAAAAAACTACAGAAATTTGGAAAGTAAAGTTTGCTTGAAAAAGTTTCCTATTATTTAGGGCAGTTAATAAGTTTATTATATATATAAAATGACTGCCCAGGATGGTGTGACACAAACAAGAGATAATTCATTCTGGAAGTGCTGTTTGGCAGACAGCGCCGCCGGCTTGCTTCAATAGGTATCTAACACTTTGGTAATTCGATTCATTGAATTTTACAATAAACATGCTTCCGTCTGTCAGTGTAATTCAAATGTTATCTTCAGTGTTAACATTTTACAGTACGGTCGTGTGAGAGTTCGCTGTGTGAGAGTTGGGGAATATAACAAAAATATTGGAGGAGAACTAAGCTCTGAATACTTCGAGAACAAATGTCTTAGAAAACTTTGAACATCCAGTTGGAAAGAATTCTAGTACTAATCGACATTAAGAGCAAGAATTCTAGGCATGAAATATATGTCTGCAACTATATACGGAAAAGCACGATGGGTCATATATCGGTCATGTCCTACAATTGCAAAACAACAGAATACCACTACAGGCGCTCACTTGGGTTCCTGAGGGTAAGCGGAAAAAAGGAAGACCAAAAGAAACACTCAGAAGAACAATAATAAGAGAAGGAAGAAAAGAGAAGAAATAGACGTTGGGGATTTTTTTTAAACAATGTGGCAGAGAGCTAAGAGGAGTGGCATGCGTCTCAACGTACAACCTGGGAGAGAAGCACTGGTTGCTGGACTTATGCGCCGTTGTTTGGTGGCTTTAAAGAAGTTAGTTTTTTTGTGACTTATAGATTGGACAGTTTAAAGAGGGTACGAACATTCTCTTTTTTTGAATAACCATGAATTAGAAAGGAAACACGTGGTGAGGGGGAGGGGGAAAACAGGAACCGACCAGAGCATTACTTGGGAATTGATAGTATCAAAAGTTGGGAAACATGATTGCTTAGCCATAATACAAAATGTTGGCATCATGGTGGAGATCCTATGGTACTGCCGACGAACGGTATGCGGAGGTAGTGTGTGCCCTGAAGCGGAAGCTGTCCAGCGGGGGAGATTGGACTCACACAAGACAGCCTGTCTCATCCGTTGTTTCACGATTCCTGGGACATGAATGTTTCAGGGCTCAGGGAACGCCGGCAGTGCGGCAGTTAATTAACTAGTATATCTGCTGATGGTACCGGAAGCGGGTATCAGTGAAATCTTTTACTTCTTAGAAGGAACTCCAATAAAAATTGTTTTTATGGCTTACTGTGTTTTGAGTCAGATAATGAACCTGTTACCTTTTATGGGGGTTCTGTGTATTTTGGTGTCTATATATTAGCATACTGTAGTTTGGTACGGTCCCCCTCCCAACATATGGTTATGAAACTCTAATGCAATGAAGTCAGATGGGGTATGGTATAAGAAGCTTTCGTTTTTATTTTAGGTTTTTTTTAAAATTTCATGCTTGATTCTTTTTTTTTTTTTTCGTGTTTGGGCTAGCGCAGTGGTTAGCTTAAGTGGTTGAGTGGTTTTTAGTGCCGGCACTGGCTTCCTAACTCGTGGTCCATGGTTCAATCCCACTAGTTGAAGGGGATTTTTTTTTCAGGGCCGCCAAAAACGGCCCTCCCTCGGGGGTCGACCAGCCTCATGCATTGGATACCAGAGCAACTTTGGGAGGTTAAGGCGGGCCGGCGTGATTTGCTGGGACACATCATACCCCTAGTGGTGAACGATGGTGTCAAGAAAATATGGGCCTCTCCTCCCTCCTAACACCGTTATTCCCCAATATGCCGCAATGGGGTGTTGTTGTACACGGGAAGGATCTGTACCTTTTTATCCAAGTGTTAGTGAGTTGGTGGTGCGTGTTGGTGTTGATGGTATATATTGTATGATGTTGATTATTACTAAATGTAAATTGCTGATGAGGGCCAGCTTTGCTGTGAAGTGCTCTGAGAGTCTCCCTGAGATTAAAAATGTAGGTGGAGTTGAGAATTGTCAGTGGACTTCTGTCAGCAGGGGAAGGCCTTTCTTGCTTACCTATACTACGATACCTCCCCATGTTGAAGGTCATGGGGGTTTATATTGAATGTGGATACGCCTGGAAAGTGTCTTTCTAGGGTTTGGGTTATGCTATGTAGTGTGGGGTTGGTTGTGTATTAGGTTACTTAGATAATTTCCACACACGATATTTTAACAATGAACATTGTGTATAATAATAGTTACAGCAAGTGTTAAAATACACTGATAAATCTGTACTAACGTGTACGTAGTGTAATGGTAAAATTTTTGATTAGTGTTGATAGATATTTCATTTATTTTGTTCATGGATACACACTTGTTTAGGCCCTGGACCGAACATAGAACTTAAAAGGATTTATTTAGAGATTATGAAAAAGATGAATTAGCATTGAAGTATATATATCATAATGCACTAAATAGTGTACATTACCCCCCCTTATATGTACATTATACTAGTTTTTAGTTTTTATTAAAAATGTTCTAGCAATGTAGTCATCTACTTGGGATGGATTATATGTTATAATGTTTGTGCTGTTGGGCGCCCGTGGCCCGGCTCTCATCACACCTGTCTATATTGACTACACAGTGTCCAGAAAATGGTGGGAATTTTTATGGGGTATTAGTAAACTACTCTGGGAGAAGGTTGGTCGAATCGTCCAGCAGACCAGAGGCTCACTCATCTTGTAGTTGTAGCTCTGCTGTGCTGAATTCTGTGTGGTCCCAACCTCTCTCGTTGTCTGGCGGGCAGGCAATAATGGTGGTCTCTGCTGTCACAAGTAAACATGCCACAGAGATACACTCGAGTAAAGTCACACAACTGAATAGACACTGCCTATTGGTTGACAACAGAAAAACTCGCATCAACTGCGCAGGCCAGTTCTGCAATCAAAAGTATGGGCCATGTGTCAAAATATATATCTCTACACACGTCCACGGGACTGAACTGGACACACACAACACTGACAACAACCCAACCAACTCCATACAGACAGGGCTCAGATCTCTCTCTGACCAAACAGCTACATTTACCATGGTGGTTTTTGTGGTGTTACATCAGTATAGATCCTCCCAGATAGCAGACTATATGGTTCTGAAAAATATATGTTATTAGTTTGTCTCTGCCATACCCTATTAAAAGCGGATAGTGGTTTGGTATGGTGTGTCATGAGTCTTATCCAACCACTCGATCTGTCATTGCCCTAAACTCCTGCCTGGAGGTTTAAGTACCCGTTGTTGTGGTCCTAGACCTTTGATGGACTTCTAGCCCGGTGTTCTGTTCTTGGGGGGGGGGGTTCTTCCCTTTTCTTTATGGGGTTCCTTAGTCTGGGTTTCTTGGGGTCTCGAGCTCTAATCTAGGTTTGTAGGATCTGGGGGTTGGTGTTCGGGGGGTTCGTTCTTTCTATCTCTAGATACTTTAGAGCAAAATTAAAAATCCCCCTACTTGTTTGTTAAGGGCTATTTTTAGGATTTTTCGCTTGTTTTTTAGATTTCGCTCTAGATAGCCATTTTAGAATTTCGATTTATTCAGATTATAGCTTTCGATACAATTCTTCAATTAGTTCTGGCCAGTATCAAGTAGTAACAAAAATCACTCCTCAATCGTTGAAACAGATTATTTCATGAAATATATAAGGAAAATAATTTCAATAGTACACAGAATATGCATGACTTAAAAAACACAGAACTTCTAGAAAATCAGCTTCTGAGCTGCTGTGGCTTCTTACTATTGGGTTTTATATGTCCCGGCGTCCCTTAGAATTTCTGTACACTTTCTTTCATTATGGAAATCACCAACACTTTCAAAAAATCTGTAGTAGTCTATCACTGAACAAACTATTGAAGGTGAAGAATGCCCACCCCCAAGATTTTCGCGTCCTCTGAGCGCTTATATTGATATGATGTGTCTGTGGCCAATCACACACACACAGGTTTATTTTTTTTTTTATTTTGTAAATTCTAATTTCCTACACATATAAAAGTCATTTCAAGTCCAGAGCTTCAGTCAGTCATGGATGGTTATCTGTTAGTCTGTCCCGGTCGTCTCTACTTGTTGTTTCTACAAAAATGTCACTCGATTTTTGGAACCAACCTTTCTCTCCCCTCCAAAATCATTTTTGGTCGATTTTTAAAAGTCATTATTTTTATTTAGACACAGCTACCACCACAATATTCGCCCTCTCCTCCATACCAAGTATAGATATGAACACCTGCGTCTCGAGGTTAAAAGTTTTTTTTGTGCAAAAGTAAGCGACACTTTTGGTATTCACTACATGTCCTGTCGGGGGAGATAGTGGTAGAGGGCGGAGCGTCGAGGCAGGGCTGTGGAGCTTTTTGGGGGGGGGGGCATACAGGTCGTACGCATGATGTGAACTGGATACTCGGAATCCTTTTGTCCATTATCTTTCAAGATTATCTATCCGTTAGTAAAATTAAGATCGAGCGAGTTGCGATCCGGGAACTAGGCTCACGAGCGCGGGCGCATTCGACTACGCTATAGCTAATTTCAGTTAGACGCTAACATGGTAAGATATTAAGGGGGAGAAAAATGACTTACTATTTATAATTTTTATGTAATATTCCTAACATCTGCGTCGTTTAGGCCCGCTGGAACTCTGACTGAAATTCAAATCAAGGGCTTGGGAGTATCGCAACAGCGTCCATAAATGACGGTGGCCTAACATATCTAGGTCCCTTCTGTTCGAGTTGGCTTCACTGTGTCATGTTGTATGAGCGTCAGGATTATATATATTCTTCCATATATGTTTACCTATTTATCGTACTCGTTTTTTCTGGGGGGGGGGGGTTTTTTACTTTTTATTTTTATTTGGGTGTTTAATTTCCACATAAATCCGCCAACAGTGCGCGGCGTCCCACGGCGCGTCCCCTGCCCCCCCCCGGTCCCCCCATCTCCCCCCCCCTCCCGACCCCCCCCGGTCGACTCATCTAGCATCGCACAGGGGCCGTGCATGCCGGCCAACCCACACACCAACATTAACCGCTTCCGCCCAAGGAGTAGGACTAGCGAGTAACTGTGTAATGATAATAGAACTACTCCCCCCCCCCATCACCATACTACACCACACCCTATCCCCCCATTTATGCAGTCAGCATGAAGCCCTGGCATTGTTCTCCCCCCACCCCCCCCCCGATATCCCGGGTAAGGTCCCCCCCCCCCCTAACGTCAAACTCGACACTGAACATATTTAACGTCAATTCATATATTCGATCTCCCCCCCCCCCCCCCACATTGGAGCTTACCCTCCAGGGGGTGGTGAGATGGGCGTTGACCCCCCCTCCCCCCCCCCCCCCCCCCCCCCCCCCCCCCGAACCGCACCCGGCCCCCCCCCCCCCCCCACCTACTGACCCCCCCCCACGACATGACCTCGAAAATCCCCCTACACAGTCAGAGAGCAGGAGACTACAAATCACACGACGCACAATTCCGTCTCCTTAGCCTTGCTAGTCTCACGCATATCGTTCCAGGCATATGTATTTTTCCTTTTTTGATTCCTCAACCGGTCCTTCCTGTCCTTCTAGGCATGTCAATTTTTATATGGAGGGTGATGGACCCCGCGGGTCTAGGCGATCATGTACATCAGCAGCCTACGCATTATGTTTTTTATCCTTATATGTTATCCTTGGAGGTATTTTACCGTTGTATCTCTGTCAATTTCACTACACATCTCCCCACTTGAAAACATGCCTATGGCAAGTTCCAACTCCAGCGATACACATAGGTAAAATTACTCCTCACGTTTGAACGCTCACTAGCTGTCTAATGTATTGATCTCTAGACTTGGGTTGCCGACTGACCTGTGGAAAATCTGCACCGTCATTCAAGTTGGGCCTGGGATATATTTGGATTACTCAAAACTGACATGGGTGAAGCTAACAAAGACCAACCTCAGCATATCTTGCGTTTTTCATTGCTTAGCCTGAGTACTACGAAACGAGTGGGAGGGCTGATGGTCCGTCTCCACACAAATGAGAGTCAGAATGTCCTACCATTAGCAGATAGATTTTGAAATAAAATTCTCTTTATTTGGCCCCTAGATTTAACGCTAGAAATCATTCTTTTTTCGCGTTGTGCCTTGTGGTTGTATCCTTGTGTTCCGCCTTGATTCAATTTAGGCTTGCATATGTTTAAGCGACTGGTTTCAGTTCCCCATCAGGTGAAGATGTTCTTATGCAACAAAGCCCCTCCTGCAGTCCTACATTACTTATGCATCGGTTCTTAAGACAAAGTCCTGTGTCAAAATAAGGCAGTTTGAGAATAGGCTTTTAGCTTGCTAGTTGGAGTTTTTTCTTTAACTCTTGGGATCGCTAGTTCACATTTGTTGTCATGAAAATATTCTAATCCCACAGATAGAAATTAGTAGGTAAACATATAAAAGCCTAATAAATTACATTATAATAATGAAAGAGCAATGGTAAAATGACGTGCTGTCACAAAGAATGTACTCGAAATCCGATTTGCATACTGCTTCGCCTGCAACTCATAAAGCTTTCACGTTGATAGTAAAGCGTACTGTATTATTACCCGCCTTCTTCAATGAAACGTGTGCTATATTTCTTGGAAAAGCATTGAGACGTACTGCGTAATGACCTAAATTAACCCTAACATTAATTATACTGCGTTACCAAAACGAACGAACAGATGGACTAAAGGGATAAAAAGAGAAGGGAGAGGCAGAAAGCCGAACACTAAACCCGCTTCGCGCGATACACAATTACTACCATCACGCGTGTAAGTCTACATGCACTAATTTTTTTTTCAGACGGACAGTGATAAAATACACTACCCTTTCCCAGAGTTAGGTTTATAAATCATAACAGACTCTTATTAGAAAAGACAACATTATATGGGTTTACGTTTGAACACATAACAGTACCCAGACAGCACATCTTCTAAACAGGAGATAGAAGAAATTGCATATTTTGAACGCAGCCACGTAGCTCCTTTAAATTAGTATTTTTGGGTTCCTTAGGGTTTGCTGACAAATAATATGTAAAACGTTACGCAAATAGTCCAAGGAATTAATAAATTATACCCAAAATAAAATATTGGGGGTGCCTGACAGCATAAAATCATTTCTGCTCATAAAATTTTTTTTATAACGTGTTTGAAAAAAACCTTACGTTACATAAATAGCCTACCATGTAAACTCCAAATTGATTGGAGCGCAACAAATGAAAGCCTAACCACGATTGGTCGGGTTATAAATACTATCTTGGTTGTTAGGGGAGACGGGAAAAGATAACATTTTTTCAAACACTTGTCGAAACGTGGCTCATTGGCCAGTCTCGCTGATATACACACTTGGGAGCGTTAGTTCGAGACCACTAATTCAAATAAGCTTGATAAAGCGACAGTACGTTGAAGCCAGCTCACATTTTTGCTAAAATAAAAGCCTGGAACATAGGCAGAACGGAATTTGTGCCAGTTTGTGCCAGAATTCATTGCTAATCAACGTATCTGTGTTTATTTCCATGAAATTGTGGGACAGTGGTCTTGATGGTAGTGAGCAGCATCTGGTCAGAGATTTGCTGAATCCAGAGTCGGACAGCATACTCCTTGGTCTTTTTAGCTATCAGTGAGGTGTCTCCTGAGCCCAGAGGAGAATTCGAGCAGAGGAGTCCTTTCCTGCCGCCATCACGCCAGATAAGCGAATTGGCCAGCTGAGCTCAACATTATGTCCCCTCATCTTGAAATAACTTTATAAAAATACCATTCAGAGGGGAATTTACTTGTCTTAAAATCAGGAACTGTGAACATCTCCAATAATAGTCCCTAAAGACAAACTATTGAAGTCATGATGACAAATACCAACAGAGCTTAAACAAAACAAAACCAGTATTACCTCATTTTACTACTACACAACTGACACACATAGAACATTTGTAATAATATATGTCACTACAATATTCATATTAAATACATTCTGTACATAACTTGTAATTTAAATTGATTGTGATTCCTGGTTCCCTTGTAGTTGAATCAGGACACATATTCATTCATGCCAGTAATGAATACATATTGTTATTCGAAAGTTTATCAGTGACTCTTTTAAGATATCTTTGTAGAGTGTTATATGTATGTGAGTGTCACAGTGTTGTCAAGAGTAGTGGATTACATTAAATTGTTTATCTGTCTGTTGTTGTGACTTACACTTCTTCATACACATACCCTAGACACATAACGTAGCATCACACTATTCCAGAATAATTCTGACTGAGATAAAGAGATATGTGGTAGCAAGTAAGGTTATCTATAATACACTACTTTTAATAGATATAGATACCTTCACAGCTGATCTCAGTCAGTACACTAAGTCCCCTATAAATATTTATAACATCCCACTTCACCACATATATTGGGGTCTCGCTCTTGGGATTTTGAATCTTTAACTATTAAAAATATTGGGGGTAATTCACTTCAGGGAATATAAGAATTAAAAGGTATCCTTGGGTGGAATTAAATAAGGTTGAGCTCACGGTGCCTGTGTTGTCCATTAGAGATTGAATTGTTGGTTAGACATTGTATAAATTTACATACTAGACAATGGCGGACCTGGCCAAATTTCGATCTGCTGCGGTTCAGACTGCAAAAGAGTTAGGATTAGATGGGCAAGTTATGGTTGCCTATGTCACAACGGAATGTGACAAATTTATTGAACGCGAAGAAAGAAGATTAGAAAAAGAGGCCGAAAGAAAGTTAGAGGCTGAGACTAAGAGGTTGCAAGCTGAGGCTGAGACTAAGAGGTTGCAGATTGAGGCTGAGACAAGAGGTTGCAGATTGGAAGCTGAGAAGAAGAAGAAATTGGACAAAGAGAAGACAAAAGATTAGCTGCAGAAAGAGAAGAGAAGAAATTAGCTGCAGAAAGGGAAGAGAAGAGATTAGCTGCAGAAAGGGAAGCAGAAAAGGAGGAGAAGAGATTACAAAGGGAACATGAGTTACGACTAAGGGAGTTTGAGTTTCAAGGCCATGCTCCTGAAAATGGTGCCAGTCCTTTTGCCTCTGATGCTACGGTTACTCAAGGAGCCTCAATCTCAGCTATGAATTTTCATTTAGATCATTTTGTTGAGAAAGACGATGATATTGAGAGCTATATAAATAGGTACGAACTATTAGCTACCACGTATGGGTTGGAGAGAGAAAGGTGGAGCTTAAAGTTATCTCAGGGACTTCGTGGGGCAGCTTATGAAGTTTTTGCAAAAATGAGCAGAGGTGATCAGGAAAATTATGACATGCTAAAGCAGGCTCTTTTGTTAAGGTATGAAAAGAATGCAGAGTCTTACAGGAAAAAATTTAGGAATGCTAAACTACTGTCAGGTGAAACCTATCACCAGTTCTCTGCACAAATAGAGACATACTTGGAGAAATGGACTTCTCTGGGGAAAACCCAAGATCTTAAGGAAATGGTCCTTATAGAGCAACTAAGAGAGTCCATGGCTCCAGACCTGAGAAAGTTTCTCATGGAACAAGGTGCAGAGAGGCTGGGTGAGTTGCTAAATGTTGCTGAAAGGTATCAAGCAGCTCAAGCAGAGGTAACAGGTAATAAAAAGAAACAGGTGGACAACTTTAGGGCACCACAGAACTTTAATAAATTTGATCCTAAGGATCAAAATAAAGGTAAGCACCAATTTGATAGGCCACGGTATGAAAATAAAAATAAATTCCCACAATTCGATGAAAGGAAATATGATGAAAGAAAATCTTTCAACCAAGGAAAAAAGGTGGTGTAAAAATTGTCAGATGGACAATCATGACACTGACCGTTGCAGAAGGAAACCTGTGTATATGGCAACCCTTCAGGTCAGGTCGACCTCAAGACAGGAGGAGGATATTATGTTAGATACCACTCCAGAAGAGATGAGGAAGGCACAGGCTGGGGATAAAACACTCAAGCCTTGTTTCAGAAAATTGTCAACTTGTCATACAACTCCAGGCAAGGGAGATTTTTACATGAAAAACAAGTTGATGTATAGGAAGACTGGAGCTAGATCCAATGGTCACGGACAGCTGGTTCTTCCAAAAAGATATAGGACAGAATTAATAAGGAGCCCACATGTGAAACCAGATGGGGACCATGAGAAAATAGGTACCATCATTCAAAAGGTGGCTCACAATTATTATTGGCCCAAAGCAAGATGGGACATTGAGAATTTTGTAGAAAGGTGTAGCATAGCACATGAGGGAACACCCACAAGTGGGAACATGGATCAGGACCTGGACATGCCACGGGGCAAAATCAGGCCTGACAATAAAAGGAAAAATAGATTTGATAAAGTGGACCAAATGGAATGGGAAGCCCCTTTTCACGGACAAGCTTCACTTAACTGTTTTACAATGGCCACTATGCGGAGAGTGCAAAAAGATGTCTTACCCCACGATAAGCCGACAATCCCTCAATCGGACTTAAACAAACTGGAGGAAGAAGATGTAGAGAGGAAATCTCTCATCAAGAATTTTAAGAGGGGAGGCAGCCCCAAGAGAAAAATTGGTAGCGGTCGTTTTGTGCATGATAATTCTGGGAAGAAAAATCATCACTATAAAGCTTCGAGTGGAAGAGACCATACCGGTGCATGGACAAATAGGTCCACACAATTAAAGGTCCATATGTAGCTTTGTTAAGAACGTGGACTGATGAAAAGGCAGAGGAAAACATTACATCTTCATACCAATATGTGAATGAGCTGACCACTCGGTTGAAAACTGGCTGGCAACTTGCCAATGAAAATTTGAAACAAGCCAGGAAGAAACATGCTGCCTATTATAACAGGAAGGCGAAAGACAGAAATTTGGCTGTGGGAGAGAAGGTACTGCTTCTTTTGCCCGGGAGTCAAAATAAGTTACAAATTGGATGGCAGGGTCCATATACAGTTCTAGAGAAGGTGTCTAGAACAAATTATAAGATAGATAAGAAGGGGAAAGAAAAAATCTATCCTGTGAATCTCCTGAAGAAATATTTGGAAAGAGAACATCAGGAAGAGACACACTTGTTGACCTTGTCCATCGCCATGGAGATGAAAAAGGAACCACTTTCATCATTTGAATATCCATTACACCCCTGTGAGACAGCAGCACAGGTGAAAATCAGTACACATTTAACGAAAACTCAGAAAGAGAGAGTGCAACAGGTTCTAAATAATCATGCAGAGGTGTTAACAGACCGACCAGGGCATACAAACCTATTGGAATATGATATGAAATTAATAGACTCCACACCTGTCTGTATGAAACCATATTCGATTCCGTTTGCTAAGGAAAAAGCTTTGAAGGAAGAGATAGACTATCTGTTGAAGGAAGGAATTATTTCGCACAGTGAGTCTTCGTATAGTTCCGGTGTTGTACTTTTAAGGAAGCCCTCTGGAGAACATAGACTCTGTATAGATTACAGGAGACTGAATGCTATTACAGAAGGACAGGTGGATCCATTGCCGGATACAAATCAGCTGTTTGCCAGACTAAATAAAGCTAAATATTTCTCAAAAGTGGATCTGAGTAAAGGATACTATCAGATTCCAGTAAAGCCTGAGGTTAGACCATACCTAGCTTTTAGTACCTCAGAAGGACACTATGAGTTTAATAGATTGCCATTTGGATTGAAGAATGCGCCTAGTGTCTTCTCTAGAATGATGAGAAAATTATTGGATCCTCTGAATAATCCCTGTATAACAAATTTTATGGATGATATCCTTATAGCAACAGAAACATTTGAGGAACACATTGACTCTCTGAACATGCTGTTTGATCGACTTAGGGAGGCAAATTTAACAGCCCGACCAACCAAATGTTGCGTTGGATGTAAAGAATTGGAATTTTTGGGACACACAGTTTATCAGGGAAACATGACCCCTGACCCAAAGAATTTAGAGAAACTACAGAAAGCCCCGAGACCACAAACCAAGAAGGACGTGAGATCCTTTGTCTCATTATGTGGTTTCTACCAGAAGTATATCAAAAACTTTAATTCCATATGGGCACCTTTAACGGAATTGACACGTAAAGGACTTCCAGATCGCATTACATGGACACCACAATGTGAAATGACTTACCAAGAATTGAAGGAAAAGCTCACAAGTAAACCCATTTTGAAATTACCTGACTTAAGTCAAGAATTCATAGTAAGGACGGATGCAAGTAATATTGGGCTAGGTGCAACTTTACTACAGAAATCAGATGCATTGGATGGGGAATTAAGCCCAGTGGCATATGCTAGCAGAAAGTTGAATAAAGCTGAAATCAACTACTCAACTAGCGAAAAAGAATGTCTTGCAGTAATATGGGCAATAAAGAAATTCAATATTTATCTATATGGGAAGGCATTTAAGTTGCAAACTGACCACAAACCTTTATCGTTTTTAGCACAGGCTAAGCATGAGAACTCTAGGTTACTCCGATGGTCTTTGCTTCTGGCTCCATATAATTTTAGCATTGAATATATATCTGGAAAAACCAATCTGGGTGCGGATTTTTTAAGCCGCCATCCGTGTGATGAGAATCACCGTAAACCCCAGAAATAATAATAAATTTCTCTATGTGTATATGGAATAAAGGACTGACATATAATGTCTGTTTTAAGAGGGGAGGTGTCATGAAATATTCTAATCCACATATATAAATTATTAGGTAAATATGAAGCCTAACAAATAAAATTAATAAAGAGAAGAGCAATGGTAAAATAACAGTGCTGTCACAAAGAATGTACTCGAAATCCCCCTTGTTTTCTGCTTCGTCTGCAAATTGTAACGCTTTCACGTTGATAGTAAAGCTTACTGTATTATTACCCGCCTTCTTCAATGAAACGTGTGCTGTATTTCTTGGAAAAGCATTGAGACGTACTGCGTAATGACCTAAATTAACCCTAACATTAATTATACTGCGTTACCAAAACGAACGAACAGATGGACTAAAGGGATAAAAAGAGAAGGGAGAGGCAGAAAGCGAACACTAAACCCGCTTCGCGCGATACACAATTACTACCATCACGCGTGTAAGTCTACATGCACTAATTTTTTTTCAGACGGACAGTGATAAAATACACTACCCTTTCCCAGAGTTAGGTTTATAAATCATAACAGACTCTTATTAGAAAAGACAACATTATATGGGTTTACGTTTGAACACATAACAGTACCCAGACAGCACATCTTCTAAACAGGAGATAGAAGAAATTGCATATTTTGAACGCAGCCACGTAGCTCCTTTAAATTAGTATTTTTGGGTTCCTTAGGGTTTGCTGACAAATAATATGTAAAACGTTACGCAAATAGTCCAGGAATTAATAAATTATACCCAAAATAAAATATTGGGGGTGCCTGACAGCATAAAATCATTTCTGCTCATAAAATTTTTTTTTATAACGTGTTTGAAAAAACCTTACGTTACATAAATAGCCTACCATGTAAACTCCAAATTGATTGGAGCGCAACAAATGAAAGCCTAACCACGATTGGTGGGGCTATAAATACTATCTTGGTTGTTAGGGGAGACGGGAAAAGATAACATTTTTTCAAACACTTGTCGAAACGTGGCTCATTGGCCAGTCTCGCTGATATACACACTTGGGAGCGTTAGTTCGAGACCACTAATTCAAATAAGCTTGATAAAGCGACAGTACGTTGAAGCCAGCTCACATTTTTGCTAAAATAAAAGCCTGGAACATAGGCAGAACGGAATTTGTGCCAGTTTGTGCCAGAATTCATTGCTAATCAACGTATCTGTGTTTATTTCCATGAAATTGTGGGACAGTGGTCTTGATGGTACTGAGCAGCATCTGGTCAGAGATTTGCTGAATCCAGTGTCGGACAGCATACTCCTTGGTCTTTTTAGCTATCAGTGAGGTGTCTCCTGAGCCCAGAGGAGAATTCGAGCAGAGGAGTCCTTTCCTGCCGCCATCACGCCAGATAAGCGAATTGGCCAGCTGAGCTCAACATTATGTCCCCTCATCTTGAAATAACTTTATAAAAATATCATTCAGAGGGGAATTTACTTGTCTTAAAATCAGGAACTGTGAACATCTCCAATAATAGTCCCTAAAGACAAACTATTGAAGTCATGATGACAAATACCAACAGAGCTTGAACAAAACAAAACCAGTATTACCTCATTTTACTACTACACAACTGACACACATAGAACATTTGTAATAATATATGTCACTACAATATTCATATTAAATACATTCTGTACATAACTTGTAATTTAAATTGATTGTGATTCCTGGTTCCCTTGTAGTTGAATCAGGACACATATTCATTCATGCCAGTAATGAATACATATTGTTATTCGAAAGTTTATCAGTGACTCTTTTAAGATATCTTTGTAGAGTGTTATATGTATGTGAGTGTCACAGTGTTGTCAAGAGTAGTGGATTACATTAAATTGTTTATCTGTCTGTTGTTGTGACTTACACTTCTTCATACACATACCCTAGACACATAACGTAGCATCACACTATTCCAGAATAATTCTGACTGAGATAAAGAGATATGTGGTAGCAAGTAAGGTTATCTATAATACACTACTTTTAATAGATATAGATACCTTCACAGCTGATCTCAGTCAGTACACTAAGTCCCCTATAAATATTTATAACATCCCACTTCACCACAATTGTGCAGTCCAAATAATTTTATCTGGAAGTCCCTTGCGAGTCAGATCAGTCAGAGGAGCACATATAGCGTTAAAATTTTTGATGTATTTCTGATAAAATCCGCATAACGACACAAATGATCGCACGTCTTTTTTTGTTTGCGGCCTAGGTGCTCTCTGCAGTTTTTCCAAGTTCTTAGGATCAGGGGTCATATTACCCTGATATACAGTGTGTCCCAAGAATTCCAACTCTTTGCATCCAATACAACATTTTGTTGGCCTAGCAGTTAAGTTCGCCTCCCGAAGTCTATCAAACAACATCTCCAGAGCTTCATGTGTTCTTCAAATGTCTCTGTGGCGACGAGAATATCATCCATGAAATTCGTGATACATGGGTTATTCAGGGGATCCAACAATTTGCGCATCATCCTTGAAAACACACTCGGAGCATTTTTCAGTCCGAATGGTAGCATATTGAATTCATAATGTCCATCCGAAGTGCTAAAAGCCAAATAAGGTCTCACTTCAGGCTTCACTGGGATCTGTTAATAGCCTTTACTAAGATCCACCTTTGAAAAGTATTTTGCCTTGTTCAGTCTGGCAAATAACTGTTTTGTGTCTGGTAATGGATCCACTTGTCCTTCTGTGACAGCATTCAGTTTCCTGTAATCTATGCACAGTCTGTGTTCCCCAGACGGTTTTTTCAACAAAACGACACTAGAACTAAAAGATGATTCACTGTGCGAAATAATCCCCTCCTTCAACAAATACTCTATTTCTTCCTTCAATGCCTTCTCCTTCGCGAACGGAATAGAATAGGCTCTCATACAGATTGGGTTTGAGTCTACCAGTTTCATGTCATACTGTAGCAAATTTGTATGGCCTGGTTTATCTGTTAATACATCTGTATGTTCCTCCAGAACCTTTTGAACTCTCTCCCTCTGGTTTTTAGTCAGGTGCTTACTGACTTTTACCTGTGCTGCTGTTTCACAAGGATGTAATGGGTATTCATGTGAGGTGAGTGGTTCTTTTTGCATCTGGGTTGCAATAGCCAAGGTCAATAAGGGGGTGCTTTCCTGGAGTGGTCTGTCCAGATACTTCTTTAACAGGTTTACATGATAAACTTTCTCCTTCCCCTTTTTGTCAATTTTATAGTTTGTTCTAGACACCTTCTCTAGAACCGTATATGGACCTTGCCAACCAATTTGTAATTTATTCTGGCTTCCGGGTAGTAGAAGCAGCACCTTCTCTCCGACTGCCAGTTCCCTGTCCTTTGCCTTCCTATTAAAATATGCTGCATGTTTCTTCCTGGCTTGCTTCAAATTATCATTTGCCAGTTTCCATCCAGCTTTCAAACGAGTGGTCAGTTCGTTCACATATTGATACGATGAGGTAACAGTCTCTTCCGCCTTCTCATCTGTCCAGGTCCTTAATAGAGCTACATCTGGATCTTTAATTTATCATACTTATTTTTCATGGAACCCATCGGGTCCCGTCCATTAGAAGCTCTATAATGAGGACTTTTCTTCCTAGAATCATCACTCACAAATCGACCACTACCAATTTTTTTCTGGGGTTTGTCTCCCCACTTTAGATTGTTTATGAGAGATCTTCGCTCTCTTGTCTGTTCTTCCAGTTTATATAAGTCTGACCGAGGGATTGTCATCCTATCCTGGGTAAAATTTCTTCTTTGTACTCTTCGCATAGTGGCCATGTTAATCCATTCAAGTGAAGACTGGGTGTGAAAAGGGGGCTCCCATTGCACTTTGTCTCCTTGAGTATCATAATTTTTCCTTCCAGGCCTAAAGTTGCCCCGTGGCGTTTCTAGGTCCTGCACATATTTTCCCTTTGTGGGTGTTCCCTCATGAAATACGCCACATGCTTCTACAAAGTTTTCAACATCGACATTTACGTCGGGCCAATAGTATTTCGAGCAATCTTTTGGCAGATGGTACCGACTTTCTCATGGTCACCATCTTTTCCAACATGTAAGCTCCTTATTAAGTTTGCCCTATATATCTTGGGAAGAACTAACTGTCCGTGACCAGTGGACCTAGTTCCTGTCTTCCTGTATAATAATCTGTTCTTCATGAAATATTCCCCCTTGCTCGGAGGTGTGTGGCATTTGGGCAATTTTTTAAAACAGGGCTTGAGTGTCCTATCCTCAGCCTGCGCCTTCCTCATCTCCTCTGGATGAGCATTTATAGGTTCACCTTCTTCCTCCTTCTTCTGTGACCTGGTCTGCACTGTCGCCATGATCACAGTTTCTCGGGATTCCCCAAGAAGACGTATCTACACCCCAATATCAGAGGGTAGATTGGTTCATCTATCACTGCTGCTCTGATTTCTCCTTCCACATAGCGAGTTTTCACCGTTATCCTTGCGATGGGAAGTGTCATGAGTGGTATGTCCTTAGTCGCCCCTTGTATTTCCACTGTTTCTGTGGTATACTGACTTGGGTCCACTAGGCTAGACTTCACAACTGAATCATAATCCAAACCTGTATCATAAAGGCACCTTATGGTGACCCCATTACAAATAACATCCTCACAAACTGGGGGGTGATAAGGTTCCTGTTGTCCCTTAGGATTAACCTTTAATCTTTGCGTCCCCGACTTCATTGCAGCAATGTTTGAAGGTTTCCTTCTACAAAATTCAGTGTTATGGTTATCCTTCTTGCACCATTTACACCATCTTTTTCCTTGGTTCAACGGTTTTCTTTCATTGAACTTTTGGTCATTGAACTGTGAGTTTCTGTCGCGATAGTCATTTCTTGGCCGCTCAAAGTTTGTCCTACCTTTATTTCCCTGCTCTCTATTATCAAATTTATTAAATTGCTGTGGAGCTTTAAAATTGTCTATGTGCTTCTTCTTAGCACCACTTACCTCTGCCTGGGCTGCCTGATACCTCTCAGCAACATTTAAAATTTCCCCCAACTTCTCTGCACCTTGTTCCATGAGAAATTTTCTCATGTCTGGAGCCATGGACTCTCTCAATTGCTCAATCATGATCATTTCTTTAAGATCTTGGGTCTTCCCCAGAGCCGTCCATTTCTCCAAATAGGTTTCTAGTCTAGCAGAGAATTGGTGGTATGTCTCCCCAGACAACAGTTTGGCATTTCTAAATTTCTTACGATAAAATTCACCATTCTTCTCGTATCTTAATAACAAAGCCTGCTTTAACATGTCATAATTGTCTTGGTCTTCCCTGTTCATTTTAGCAAATACTTCATAAGAAGTACCTCTCAATCCCTGTGATAGCTTTAAGCTCCACCTCTCTCTCTCTAACCCATATGTAGTAGCTAATAACTCAAAACGTCCTAGGTACCCCTCTATGTCATCGTCTTTTTCAACAAAATGGTCTAAATGAAACCCCATAGCTGAGTTTGAGGCTCCCAGACTGGGCGTAGCATCTGAGGCAAAAGGGCTGGCACCATTTTCAGGAGCCGGGCCTTGTAATTCCAGCTCCCTTAGTCGTAATTCGTGCTCCCTTTGCAACCTTCTATCTTCTGCCTCCCTTTCGGCAGTCAATCTTTTTTCTTCTGCCTCCCTTTGCTGTCGTTTTTCTTCTGCCTTCCTTTGCTGTCGTTTTTCTTCTGCCTCAATCTGCAGCCTCTTAATTTCTCTATCAGCCTCAATTTGTAACCTCTTCTCTTCAGCTAACCTTTCAGCCTCTAATTTTCTTTCAGCCTCTTTTTCTAATCTCCTTTCTTCCCGTTCAATATATTTATCACATTCAGCCGTTACGTATTGAATTAAAATTTGACCATCCATTCCCATCTCCTTCGCGGTGAGCACAGCAGCTGATCTAAATTTTGCCAGCTCCGCCATACTTTTTAGACAATATAATAATATACAAGCTAAATCTCTAACCAGTAAATACACTAAGTACTTCTTATGACTATAGTCTAACCAATTCTAACTAACCAGTTAACTAATTAATTATTACTGGCTGTGAAGATTCACCAACTTTTATCTGTAGGGACACTTTTAATGTTAAAGGGAATTTTACAATTTATTTCCCTACTTTTATTTCTCCCACCAGGAGATCCTAATATTACTGTTGGGCTAATTATCCCTGGACAAGACCCCAATTTATGTAGTGGCGTTGATGGTATTGTATGATGGTGATATTACTAAATGTAATTGTATGAGGCCAGCTGTGAAGGCTCCTGAGATAAAATGTAGTTGAGAATTGTCAGAAGGCCTTTCTTGCTACCACTACGACCTCACACTTAATTTTTTTTTTAATGAATGTGGCTACGTAAAGTGTCTAGGGTTATGCTATGTAGTGTGGTGTAATAGGTTATAGATATACCCACAGATATTTAACAAGACTAATAATATTAATAAATGTTAAAATACACTGAACTAACTCACGTGTGTAAAATTTTTTGATAAAATTATATTACATTTATTTTGTTCTGGATCAATTTTTTAGGTTGACCAGAACTTAAAAGGATTTAGAGATTATGAAAGAAATGCATGGAATATTATATCATAAATGCAATAGTGTACATATATATGTACTATACTAGTTAGTTTTATTAAAATGTTCTAGTAGTCATCTACTTGGGAGGATATTTAATGTTTGTGCTGTTGGGGTGGCCTCATCACACCTGTCTATAATGACTACACAGTGTCCAGAAAATGGTGGGAATTTTTATGAGGGTATTAGTAACTGAACGGGGTTGGTGAATGTCCAGCAGACCAGAGGCTCACTCATCTGGTAGTTGTAGCTCTGGTGCTGAAATCAGGTGGTCCCACCTCTCCGTGCTGGCGGGCAATAATGGTGGTCTCTGTCACAAGTACTGCACAGATACACTCGAGTAAAGTCACCAACTGAATAGACACTGCTTGGTTGACAACAGAAACTCGCAGCTCTGCAATCAAAGTATGGGCCATGTGTCAAAATCTATTCTCTACCCACGTCTGGACACAACACTGACACAACAACCACATCATACAGACAGGTCAGATCTCTCTGACCAAACAGCACATTTACCATGGTGGTTTTACATCAGATAGATCCTCCCAGACTATAGGTTCTGAAAAATATTTATTAGTTGTCTGCCCTAAAAGAGGATAGGTAATATGTTTCATTATTCTCAACACTTGATCTGTCTTGCCTAACCCCTGCTGGAGTTTATGTACATTGTTGGTCCCTAGACCCTGACTTGGGCGGGGGGTCTAGAGCAAATCCCTACTTGTTTGTAAGGCTAGATTTCGATATGGCAGTATCAAATCACTCGAACATGAAACAATATTCAAAATATATAAAGAAATAATTTCAATCTTACCAGATTATGAATAAATAACACAGAATTGCTAGCAAAACTCAGCTGAGCTGCTGGCTATAGTATGGCGTCCCTAAATTTCTTACACTTTCTTTCATATGGAAATCACCACACTTTAAAATCTGTGTCTATCACTGAACAACTATTGAAGAATGGCCCCACTTTCGCGTCTGAGCGCTAATGATATGATTGTCTGTGGCCAATCACTGCCCAGGTTTATTTTAAATTCAAATTTCCTACCATAAAGTCATTTCAGTCATGCTTCAGTCAAGTATGGATGGTTATCTGTTAGTCTGTCCGTCTCTACTTGTGTTTCTACAAAATGTACTCGATTTTTTGAACCAACCTTTCTCTCCCCTCCAAAATTTTGTCGTTAAAAGTTATATTTAGACACAGCTACCACCCAAAAACCCTCTCCTCCATACTAAGTAAATTTGAACACCTGCGTCCCAAAGTCGTGTTTTTTTTGTGCAATTAGCGACACTTTTAGATTCAATACAGTCTGTCGATGATGTGAACAACACTGTCTTTTGTCATTATCTTCAATATTATCTATCCGTTTGTAAAATTAAGACCATATTAGTTCACTGCTCAGAATGGGCCATCCGGCCAGCTAATTTTTATATTCCTAACATTAATATTAAGAAAAAAAAAAAGGGGGGGGGGGGGGAGGGGGAGGGGGGGGGGTACTTTTTACTTTTTGTAATATTCCAAACATCTGCGTTTTAGCCGCTGAATTCAAATCAAGGGCTTGGTATTGCAAAAGCGTCCAATAAATGACTGTGGCGTAACATATCTATGGTCCCTTCTGTCGAGTTGCTTACTTTTTATGTCAACTTGGGAAACGTGACTTTTCTCCGTCCCCCCCCCCCCCCATTGCGTCTCCTTAGCCTTTCTAGTCTCACGCAATCTTTCCAGTCATATTTTTCCTTTTTGATCCTCCGTTCCCCTCCTGTCTAGCAAGTCAATTTTTATGGAGGGTGATGACCCGCGGTCTAGGCGATCATGTACTATTCGCAGCCTACGCATTATGTTTTTATCCTTAAATGTTATCTTTGGAGATATTTTACCGTTGTATCTCTGTCAATTTCACTACACCAAGTTGGCTTAACAATCTTATCACAAATTTCTACTCTACAAGATGCTAATGAAATATGGTCTGTGCAAGAGTGAATGCGCTCCTATTGCGTACTGCCATACGGAGCTGTTCGGCCACTGCCCACCACTGCAAAGAGCTAACATCGCCCACAGCGCTAAGTTAAACAACAAAAACCACGTTAATTTTTTTATTTGTTTTTCAATCACGATCTCTTGCGGAACCCCTAGCGACCTCTCGCGGAGCCTTAGAGTTCTAGAACGTTCCATGGAACCCTGGCTGAGAAACCCTGGTCTAGAAAGTAGAAAAGATCTGTTGGTGACGCCAAGCGATTACAATCTACCTGACATATAGTTATATCGTTAATATCTTCAACGATTTACAAGCCTGAAGTTTTACTACCACCCATACTTGAACAGCCCAATGGGCTGATCACCCGTTGGCTTGTCACACCGATTACGGAAACAACGGCAGATGGATCTATTTGTTGTTGCCCTAAAGACGCCGCTAGGCGTGATGGGAAACTACAACAGAGAAAATCAATCTGCTGTTGCCCTTAAGACGCCACAAGGCGTGATGGCCTCTGACTGCTTGGTCGGTCTTTGGCTAAGGACGGAAGAAGAAGATACTTGAACACCAGTGAGAGCTATTGCCGTGTATGTGTTTTGATGCTTTAACACAATAGCTATGGTCAACGTGTTAAATAAAGGTGATGTGTGTAGTTACTGTATATATATTCACCAGCTTGTGGTACCCGTCGAGAACGACAAGAAAAAATTGGAAATAACAATGGCTTGTTCGAAAAGGGCTTCGTCGTTCGAATTATAAATAAAAATGTACATGAAAAAAACGATCAACTTAAACAAACTAGCATTTACTGCCTTTGTGTACTTGTGTGTTTCTGTGTATATTCGGCCTATGTTTGTTGATGCGAAGTTTGGATGAAATAATGATTCTAAAAAGATTATGAATCGGACAAGTTGATATTCCATAGTTGCGATTTCTACGTGGAAAATAGAGTAGATCTGTGACAGCACTGTTTTGGGAGTATGAGCTGGCACTATCCTTAAGACGTTTATTTCTCACAGCGAAGTGATGGCTGCACCTGGATGGATATGGGTCGAATTTCTGGAATGCCTTTTACTACTCTTTCGTTTCCGTTATCCAGTATGCTTTTTTTTTCTTTCGTTCTTACTAGTACCAATTTACTTACTTTCGTGCGTTTTTAAAGAAATGTGCCAAATTGATAAAATTCGACGCAAATAGCAAACAGTAATTAAAAAAACGGAAACACAAAATATAAAAACCAAATATGAAACTATACGTATGCTTATTTGTAATAAACTACTATATGCTAGCTATAAAACTCAGCAAACATCCCCTTTAGCTACGCTTGCATAGCTAGGCGGGGTTGTTGCACGGAAGGTCCTGGGTTCGAGTCCTGGGTAAGCCACTCACGTCTGTTATTTTTCTGTTGTCTAGTTTTCTACTTCTTTATTTCTTACGAGTGCCTGAAAACATACCTTTATATTTGTCTAATATTTATTTATTGTCTATACGTGCCATGGTTCAGTCTTTGAGCTCAACCAAAATTTATGTAACACAAGTAGTTATAACCATTAATCTATTTATCAAAAGTTATAACCATTATCCTATTTATCCGCAGTTATAACTATTATCCTAATTATCAGTTTTCATGCACAAATTATTTGTCAGTTATGACGGCACTTATTGTTAATGTGATCCAGGCGCACGATTTCTGAGCCGAACTGTGGGCTTAGCTAGGAGCAGAGACTTAATGAAAGAAAAATCCTCATCCATGATGCATTCCTTTTTATCTCTCTCTGTCTTTCTCTCTCTCTCTCTCTCTCTCTCTCTCTCTCTCTCTATCCGTGTATGTGTGTGTATGTACGTGAGAGAGAGAGAGAGAGAGAGAGAGAGAGAGAGAGTAGCTATCTCTTATCCTAACCCATGCGCACATAGACACACGTAAAACATTGTAAATGAGCTCTAAACTTCCATGTTAAATAGGGAACTTACTCCTTGACATAAGTACATACAAAATTAATTGAGATAGACGTTGAGACTAGACTGTGAGACATAAGAATGTGAGCAGAATACAGTGGATTAAGACGGAAAGCAAAAGATGAGAAAAGTAGCCTTCTACGAAAACAGAAATCAGATGCAGACGATAAAAAAAAATGAAATAAAGAAAAAAATTTGGAAATCAGTCGCACACGGTGAAACGATATAGAGGGGAAAAAAATCATTGATAAGGGTTTACTTACGCTGAGATCGACTCCTGAAAATTACCCTTTCTACTCTCCCAGAAAATTACCCTCTCTACTCTCACTGCCGGCCATTCTAAAATATACTTTGTAATTTGGTCCTGGTCACCCTTTTATTTAGTTGAACCTGCCTGATTCTGATTTCCTCTTGTCAAAGACAAAAGGATTTCGGCGTTTATTTTCTCTCTGATTTTACCCGACTGAGAGACACTGGAGACCGTCTACGTCTGACTCTCACTTTATAACCCACTATTATTTAACTCGACGTGAGGTTTATATATTTGTGGTGTTTTGAATCTCCGAAACTCGCTATGTTCCACTCTTCGTAGAGGGCTGATATGTTGCATGCAGCTCCTTTAGTGCAGGGTTATTTAACCCTTGTTGTGGCATGGATCTCTTTGATTGTTCGGGGAAGACTATGGACCTCTCTTTAAAGTAAATGTATTTAAACGTATAATTAAAAATTGTATATAGAAAATATACATTTTATTGTAAAGAAACACCTTTAAACTTACCTATCGTCATCTTGAAATATAGAAACAATCTGTTAAAAGAATGTATTTCTTTCAATGCAAAAATTTATGATAATGACCCGAATAAAAATTTTTTTGAAAATAAAACTCAAAATCTTTGAGGGTATGCACACAGACCCCCTGGAATCCTTTCACGAAGGGATCAGAGGATCACGTGTTAAGAGATCCTACTTTAGTGTTAATTTCTAATCGTTCATGTTTTGACTGGCAATTAACGTAGACAGATTAACTCTGTATAGTGTTAAATAATGTTAAAATAACTTCAATAAAGTAAGAGAAGTAATTAACTGAGAAATGAAAGGGGCTGGTGTCGGGGGGCGAACGATGATGCGCCGATTCAGTCAACAGTTTTCTTCAAATGACTACTGTCACGTAGGGTTTATATTCATTTAATTTCCTACATTTTCTTCCTATTTGTTCACCCAAATTCTCTCTTTTATTATCTCTGTATTTCATTTTTCCTGTATATTTTTCATCCATTCGTTTTGCGAATATTATTCTCATATAATTCGCAAACTTTACCTTTTTCCTTTCTCTTAAACTGAGAATCGCGCTAGGACGATATTACGTAGATGTCAGGGCTGCAGGGCGTCATAAGGCGTGATAAGTCGGTTCGCTGAACACAGGACGTAGCAAATCGTCTACATTCTCACCGAGCGCGCGAGCTTCTTCTCGGCATTAGTCCCGGTGAGGTGTGATACTTTACATCTGCACCGGGCAGTATCCAGACATTTGGCTGGAAAATCCCAAACTGACACGGCGCTCACTTGGGCAATGGAGTCAGGCTGTCTGGGATTTGAAACTGACACGCGTACATCGTGGTCAGTAGGTGACAGTTACGACACGCGTTAAGCGGACGTAAATGTTGGGAGTAGGGGAGATAATTTCGCTTGGCGAAATAAGTTTGGGCCCTTTGTCTGATTTTAAGATATTGGCCAAGTTTGAAACTTTAATTTCATTCTCGCTCATAGACTCCACAGTAGATAGGTCGCTCGAAAAACAGAATAGCTGTTAGCGAAGATCTCAGTTTGTTTCGGCAATTTGTCGAACTTCTAGACTTCCAGAAATATTTTCAGCAATTTTATTCTTAAGTTGTGCGACTACCTGTAATTCTGTGGTTGAGGTAATTAATATGATAGATATATAGATTGTGTGAGTGTTAAAGTGTTAAATCGCTTAATTCATTTTAATCTATTTCTTTAGCGCAGAAGAGAAATAAAGTGGTAGGCTATTATATTTTCTAGGGAAGCATTCAGTGGAAAGCAGACTAAAAATTTAATTTCTAGCTTATAACGGCAATTGTAGCTATTTATAAATTTAATTTAACTGCTAATACTCAGTCGAGTGTATTTTTCTAAACTAACGTATAAACTCTAGAATCCAGCCTCATGAATGATGACGGGATACGCACGTGTTCCTAATTTATGAGGAATGCTGATTTTTAAATATAACTTACGTCACGGGAAGTTTAAATGATAAGCAAAGCTCTCTGCTTGCAAGTTTAAATGTAAGTTTTAACCAGTACAGATTCTGTTTATTATATTATATGTGTTATTTTTCCTCCACACAGTGAAAGTTTTGGGGTGACCCTAACTTTACCAGCACCTAGTAGTAGTTTCCATACTTGTGAAGAAATAGACAGTCCTTATTTTGAACCACGTGGGTTTTCTCAAGTAACACTGATCTGACGGTGCAAGTTAGACAGAAATACTAATATCCCTATAACGGGTTTTCAAAGACTGTAATGATAAATACTGGACCTTGGAGCCAGCACTTAATTTCTTCTAGAAACTCTATATAATTTGCTGCCTGGCGGCGTGAATATTAACAATCATTTCCCGACTAGATTATATCTTGTGGACAAATCTGTGGTGTGACTAAAGTGAATCCTATACTGAGGGAAGGCACCGACCTGACATTCATCATTTTTTTTAGAAACCTACGCTATTGACACTGTGCTCTGTTAACTCCCGCGCCTGGAATAATTGTTAGGTGACTTAATCAGACATTTGAACAAATTTGCATACCCAAGTAGTCGTTCCCGGAGACTCCAAGTTAAACAGGTCTTTTGGAACTGGGGACTTCTTGGCAGTAGACTGCATTTTTTGAGTCTGTGTGAAAATCTAAAAATCAATGTGTTCCAAGAGGCAGCAAGCAAAGTCGTGAGTACTAGTGTGAGAAGCCATGGCGGAATGAATGAGTGTACGCTGGTTTGAGTGATATTTTTCACTATTATATCTTTGACACCCTGTTGCTGTCCTATTTGTTTTTTTTCAATCTGCATAATTTGTTGCTAAGGCTAGAGTTCTTGTGTTTTTGTCTTAGGTTAAATCAGATTTTTTTCAAACTCTGTGCATATAATTACGAGATAAAACAAAGACAACTCTTAGACTCAAACCCTATGTATCTGTGACTCGGGCGCCAAAATCTGTTCTCTTAACGGGGCCGGGCTAAACCTAGAGTTAACACTATAACGGGGCTATCATCCTTGCAACATTCCTTGATTTTTTTTGACTATGTGTATATGTATTTTCCTTGATGTACTTTCTTTGATGTTGTGAGCCGATTTTTTCCTGATATTAAAATCGCTCTTGAACTAAACAATCGTGTTTGGTCAGCTCGTTCTAGATAATATATATATCATTGTTATAGTTTTCCCACGTCTGTGTGTTTACCTGTCGTCACGTGTATGTGCGTGCCTGTGAGTGATAGAAATATACGTAATATGTATATTGGTGTAGTCTGTCTGACGCTGTAACAACTGTTGTAGAAGATAGGTGAGAGAGAGAAGAATTCTTTTCGCTTTCAGAGACAGCCACTATATCAAAATCTATCATCTCACGTGTGTGGAAATTCTATTACCTTTCACTAACTATCACTGAGTCTATCACCTATTCAAACCTATTCAGAAGGGACCAAACCTAGTCTTAATTCTCCTATCGGAAATCTACGACAAATGAGGGCTCGTTTCCGGTCTTTGAACTTAGAATAGGAAGACGAGTACGACAAACGTGGACTCGTCTATCTGGATTTTGAACTTAAGATTCTGTATTCTGATATAGAGTAAGAGTGTGATGTCTTGTGAGTTGTTATATCTTTAAATAATTACCCCCTAGACTAACGATCTGTTTACGGGCGTGCTGACCACACAAACTAATAAGTTTTTTTTTTCCACAGCATCTTTGAATAATATACATTTTGGTTACAGGTTGATTTTGTCGGGATATATGTTAACTGCTGATTGTAATACTAAATGCTGGTAAAGTGGTGAGTGTATAACATTCACTGGGTACTGAGGCAGAACGGCGTTTGAACTAAGTTAAGGAGTGTGTTTCGGACTTTTTTGTCCAGATTAATTCCCTCCCTTACCCGATCTGACTTCAGGTGCGAACTTATAGTGGATTTTTTTTTAAAATTAAGGGATTATTTTTCTCTTTAATTTTTGCAATATTCTTTTGCTTTTCCACTGTAGCAACTTATTTTTCAGTTGTAATCTTAACTACCATTTATTTGGCGTAGTCGTGTTTTGCATTGAGTGCTTTATTGCCGATAATAGCAGCGATAGTTAGATTTTATTTTGGAGGAGGTATCCCAGGGTTAAGGATATCATCTTTTGAATTTTTGATTTTTTTTCTCGTAAGTGGTAGGAACCAGGTTATTCTTTTTCCTATTTTCTATCTCCACGTGTCTCAGTCACTGACATAATATGGCCGAGAGGGCAAAGCTTAGACAACTCCTCAGGGACGAAGCGAGAGAGGAGGGACTGGAAGGAGAAGAAATGAAAGCTTTTGTCAGAGACGAACTTGAGAGATATGATGCGGAGAGGAAAGAAGAAGAACTAAGGAGGAAAGAAGAAGCAGACCGTCTATTACAGCAGAAGAAGATTGAGGAAGAAATGGAAATCCGCAGGGAGAGAGAAAAAGAGAAGGAGAGACAGCATGAGAAGGAGAGGGAGGAGAGACAGCATGAGAAGGAGAGGGAGGAGAGACAGCATGAGGAAAGAGAAAATGAGCAACGACGACAGCATGAGCTGGCGCTTAAGACTCTAGAGTTCCAAAGCCGTGGTGCTGCCTCTACCTCCAGCAATGGAGAGTCTTCTCCTCATTCTTCCTTAACTGACCCTGCTAACACTCAATCTCTTCAACTAAATGCTATGTCTTTCACTCTTGAATCTTTTCCTTGTCCTAATGAGAAGATTGACACATGGTTAGAAAAATTTGAGAAAATTGCAACTCTGTACGGGTTAGAGAGGTCGCGTTGGAATATGAAACTTTCCCAGGCCCTAAAAGGTTCTGCTTATGATGTTTATTCTAAGCTGGAAAGTAGCCAACAAGACGACTACGATGTGTTGAAGAAAGCGTTACTGGAGCGCTTTGAAATGAACGCTCGCAAGTTTTTGCAACTGTTTCGCAACAGCCGGAAAGAGAATTCTGAAACTTTTCACCAGTTCTCATCTCGTCTTAAGGGATATCTAACAAAGTGCCTTGAGCTTTCGCAGCTCCCCTCTACCTATGAAGGTCTTGAGGAACTTGTTCTAACTGAACAAATAAAGAACACTTTGTCTGCTGATACCCGGAGATTTCTCGCTGAGCAGGGGGCAGAAAAACTTGAAGACATTTTGGAAAAGTCTGAGCGTTATCAAAATGCGCTGGCTGAACTACCGGCCACAAAGCGGAAACCGACAGAGGAGCATTTTCGAAAACATAACCTAGAGCAATCTTCTCAGGCTTCTAACCAAAACAACCACAGAGAAACTGGACCTCAAAACCCCCCTCCTGAAAAATCCAAGTTCTACAAGAACAAGTACCCCAACCACCCCAAACAGTCTGATCAACCCGACCGCCCTACATGGCAGCGTAGCCAGAAAGGACAAGGTGGAAAAGGGAGAACCCCCGAGCACGGGACATATGATCAGACCGAGCACACCGAGCCTAAACGCATCGGATGCTTATTAACAGTCTCGCAAGGCGGAATTATTGACAGTGATTCCCAACCTGTTGGGGATAGACCCTCAACGCGAGGTACTGTTACTTTGAACGGTTCTCAAATTTCTTGCTTATTTGACACGGGGCTTTCTTACGATTGCATTGTTGCCAGAAACCTGGTCAAACCCGGTCAAGAGACAGCAGAGACCGTCCAACTTTGTGGAGTTCGTAAGAGTGATGCACCTACAGCGCTTCCCATCGCATTGGTGGAGATACACTCTGACTTTGTCAGAGGCGTGATCAAAGCGGCTGTTATGGATGATCCCATCTACCCAGTCATACTTGGCGGGAGATACGTGTGTATTGGGAAACCGGAAGAGCCGATTGTGGCAGCAGTAACTACAAGAGGGCAAACCAAGAAGGAACGGGAGCCTGCGCCAAATTTGTTACCTATGGAACTTAAAGAAGCGCAATACAAGGACCCTACTTTGGCACCCTGCTTTAGGAAACTGCCCATGGCTAAGGAACCCAAACAGCACGGGGACATTTTTTCTGAGGATGGCGTACTTTATCGGAGAACGGGCAAGCCTGACCAAGGTTACAACCAGCTCCTAGTACCGAAACAGTACAGAAGCCAAATCCTAGAAATGGGGCACTCTCTTCCCTTTAGCGGACATATGGGACAGAACGCCACAAACCAACGTATAACCACTCATTATTGGTGGCCTGGAGTGAATACTGATATTATCAGATATGTCAAATCCTGTGCCCAGTGCCAACGTGTACCACCCAAGCAACGGACCCCCCCAGTCCACATGGGTGAAATGCCAATAATGGGAACACCATTCGAACGGGTTGTGATCGACATTTTAGGGCCTTTCGAAAGGACTAAAAGAAGGAACAGGTTCATCCTGACCTTAGTCGATACATGCACTTTATGGGCAGAAGCTATCCCGCTAACATGCGCAGATGCCAAGCATGTCGCAGAAGCCCTCGTGCAGATTTTCACTCGGTTGGGATTCCCTCAGCAAGTGTTGACGGATAATGGATCTCCATACCGAAACCTGTTGATGGATGAGATCGTTAAGATCTTGAGGACCCAACACATCCACACTAAGCCATATACTCCGGCGGGAAATGGGCTCGTGGAACGTGCTAATGGAAACCTCACCATGATGCTAAGTAAGCTGGCACAAGTGAAACCTGAAGATTGGGATCTCTGTATTCCTGCAGCATTATTTGGCTACAGAGAATCTCCTCATACTTCCACAGGATTTCCGCCAGCTACACTCTTATTTGGCAGACCCATTAAGGGCCCGCTTGAAGCCTTACTTCAGTCTCTGACAGACGAGAAGGCGGATGAGACAGTCGTCTCAGCAAGTAAATATGTGTCGGTTTTAAAGGAACGGTTGAAACTAGGGTGGGACCTAGCAACGACTAACTTTAAGCGAGCACGCACCAAGCACGCTAACCGATACAGGAAAGTCGCGGAAGAGAGAAAACTGGAAGCAGGAGAGAAAGTTTTGGTGTTGCTCCCTACCGAGAACAACCAACTGAAGATCGGAAGGCAAGGGCCGTTTACCGTCCTGAAAAAGAGTGCTAAGGCTAACTACCAGATCTCTATTGAAGGAAAGGAGAAGGTTTTCCATTTAAATCTCTTAAAGAGATACTTGGAAAAACCAGTGCCAACCTCCGACCATCTCCTGACGATCGCCAAAACTGACGAAGATGATGATAGTGGCAGGGATATTCCACCGCTATCACAGGAAATCTTTCAAAAATGTCAGAAGCGGCGACGCTCTTTCAAGCGCGCATATGAGACATTCCAGGGGAAGGAAACTTTGAGGAGTGGACTTGAGTAGGAATTGGACAGAGATGGAGGGGGAAGAGGAGAGGGAAGAAGACAGACACCCCGAAGCTACGGTTATAGGAAATTAAACTCCATAACGTAGACATGGAGTGCTTCCATATCTTAAAGGGGGGAGGCTCTGTCACGTAGGGTTTATATTCATTTAATTTCCTACATTTTCTTCCTATTTGTTCACCCAAATTCTCTCTTTTATTATCTCTGTATTTCATTTTTCCTGTATATTTTTTTCATCCATTCGTTTTGCGAATATTATTCTCATATAATTCGCAAACTTTACCTTTTTCCTTTCTCTTAAACTGAGAATCGCGCTAGGACGATATTACGTAGATGTCAGGGCTGCAGGGCGTCATAAGGCGTGATAAGTCGGTTCGCTGAACACAGGACGTAGCAAATCGTCTACATTCTCACCGAGCGCGCGAGCTTCTTCTCGGCATTAGTCCCGGTGAGGTGTGATACTTTACATCTGCACCGGGCAGTATCCAGACATTTGGCTGGAAAATCCCAAACTGACACGGCGCTCACTTGGGCAATGGAGTCAGGCTGTCTGGGATTTGAAACTGACACGCGTACATCGTGGTCAGTAGGTGACAGTTACGACACGCGTTAAGCGGACGTAAATGTTGGGAGTAGGGGAGATAATTTCGCTTGGCGAAATAAGTTTGGGCCCTTTGTCTGATTTTAAGATATTGGCCAAGTTTGAAACTTTAATTTCATTCTCGCTCATAGACTCCACAGTAGATAGGTCGCTCGAAAAACAGAATAGCTGTTAGCGAAGATCTCAGTTTGTTTCGGCAATTTGTCGAACTTCTAGACTTCCAGAAATATTTTCAGCAATTTTATTCTTAAGTTGTGCGACTACCTGTAATTCTGTGGTTGAGGTAATTAATATGATAGATATATAGATTGTGTGAGTGTTAAAGTGTTAAATCGCTTAATTCATTTTAATCTATTTCTTTAGCGCAGAAGAGAAATAAAGTGGTAGGCTATTATATTTTCTAGGGAAGCATTCAGTGGAAAGCAGACTAATTAAAATTTCTAGCTTATAACGGCAATTGTAGCTATTTATAAATTTAATTTAACTGCTAATACTCAGTCGAGTGTATTTTTTCTAAACTAACGTATAAACTCTAGAATCCAGCCTCAGGAATGATGACGGGATACGCACGTGTTCCTAATTTATGAGGAATGCTGATTTTTAAATATAACTTACGTCACGGGAAGTTTAAATGATAAGCAAAGCTCTCTGCTTGCAAGTTTAAATGTAAGTTTTAACCAGTACAGATTCTGTTTATTATATTATATGTGTTATTTTTCCTCCACACAGTGAAAGTTTTGGGGTGACCCTAACTTTACCAGCACCTAGTAGTAGTTTCCATACTTGTGAAGAAATAGACAGTCCTTATTTTGAACCACGTGGGTTTTCTCAAGTAACACAGATCTGACGGTGCAAGTTAGACAGAAATACTAATATCCCTATAACGGGTTTTCAAAGACTGTAATGATAAATACTGGACCTTGGAGCCAGCACTTAATTTCTTCTAGAAACTCTATATAATTTGCTGCCTGGTGGCGTGAATATTAACAATCATTTCCCGACTAGATTATATCTTGTGGACAAATCTGTGGTGTGACTAAAGTGAATCCTATACTGAGGGAAGGCACCGACCTGACATTCATCATTTTTTTTTTAGAAACCTACGCTATTGACACTGTGCTCTGTTAACTCCCGCGCCTGGAATAATTGTTAGGTGACTTAATCAGACATTTGAACAAATTTGCATACCCAAGTAGTCGTTCCCGGAGACTCCAAGTTAAACAGGTCTTTTGGAACTGGGGACTTCTTGGCAGTAGACTGCATTTTTTTGAGTCTGTGTGAAAATCTAAAAATCAATGTGTTCCAAGAGGCAGCAAGCAAAGTCGTGAGTACTAGTGTGAGAAGCCATGGCGGAATGAATGAGTGTACGCTGGTTTGAGTGATATTTTTCACTATTATATCTTTGACACCCTGTTGCTGTCCTATTTGTTTTTTTCAATCTGCATAATTTGTTGCTAAGGCTAGAGTTCTTGTGTTTTTGTCTTAGGTTAAATCAGATTTTTTTCAAACTCTGTGCATATAATTACGAGATAAAACAAAGACAACTCTTAGACTCAAACCCTATGTATCTGTGACTCGGGCGCCAAAATCTGTTCTCTTAACGGGGCCGGGCTAAACCTAGAGTTAACACTATAACGGGGCTATCATCCTTGCAACATTCCTTGATTTTTTTTGACTATGTGTATATGTTTTTCCTTGATGTACTTTCTTTGATGTTGTGAGCCGATTTTTTCCTGATATTAAAATCGCTCTTGAACTAAACAATCGTGTTTGGTCAGCTCGTTCTAGATAATATATATATCATTGTTATAGTTTTCCCACGTCTGTGTGTTTACCTGTCGTCACGTGTATGTGCGTGCCTGTGAGTGATAGAAATATACGTAATATGTATATTGGTGTAGTCTGTCTGACGCTGTAACAACTGTTGTGGAAGATAGGTGAGAGAGAGTCTATCACCTATTCAAACCTATTCAGAAGGGACCAAACCTAGTCTTAATTCTCCTATCGGAAATCTACGACAACTACCAGGCCAAGTACCTAGCAAGTCCTACAATGGCACATTTTTATGAGTGTTAAAAGTAAGTCCCCAACCAGCTCGAAAAGAATCTCTCACAACAAGCAGAACAGAAAGGAACACGCCGAAAGGAACAAAAAAAAAAAAAAAAAAAACAGCAGAGGGCCATCGCCTCAGGCGCATATTCCCATAGTCAGTTATGACTGAAGGGTTACTAAGAAAAGATTTTTTTTTTTAAACTTGTTTAACAATACATCAGTTTCTGTCTACTTGTTTAACGTAAGTTAAACATTTTGAAAATGTTTACATTAGACGTATATAATCAACTAAAAAGTTAATGTTTTGACGCCGTTTAGTTTCTGGGGGTCTATGGAGAGACGAAAAGAATAGGACAAGACCCTTAGCCCTGTGATAAAAGGCGACACAAATGAGGTTGTGCCTGGAACTGGCAACAACATCGTGTACAACAAATTGCTACAGAAACCCCCGCCACAAGAGCTTGATGCAGACTTCCTGAAAGAGAACCATCAGCAGTGGTGGCTCCATGAGTCGCCAGGAGCGCAAAGGAAAATTGTAATGACGAAACAGTTCATGTCAAGAATGAATGAAGCAAAGAACTGTTCTTCCTTATGGCATTTTTAAATGTATATTTTAGGCACATTTGGTCACTTATAACATGCGTTGACGACACGGCCTCAATAACAGGTCTAGGGTAAACCCATGCCCACCATGCACTTTTGTGTGTGTGTGTGCGTGCGTGCGTGCGCGCGTGTGTGTGTGAATGGCTTTAGGGGGTACACGCACGCTCATCTTCATCTTTCCACAAACGAATGTATAGCGTGTTGATACATATAACTCGAATCCAATGCAGTCTTCACACGCACTTTAATAATGAAATAAGTTTACACGTCTTGAGTAAATGACCTGCACATACACCTACATGTCTATTCCGCAAAACTACCGTAATTTTACATTGGCTGTCCACATAGATCACAACTGTAACAACAAGATCCTCCTCCAAACGAACGTAAAGCATTCGGAACAAAATCACAGAACTTGAGATATCTTTGTCTCGGCATCCAGCAACCAACTGCTTCCTAGACTAAACACGTCTACTCAGACCAAAAACCAGAGCTCAACTTACTCACGAATTCTCATTACTCAAGCATGGTCATCACGTATTCACAACAATCCATCACCCTATGGGACTGTTTCTAACATACTTGCCTCTCACAGCAACTTGAAACCAAAACTTCAATCAAACACCCCGAGAAATATTGGAGTTTAACAGATATCAATTATATGTTGCTAAACCTCATCCTCGGCAGATACTGACAAAACCAAACCCCGCGGTTCATCAATAGACAGAAGAAATTAGAGATCCATTAATAACTAGTACCCAAAGATCTCTCTTTAATAACCACTACACCCAGATCTCTCTTTAATAACCACTACCCCTAGATCTCTCTTTAATAACTGTCACGTAGGTCTTTATATCATTAAGTTGCCTACATCTTCTTCCTATTCTCTCACCCGCATCCTTTATTTTATTATCTTTCCTTACTTGTTTTTTCCTGTATTTTTCGCATCACTCGTTTGCGAAAAATATTTTCTTCAGTATTCTCAAACTTTACCTTGTGTTTTTCTCATACTGGGATACGTAATTCTATTACGTAGATGTCAGAGGACGAAACTGTGAATGTGCTTCATACTTAGAAATAGGGCCGACTTATCGTCTGCAAATTTCACCTGTCAAAGGCGTTTTCCCAGGCTGAATTTCTCGGCGAAGTGTAAAATCGCTACCTGACACGGCACTCACTGTTGGTCATTCTAAACGTAGGTGCTAAAACTGCCAACACGCTTTCGCCCAGTGCAGACGGTTGTCTGAGATTTGCAACTGACACGCGCTTTTCCCGGTCAGTTTGTTAACGAAGGTGCGAAATCGCACCGGTGACAGTTACGACATGCTTCTAAGTGTAACGTAGCTGTTATGAGAAGGGGGAGAGATCGGGGCGGGGGAAATAGTTCATCCTTTGTCTGATTTTAAAATATTAACCTAGTTTGAAACTTTATTTTCATTCTTTCTCAATAAATCGCAGTAGACAGGTGGTTCGCGAAGAGTAGAGCTGTATAAGCGAAGTTTCTTAGTTTGTTGCGACAATTTGTCGAACTTCTAGACTTCCATAAATATAAGCGTATAATTCTTAATTGTGCGATATCCTGTAGTGCTGTGTTTGAGGTAAATATATTATTATCTAGTATTTTGTGAAGTGATTAGTGTTTAATCGCCTATTTCATTCTAAACTAGTTCTGTGTCCAGAGTGCTTAATTTATAGTTTGTATTATTTTTCTAGTGACGCATACAGTGGAAATACATAATAAATTATATCTTTAGCTTACTAAAACTAGTAACTATAAGGAATTTAATTTAACGGCTAATACTCAGTCGAAACTGTTTTAATAACAAACTTATAAATGCTAGACGCGACATCAGTGAGTAGTGACGGAATACGCACCATATTCCTAATTCCTGATGATCGATTTTATATAACTTATTTCACCGGAAGTTTAAATAATAAGTCAAGCTGTAGGCTTGCTGTTTTAAATGTAAGTTATATTGAGTACATAATATGTAAATGATTTATATGTGCTTTTCCTTTTATACAGTGAAATACTGGGGTGACCCGAACTTTACCAGCATTTAATAAGAGTTCCATATTTGTGAGGAAATAGACAGTCCTTATTTTTGAACCACGTGGGTTTCTCAAGTAACACTGGTCGGACAGTGCATAGGCCGACAGAGTTAGACAGAAATACTATATCCCACAAACGGGTTTCAAAGACTGTAATGATCAATACGGGCCTTTGCGCCAGATCTTAAATTCTTTCATAAACTCTAATGTAAAATTGCTGACTGGCGGCGAGAATAATTACAATCAATAACATTAACATTTTTCCCGACATTTTGTTGTCGAAGAGTGTATAGTGAAACCAGGCTATCTGTTGAAAGAAGTTGTCCACTGGTCATTCTTTCCAAATTAAGGGAATCCTCGTGTTTCTGAACTCTGTGTGCCCGTTTAAACTTGCTTATCAAACCTGATTCAAGTGACATTAACAGTAAATCTAAAATTTAACTGGTGAAGTGAACGCTCCCCGAAAAAACAGTGGAATAAACCTGTAATTGTAGAGCTGGGATTCGCTTTATCCAAAGAATACAGATTCACTGTAGAGAAGTGTCCTACGGTTGCGCCAGACGGTGAACTACATCAAGTTTTTGATAGGTAAGAACGTGTGCCAGGGATCCCTGATGAATGAACCGAGTGAAAGTGACGGAAGGGTGTTCGTTATTTAATGCACTCGCTTGTTGTATTAATTGTTCCTTTAGAATAGACACTGCTGTCAAAGTCAGTCTATACCTTCTAAGGGGGACAATATTAGACCCTAACCATATGTATTTGTGACTCTTTGGGCCATCATCTGTCTCATAACGGGGCTGTGGGCTAAACCTAGAGTTAATATCATCACGGGGCTATCATCCTGGTAGAAAGTCATTGATTCTTTTATGTCTATTTGTATGCTTCCTTTAGGTATTTTTGGTGTTGTGAGAAATTTTGATATGATAATTAAAACTTTCTCTGGAACAAAAAAAACATCAGTGCGTTGGTCAGCTCGATCCCAATTATCTGTATAATCATCGTTATAGATTTTCCAAGTCTGTGGTTAACTGTCGTCACGTGTATGTGCGTGCCCGTGAGTAGATAAAATTATATGTAATATATATGTGGTTTAGACTGTCGGACTCTGTAAAAGCCGTCGTAGAGGATAGGTGAGAGAGAGAAGAATTCTTTTCGCTTTCAGCGACAGCCTCTATACCACAGTCTATCATCTCACCTGTGTGGAAATTCTATTCTTTTTTTACTAATTCTCACGGTGCCAATCACCTATTCAACTCTATTCAGAAGGGACCAACCCCTAGTCTTAATTCTCCTATCCCAAAATCTACGACAAATGGGTTCTCGTGCGACGGATTTTTGAACTTAGAATAGGAAGACGAGTACGACAAATGTGGACTCGTCTATCTGGATTTTGTATTTAAGATTCTTTATTCGGTAATAGAGTAAGAGTGTGATTGTCTTGTGAGTTTTATTTTAAATAATTTATCCCCTAGACTAACGATCTGTTTACGGGCGTGCTGACCACACAAACTGATAAGTTTTTTTCCCACAGCATTTTGAATAATATACATTTGAGTTACAGGTGGATTTTGTCGGAATATATGTTATTGTTGATTTGTAATACTAAACGCTGGTAAAGTTTTGTGAGTGTATAACATTCACAAGGGTTCTGAAGCAGGTAGGTGTTTGAGCAAAGCTAAAGAGTGCGTTTCGGACTATTCGTCCAGATTAATTGCCTCCCTCACCCGAACTGTCTTCAGGGGTAAACTTGATAGTGGATTAAAAATTAAGGGGATTTTTTTTTCTTTCTCCAAAATTTTTGCTTTAATCATTGTGTTTTCCACTGT
The DNA here is from genome assembly GCA_024509875.1 of Oreohelix idahoensis. Classification (NCBI taxonomy): domain Eukaryota; kingdom Metazoa; phylum Mollusca; class Gastropoda; order Stylommatophora; family Oreohelicidae; genus Oreohelix; species Oreohelix idahoensis. The sequence continues at coordinate 492,357 of JAMPIV010023003.1, read as the reverse complement.
AGCAACTTATTTTTCAGAAGTAATCTTAACTACCATTTAGTTGGCGTAGTCGTGTTTTGCATTAGGTGCTTTATTGCCGATAATAGCAGCGATAGTTAGATTTTACTTTGGAGGAGGTATCCCAGGGTTAAGGATATCAACTTTTGAATTTTTGGTACATTTTTTTTCTCGTAAGTGGTAGGAACCAGGTTATTCTTTTTCCTATTTTCTATCTCCACGTGTCTCAGTCACTGAAATAATATGGCAGAGAGGGCAAAGCTTAGACAACTCCTCAGGGACGAAGCGAGAGAGGAGGGACTGGAAGGAGAAGAAGCGAAAGCTTTTGTCAGGGACGAACTTGAGAGATATGATGCGGAGAGGAAAGAAGAAGAACTAAAGAGGAAAGAAGCGGAAGACCGTCTTTTACAGCAGAAGAAGATGGATGAGGAAATGGAAATTCGCAGGATGCAGCATGAGGAAAGAGAGAAAGAGAAGGAGAGACAACATGAGTTGGCTCTTAAAGCTCTAGAACTTCAAAGTCGTGGTGCTGCCTCTACCTCCAGCAATGGAGAGTCTTCTCCTCATTCTTCCTTAACTGACCCTTCTAACAGTCAATCTCTTCACCTCACTGCTATGTCTTTTCCGCTAGAATCTTTCCCTTGTCCAAATGAGAAGATTGACACTTGGCTAGAAAAATTTGAGAAAATTGCAACTCTGTACGGTTTAGAGAGGTCGCGTTGGAACATGAAGCTTTCCCAGGCTTTGAAAAGTTCTGCTTACGATGTGTATGCAAAACTGGAGAGCAGCCAACAAGACAACTATGATCTGTTGAAGAAAGCGTTACTTGAGCGCTTTGAAATGAACGCTCGCAAATTTTGGCAACTGTTTCGCAACAGCCGGAAAGAGAATTCTGAAACTTTTCAGCAGTTCTCGTCTCGTCTAAAGGGATATTTGACAAAGTGCCTTGAGCTCTCGCAGCTCCCCTCTACCTATGAAGGTCTTGAGGAATTTGTTTTAACAGAACAAATAAAGAACACTTTGTCTGCTGATACCCGGAGATTTCTCGCTGAGCAGGGGGCAGAAAAACGTGAAGACATTTTGGAAAAGTCTGAGCGTTATCACAATGCGCTGGCTGAACTACCGGCCACAAAGCGGAAACCGACAGAGGAGCATTTTCGAAAACATAACCTAGAGCAATCTTCTCAGGCTTCTAACCAAAATAACCACAGAGAAACTGGACCTCAAAACCCCCCTCCTGAAAAATCCAAGTTCTACAAAAACAAGTACCCCAACCACCCCAAACAGTCTGATCAACCCGACCGCCCTACATGGCAGCGTGGCCAGAAAGGTCAAGGTGGCAAAGGGAGAACCCCTGAGCACGGGACATATGATCAGACCGAGCACACCGAGCCGAAACGCATCGGATGCTTATTAACAGTCTCGCAAGGTGGAATTATTGACAGTGATTCCCAACCTGTTGGGGATAGACCCTCAACGCGAGGTACTGTTACATTGAACGGTTCTCAAACTTCTTGCTTATTTGACACGGGGCTTTCTTATGATTGCATTGTTGCCAGAAACCTGGTCAAACCCGGTCAAGAGACAGCAGAGACCGTCCAACTTTGTGGAGTTCGTAAGAGTGATGCACCTACAGCGCTTCCCATCGCATTGGTGGAGATACACTCTGACTTTGTCAGAGGCGTGATCAAAGCGGCTGTTATGGATGATCCCATCTACCCAGTCATACTTGGCGGGAGATACGTGTGTATTGGGAAACCGGAAGAGCCGATTGTGGCAGCAGTAACTACAAGAGGGCAAACCAAGAAGGAACGGGAGCCTGCGCCTAATTTGTTACCTATGGAACTTAAAGAAGCGCAATACAAGGACCCTACTTTGGCACCCTGCTTTAGGAAACTGCCCATGACTAAAGAACCCAAACAGCACGGGGACATTTTTTCTGAGGATGGCGTACTTTATCGGAGAACGGGCAAGCCTGATCAAGGTTACAACCAGCTCCTAGTACCGAAACAGTACAGAAGCCAAATCCTAGAAATGGGGCACTCTCTTCCCTTCAGCGGACATATGGGACAGAACGCCACAAACCAACGTATAACCACTCATTATTGGTGGCCAGGAGTAAATACTGATATTATCAGATATGTCAAATCCTGTGCCCAGTGCCAACGTGTGCCACCCAAGCAACGAGCACCCCCAGTCTCTTTGGGTGAAATGCCAATAATGGGAACACCATTCGAACGGGTTGTGATCGAAATTTTAGGGCCTTTCGAAAGGACTAAAAGAAGGAACAGATTTATCCTGACCCTAGTCGATAAATGCACTTTATGGGCAGAAGCTATACCGCTAACATGCGCAGATGCTAAGCATGTCGCAGAAGCCCTCGTGCAGATTTTCACTCGGTTGGGATTCCCTCAGCAAGTGCTGACGGATAACGGATCTCCATACCGAAACCTGTTGATGGATGAGATCGTGAAGGTCTTGAGGACCCAACACATCCACACTAAGCCATATACTCCGGCCGGAAATGGGCTCGTGGAACGTGCTAATGGAAACCTCAACATGATGCTAAGTAAACTGGCACAAGTGAAACCTGAAGATTGGGATCTTTGTATTCCTGGAGCTTTATTTGGCTACAGAGAATCTCCTCATACTTCCACAGGATTTCCGCCAGCTACACTCTTATTCTGCAGACCCATTAAGGGCCCGCTTGAAGCCTTACTTCAGTCTCTGACAGACGAGAAGGCGGATGAGACAGTTGTCTCAGCAAGTAAATATGTGTCGGTTTTAAAGGAAAGGTTGAAACTAGGGTGGGACCTAGCAACGACAAACTTTAAGCGAGCTCGCACAAAGCACGCTAACCGATACAGGAAAGTCGCGAAAGAGAGAGAACTGGAAGCAGGAGAGAAAGTTTTGGTGTTACTCCCTACCGAGAACAACCAACTGAAGATCGGATGGCAAGGGCCGTTTACCGTCCTGAAAAAGATTTCTAAGGCTAACTACCAGATATCTATTCAAGGAATGGAGAAGGTTTTCCATTTAAATCTCTTTAAGAGATACTTGGAAAGACCAGTGCCGACCTCCGACCATCTCCTGACGATCGCCAAAACTGACGAAGATGACGATAGTGGCAGGGAAATTCCACTGCAATCACAGAAAATCTTTGAAAAATGTCAGAAGCGGCGACGCTCTTTCAAGCGCGCATGGGAGACATTCCAGAGGAAGGAAACGTCGGGGCAGACTTCATGAGTAGGAATTGGACAGAGATGGAGGGGGAAGATGAGAGGGAAGAAGACAGACACCCCGAAGCTACGGTTATAGGTAATTTAATTCCATAACGTAGACATGGAGTGCTTCCATATCTTAAAGGGGGGACGTCCTGTCACGTAGGTCTTTATATCATTAAATTGCCTACATCTTCTTCCTATTCTCTCACCCGCATCCTTTATTTTATTATCTTTCCTTACTTGTTTTTTTCCTGTATTTTTCGCATCACTCGTTTGCGAAAAATATTTTCTTCAGTATTCTCAAACTTTACCTTGTGTTTTTCTCATACTGGGATACGTAATTCTATTACGTAGATGTCAGAGGACGAAACTGTGAATGTGCTTCATACTTAGAAATAGGGCCGACTTATCGTCTGCAAATTTCACCTGTCAAAGGCGTTTTCCCAGGCTGAATTTCTCGGCGAAGTGTAAAATCGCTACCTGACACGGCACTCACTGTTGGTCATTCTAAACGTAGGTGCTAAAACTGCCAACACGCTTTCGCCCAGTGCAGACGGTTGTCTGAGATTTGCAACTGACACGCGCTTTTCCCGGTCAGTTTGTTAACGAAGGTGCGAAATCGCACCGGTGACAGTTACGACATGCTTCTAAGTGTAACGTAGCTGTTATGAGAAGGGGGAGAGATCGGGGCGGGGGAAATAGTTCATCCTTTGTCTGATTTTAAAATATTAACCTAGTTTGAAACTTTATTTTCATTCTTTCTCAATAAATCGCAGTAGACAGGTGGTTCGCGAAGAGTAGAGCTGTATAAGCGAAGTTTCTTAGTTTGTTGCGACAATTTGTCGAACTTCTAGACTTCCATAAATATAAGCGTATAATTCTTAATTGTGCGATATCCTGTAGTGCTGTGTTTGAGGTAAATATATTATTATCTAGTATTTTGTGAAGTGATTAGTGTTTAATCGCCTATTTCATTCTAAACTAGTTCTGTGTCCAGAGTGCTTAATTTATAGTTTGTATTATTTTTCTAGTGACGCATACAGTGGAAATACATAATAAATTATATCTTTAGCTTACTAAAACTAGTAACTATAAGGAATTTAATTTAACGGCTAATACTCAGTCGAAACTGTTTTAATAACAAACTTATAAATGCTAGACGCGACATTAGTGAGTAGTGACGGAATACGCACCATATTCCTAATTCCTGATGATCGATTTTATATAACTTATTTCACCGGAAGTTTAAATAATAAGTCAAGCTGTAGGCTTGCTGTTTTAAATGTAAGTTATATTGAGTAAATAATATGTAAATGATTTATATGTGCTTTTCCTTTTATACAGTGAAATACTGGGGTGACCCGAACTTTACCAGCATTTAATAAGAGTTCCATATTTGTGAGGAAATAGACAGTCCTTATTTTTGAACCACGTGGGTTTCTCAAGTAACACTGGTCGGACAGTGCATAGGCCGACAGAGTTAGACAGAAATACTATATCCCACAAACGGGTTTCAAAGACTGTAATGATCAATACGGGCCTTTGCGCCAGATCTTAAATTCTTTCATAAACTCTAATGTAAAATTGCTGACTGGCGGCGAGAATAATTACAATCAATAACATTAACATTTTTCCCGACATTTTGTTGTCGAAGAGTGTATAGTGAAACCAGGCTATCTGTTGAAAGAAGTTGTCCACTGGTCATTCTTTCCAAATTAAGGGAATCCTCGTGTTTCTGAACTCTGTGTGCCCGTTTAAACTTGCTTATCAAACCTGATTCAAGTGACATTAACAGTAAATCTAAAATTTAACTGGTGAAGTGAACGCTCCCCGAAAAAACAGTGGAATAAACCTGTAATTGTAGAGCTGGGATTCGCTTTATCCAAAGAATACAGATTCACTGTAGAGAAGTGTCCTACGGTTGCGCCAGACGGTGAACTACATCAAGTTTTTGATAGGTAAGAACGTGTGCCAGGGATCCCTGATGAATGAACCGAGTGAAAGTGACGGAAGGATGTTCGTTATTTAATGCACTCGCTTGTTGTATTAATTGTTCCTTTAGAATAGACACTGCTGTCAAAGTCAGTCTATACCTTCTAAGGGGGACAATATTAGACCCTAACCATATGTATTTGTGACTCTTTGGGCCATCATCTGTCTCATAACGGGGCTGTGGGCTAAACCTAGAGTTAATATCATCACGGGGCTATCATCCTGGTAGAAAGTCATTGATTCTTTTATGTCTATTTGTATGCTTCCTTTAGGTATTTTTGGTGTTGTGAGAAATTTTGATATGATAATTAAAAATTTCTCTCAAACACCCCGAGAAATATTGGAGTTTAACAGATATCAATTATATGTTGCTAAACCTCATCCTCGGCAGATACTGACAAAACCAAACCCCGCGGTTCATCAATAGACAGAAGAAATTAGAGATCCATTAATAACTAGTACCCAAAGATCTCTCTTTAATAACCACTACACCCAGATCTCTCTTTAATAACCACTACCCCTAGATCTCTCTTTAATAACCAGTACATCAGATCTCTCTTTAATAACCACTACCCCTAGATCTCTCTTTAATAACCAATACATCAGATCTCTCTTTAATAACCAGTACATCAGATCTCTCTTTAATAACCAGTACATCAGATCTCTCTTTAATAACCACTACCCCTAGATCTCTCTTTAATAACCAGTACATCAGATCTCTCTTTAATAACCAGCACATCAGTTCTCTCTTTAAGAAAAAGTTCTCTTTGTCTTCTCAGAAGTGCAACAGTTGCAGTTCTGTTCTATATTTCATTGGCTAGTTCTATCTGGCAGCCATGGGAGCCGCGCTGATGTAATGGTTACCACATTGCGCTGGCGGTCAGGTGTTCAAGTTTCAAGCCCGGGCGTGTGCATTTGAAGCAGTGTCATCGACCGGGATTTTGACTGAATAACGTGAACGGCTCCTGAGATAAACCCTCTGTGGATGGGAAGGAGCGAAGCTCCTGACCGGGTTGGAAGGAAAGTCCACAGGCTCCCCAACCTCGCAATGACATGTCATTGGGCCGACGGGCTGAAAGCCCAAGTGCCGCTGGTTTAAGAAAAAAAAAAATCTGGCAGCCATTTATGCCCATGTCTTGTGTGTACGGTATCTGTTAGCAAATATAGTTATTACTTCCTGACGAGTAATATGAAGTTTCTTCTTCTTCTTCTTCTTCTTCTTCTTCTTCTTCTTCTTCTTCTTCTTCTTCTTCTTCTTCTTCTTCTTCTTCTTCTTCTGTTTTTTTCTATATTTAAATTAGGTTGTAAGACAATTGTTGTCTTCACTCTGGAACTCTTTCTCATCAGAGCAATGACACCGTGTTTTTGGAATCACAAATAAGAATTTGAAAACCGGAAATGATGTGTTTTATTCCAAGACGTTGGCAGCTATATGATTAATAAATTGAAAACATATGGCCATTTAAAAACAGCTACCACACGACTGGAAATGCGAAAAATTGGCAAATTGCTGTAACTGGTTGGTTACTCATACCTTACTCGTGCCCCTTCTGTTTGCTCTATATTCTGTTTTTTTTTTAAATTCCTACTTCTGTCCGCTATTTATTCTGTTATTGTTCCTCTTACTTCTGTCTGCTCTATGTTCTATAATTGTTTCTACTACTTCTGTCAGCTCTATTTTCTATTATTGTTTCTCCTACTTCTGTCAGCTCTATATTCTATAATTGTTTCTCCTACTTCTGTCAGTTCTATATTCTATAATTGTTTCTACTACTTCTGTCAGCTCTATATTATATTATTGTTCCTCCTACTTCTGTCAGCTCTATATTATATTATTGTTCCTCCTACTTCTGTCAGCTCTATATTATATTATTGTTTCTCCTAATTCTGTCAGCTCTATATTATATTATTGTTCCTCCTACTTCTGTCAGCTCTATATTATATTATTGTTCCTCCTACTTCTGTCAGCTCTATATTATATTATTGTTCCTACTACTTCTGTCAGCTCTATATTATATTATTGTTCCTCCTACTTCTGTCAGCTCTATATTATATTATTGTTCCTTATACTTCTGTCAGCTCTATATTATATTATTGTTCCTCCTACTTCTGTTAGCTCTATATTATATTATTGTTCCTCCTACTTCTGTCATCTCTATATTATATTATTGTTCCTACTACTTCTGTCAGCTCTATATTATATTATTGTTTCTACTACTTCTGTCAGCTCTATATTATATTATTGTTCCTCCTACTTCTGTCAGCTCTATAATATATTATTGTTCCTCCTACTTCTGTCAGCTCTATATTATATTATTGTTCCTCCTACTTCTGTCAGCTCTATATTATATTATTGTTTCTACTACTTCTGTCAGCTCTATATTATATTATTGTTCCTACTACTTCTGTCAGCTCTATATTATATTATTGTTCCTACTACTTCTGTCAGCTCTATATTATACTATTGTTCCTCCTACTTCTGTCAGCTCTATATTATATTATTGTTCCTCCTACTTCTGTCAGCTCTATATTATATTATTGTTCCTCCTACTTCTGTCAGCTCTATATTATATTATTGTTCCTACTACTTCTGTCAGCTCTATATTATATTATTGTTCCTCCTACTTCTGTCAGCTCTATATTATATTATTGTTTCTCCTACTTCTGTCAGCTCTATATTATATTATTGTTCCTCCTACTTCTGTCAGCTCTATATTATATTATTGTTTCTCCTACTTCTGTCAGCTCTATATTATATTATTGTTCCTCCTACTTCTGTCAGCTCTATATTATATTATTGTTTCTCCTACTTCTGTCAGCTCTATATTATATTATTGTTCCTCCTACTTCTGTCAGCTCTATATTATATTATTGTTCCTCCTACTTCTGTCAACTCTATATTATATTATTGTTCCTACTACTTCTGTCAGCTCTATATTATATTATTGTTCCTCCTACTTCTGTCAGCTCTATATTATATTATTGTTTCTCCTACTTCTGTCAGCTCTATATTATATTATTGTTCCTCCTGCTTCTGTCAGCTCTATATTATATTATTGTTTCTCCTACTTCTGTCAGCTCTATATTATATTATTGTTTCTCCTACTTCTGTCAGCTCTATATTATATTATTGTTCCTACTACTTCTGTTAGCTCTATATTATATTATTGTTTCTCCTACTTCTGTCAGCTCTATATTATATTATTGTTCCTCCTACTTCTGTCAGCTCTATATTATATTATTGTTTCTCCTACTTCTGTCAGCTCTATATTATATTATTGTTCCTCCTACTTCTGTCAGCTCTATATTATATTATTGTTTCTACTACTTCTGTCAGCTCTATATTATATTATTGTATCTCCTACTGCTGTCTGCTCTATATTCTACTATTGTTTCTCCTACTTCTGTCCGCTTTATATTATATTACTGTTCCTACTACTTCTGACAGATTTATATTCTATTATTGTTCCTACTACTTTTGTCAGCTCTATATTCTGTTATTGTTCCTCCTACTTCTGTCAGAACTATATTCTATTATTGTTCCTCCTACTTCTGTCAGCTCTATATTCTATTATTGTTCCTCCTACGTCTGTCAGAACTATATTCTATTATTGTTCCTCCTACTTTTTCCTGACGTAATTAACACTCTTCTCTCTATTCCAGCATACAAAAAATCTGCCAGATATGAGGCTGTTGTGTTCTTTAATAGAATTCACCGCTGCGACGATGCGATCGGCGTTTTCTTCCGAGACATAGAGAGAGAGAGGGAAGGAGAGAGAGGAGAGAGGGAGGAAGAGAGAGGGATGGAGAGATAGACAGAGAGAGGGAGGGAGAGGGGTGAGAGAGATAGAGAGGAATATATTAACTCTTCCTTTTTCTTTTCAGTTCCTTATTGTCGGAATGGTGAACAACTCCGACTTTTTAACTTCCAGTTGTTGTAGATTGAATGTCCCCTAACAACTAGGAAGATACAGACTTTCATAAATGGATGCCTCCGCAGAACATAAAGGATTCAAGTGGTATGACAAAACCACTAATGTGGAACTGACAGAAAAAAAAAAACCAGACAAATACCCGTTGAACAAGCTGCGGAGAAAGCGCTGACGTTGGATTAACACCCATTATGAAAATGAGCTGATAGCCTTACTTGGCAGTCCCTGTTCTAGAATCCACAGAATTAGAGAAAAGGAGGAAGGCCAGAAGCACATAGGGGAGATAACTAGAGCAGATATAAAATGGATAAAGAAGACGTTGACAGAGGGATGACACAAGACAGGATGACACAAGACAGGATGGCACAAGACAGGATGACACAAGACAGGATGGCACAAGACAGGATGACACAAGATAGGATGGCACAAGACAGGATGGCACAAGACAGGATGGCACAAGACAGGATGACACAAGACAGGATGACACAAGATATGATGGCACAAGACATGATGGCACAAGACAGGATGACACAAGATAGGATGACACAAGACAGGATGACACAAGACAGGATGGCACAAGACAGGATGACACAAGACAGGATGACACAAGATAGGATGGCACAAGAAAGGATGACACAAGACAGGATGGCACAAGACAGGATGACACAAGACAGGATGACACAAGATAGGATGGCACAAGACAGGATGGCACAAGACAGGATGACACAAGACAGGATGGCAAAAGACAGGATGACAAGACAGGATGACACAAGATAGGATGGCACAAGACAGGATGACACAAGACAGGATGGCACAAGACAGGATGGCACAAGACATGATGACACAAGACAGGATGACACAAGACAGGATGACACAAGACAGGATGGCACAAGACAGGATGACTTAGCATGTTTCTGTTTAGGAAATGTGCTCCACAGGGAGCTGATAGGTTGTAATGATGATAATGATATTGATGATGAAATGATGATGATCATAATGATAATGATGATGAAAATGATGATAATGATAATGATGATGAAAATGATGATAATGATGATGAAAATGATGATGAAAATGATGATGATGTTAATGGTGATGCACCTACCCCAAATACTAATATATAAAAAGGTAAAGACAGTCCCATAGTAGACACTGCCGGAGAGGAATGAAGAGTGAGAAACTTCACTATACTAAGTCCAGCCTGGAGAGGTGGAGTGACCAATTCACGTCATCGCTGCCTTTGCCTTTCCCAACTCAAGACCAGAGTCAGGTACCCATTTACAACTGGGTAGACTGCAGCGTGATGCCACCCTGTTTCAAACCCGGTACCTTTACCACGAGAGGCCAGCGCTGTAACCAATCTACCAATCGGATGCTGACTAATATATGTAACATTCTAACAGCTAACACAGTTGGTCGGTTTCGGATGTTGACGAGGATGGAAATAACAAGTGGAAAAACGCAGTATAATAATATACCAAGAATGTTAGACAATGATGAATCTGACAATTTGATAGATGATGAGAAAACCATAGCACTTGATGAAGAAATAATTTGCTTTCTCTGGAAACATTAAGTCAGGAACGCTGACTCGGAGGAAGAAAAGTAAGAGGATTGTGGTTATGGCCCATTGTAAGCTGAAGACAGCGATATCTGGCGCTGGGCGTTTGGTCGAATTATTTAAAACTGATCTGAAATTTAAAAAAAATATAAAATAAAATATTTTAAACACACGCTTTTAATGCACTAAAAACCCAAAAATAATTTTTCAAGGAGTTTATAGCTTGCAGTCAAAAAATATAACATCAAATTGACAAAAAGCGAGGGGCGCTTAAGCGCTTATCATATATTTTATCAATAAGTGTCTAATGAAGTATAAAGCAGAAGTTAATTTCATGCAGAATCAGCGCCCCACGCTTTTTGTCAATTTGATGTTACATTTTTTGACTGCAAGCTATAAACTCCTTGAAAAATTATTTTTGGGTTTTTAGTGCATTAAAAGCGTGTGTTTAAAATATTTTTTTTTATATTTTCTTCTTTTTAGTGTTAGAAAAGTTATGACATACTAAAACATAAACAATATTTTTACTTATTGTAAATCTGGTTTAAAATTTCTTATGCGAGCCAATTCTTTTAGAGCGTCAATATTACATGGCTTTGTGCCTGTTAATTTGGTGCAATCAATTTCTTCAATTTGAAGGCCTCTAGAGATCGAACTCGACTTTCCCTTGATTCATAATTTTATAATTTGGATTGTTTCCCTTGATTTAGCTAGACACCTGTTTTACGCATAGAAAAATAAAGCACACCACGTACTCTTTAATTCTAATTAGCTTGATTATGGCTCCTGATTTGTTTACATTTCTTTACGAAAATCGTTAATTACTCACAATGTCATAATTACAATATTAAATTATTAAATAATTGACTGATTATTGTATTGTCGTCGGGAATACATAACTATGCCAAGTTTCAGAGCTACTGCTCATCTGGAAGCGATTGAAAAATCGATTGCAAGATTTGAAAGTGACATGAAAGTGACATACAAGTGAAGTTAAATAAAAGCGTGTAAAAATAAACGAGATGAACAATCTACCTTTCGTATAAAGAGCAAAAGTACCCTTTTTTTTTAAACTCTTGTGTTCCTCTGTTTATTTACATTTACTTGTGTCTCTCTGTTTATTTATATTTACTTGTATCTCTCTGTTTATTTATATTTACATGTGTTTCTCTGTTTATTTATATTTACTTGTGTCTCTCTGTTTATTTATATTTACTTGTGTTTCTCCGTTTATTTATATTTACTTGTCTCTCTGTTTATTTATATTTACTTGTGTCTCTCTTTATTTATATTTACTTGTGTTTCTCTATTGTATCTGTCAGCATTATTTATATATCTTCAAGTCTCTCTATCTAAATTTACTTGTGTACATTTTAATTCATTTATATTTTCTTATGTCTCTGTTTATTTCTCCATATTTCACGCTGTCAGTCTATGTCTATTTCTCTTTGTCCGGTGTGCCATTTCTAGTTTGTGTGTTCTTTTTTTGAAACCGACCGGACAGTAACCTGCTACAACACCTGGCGATCTCGGCCAAAAAAACGTCACTAGACAGATTTACCAATTTCATTGTACCACTTCACGTTTTGTTAATGCTCACGCATGGCCATGTAGTGACAAACAAGTTTTCTGGTTTCCGCCCACGCTAGGGATGGCTCAAAGGTTTTCGAAAACCGGAAGCAGTTTTACATTTCAAGGCCGAGCAGTGTTTGTCCTTGGAAGACAAGCTGTGAAGGATCGTGTCTCAAAGTGACGATTTGTTCATTCGGGTCAGGCTTGGAAACTCGTGACAGGAAGTTTAGTTTTCATAATGCTCGGAGTTACAGAAACCTTTCTTCTTGTATTGTCAAGTTATGTCATCAAGATTAGCTGCAGAACGATCATTTAGGACACTCGAGAATGTAGCTAAATCGTTTCATCACGCCCAGCAGGAGCATTGGCTGAACAATGATCAAGTTCAATTATTGCATTTTTTTTAGCTATTCCAACAAGAGCAGTAATCTAGCAGTGCATCACTAAATCTAGAAGACACACATGTGACTTTGATTCTGTCCAAGGCACTTATTGGCAGTTTTCATCGTCTCGTTTTTCCCCCTCATCGCACTGTAGTTGGCCACTTTGCATTAATTAAGTGCGCACAATGCCCCTGTATCTGATGTTTCACTGATGATTTCTATAGCATTTTGTCTTTTTATTATTTTTTTTAATGTAAAAGTTTTGCCTTGTTTTGGCGAGGCGCTTCCCGTTCAACCTAGTCGGTTATATTAGGGCGCATGTCCAAATATAAAAAACCCTTAGGTCTGGATTGTGTATATATTAGCATTTTGTCTTACATCATGACGTTACTAACCACTTGTGTCAGTTCATATTGGTTTTAAAATTGGCCTGGAAGACCCACAGTAGCGCTTAATGGCATTATAAATAACACATAAAGGTAGTCCCATAACAGATACTGCAATAGGGAAAGTGAAGTGTTAGAGATTTTGCTATACTAGATCTGACCTCTTTTTGTCGCCGTCTACGACATTCCCTGCTGGTAGCAGAGGCGGACTAACAGTGATCGGAGCCTGGGGGCAAAATGGGTCATTGACCCCTGATTATCAATTCCACAAGGATTAGACTAGAGTAAGAGGTCAGGGAAGCTTTACGGATATGGGCCCGTCGGCAGTGCTCGATCCGCCTTTTCCTGGTGGGCAACTATATTACCATTCCTTTCTCTCAGTTCGTTTCCCCGGACACCCACCAGATTAAGGAGGAGAGCATTAGAGGAAACAAAAATGACAGACGACAATAGAATGAATCGTTGTTTGGAGCAAAGAAATACCCTGACGTTAAATGTTAAAAGGGTTTGGCCCTAGTATTTTTTAAACCCATGTTTTATTGCTTCTGACAAAATCGTCGGAGCTATATATTTACCTACATTTCCCGCCTTGTTATTTTGGGGCGCCCACTGCTCTGTTATTTTGGGCGGTTCTTTGGATCCTATGCGTGCTGGCGGGTTTGTCACGCTATGTTTGTTATTTAATATATTTAAAAATATTGTTTATTTCGTCTTCAGTATTTTTAATCTGTCTCCCTCTTTATCTGTCTCTCTTGTTTTTTATTGGCTTTTTTTCTCTCCCTCGTACGATGCCATCTGATGAGCATGTCTCTCCATAACTTCCTTTCATCATTGTATATTATCAGTTCTGTTCTGTTGTTGGCTTACTTTCGACGCCACAATGTCAAACTTCTCTCTTTGTCGTTATCTCTTTTTTTTGTCTTCAATCTTTCATGGTGTAACAATATATTCCTTCTTCCCGCTTCCTTTAACATCTGCAAAGAAAGTGGATAGCTCTATTCTAATATGAGTAAATGCGTTTCCTTTGCGAATGGGTTTCTTGTAAGACATCCCTTGTTATTCGTTTTATCTCTCTTTTTCTTTTCTGTTTTTTTTTTTAGCTGCCCTAGGTATTCTTAACATTATTATGTCACTATGGCCTCTTAGGATCATCATCAACATCATCTCATCACCATCATCATCATTTTTTCTTTGCTCTTCCTGCGGAGTTCGGGGTCAACACTGCAGCAGGAAGCCAGCATCAAACATTCTCACGCTTTTGTAGCTATGGTTTCTGTGGTCATTTATTTTACGCGATAAGGTTGTCAGCCTCCGGCACAACTTATTATTAGTCGCCTTGTATGACATACCTGAGTGTGCAGTAGTCCAATACTTTTTTATTTTTTTTTATTTCTCATCAGGGACCCCCGGGAACTACACGGGGGCAGGGTTTGTCTTACTTCTGTAAGTTGGGAGAACAGGTCTTGGAGCTGGTCAACCACTTTAAATACCTCAGAGCTGTCATAGACTAGGGTTTGTCTTACTTCTGTAAGTTGGGAGAACAGGTCTTGGAGCAAGTCAACCACTTTAAATACCTCGGAGCTGTCATAGACTAGGGTTTGTCTTAGTTCTGTAAGTTGGGAGAACAGGTCTTGGAGCAGGTCAACCACTTTAAATACCTCGGAGCTGTCATAGACTAGGGTTTGTCTTACTTCTGTAAGTTGGGAGAACAGGTCTTGGAGGAGGTCAACCACTTTAAATACCTCGGAGCTGTCATAGATTAGGGTTTGTCTTACTTCTGTAAGTTGGGAGAACAGGTCTTGGAGCAGGTCAACCACTTTAAATACCTTGGAGCTGTCATAGACCAGAAGGGAGGCATCAAAGAAGACTTGTCTACCCGAAGAGAAGCAGCTGGGAGACTTTTTCAGGCCATAAATCAAGGATTCCTCAGGAAAAGAGAAGTTGGCAAGAAAACGAAGATGGCTGTATACCGCTCTACCTATGTCCTAGTCTTGACGTATGGATACGAGTCATGTTCAATGACTACAACCCACAAAAGCCAGATCCAAACCTCAGAAATGAGGTATTTGAGGAAGGTGGTTAAAGTAGCAAGAAGAGACATTGTCCGCAACCAGACGATACGTCAAGGCTTAAAAACCCAACCCCTGCAGACCCAAGTAGAACTTTATGTCCGTTCATCCAGTCTCATTATCTCAGTCCTCATATTCATCTGTTCTTATTTACAGAATTTTCTCTTTCTTGCTTCTTTTTCACTATAATTTTCTACATCGTTTTGCAGTTAATTGTGTCAACCCTCTATATAAAAATTAATTCGTAAACCCATATTTCTATTTTCTCCAAATCAGAATCGATAATCTTTACATCCTGCCTCGAGGTATTTAATCTCAAATGTGTAACATTGCTAAGGAATAAGGGAGATTTTGGATCACCTCCATTATTATTTCTGTTGATATCTTCAACCTAATCTTCAAACCAGCCTCTAAGTGCCTCATCAAATTAACCACAAGCACTTTCCAGTTCAAACAAAACAAAACTACCCCCCCCCCCCCCCATACACACACACACACCCACCCATACACACATGCACACACACTCGCACGCACATACACACACGCCCGCACACATAAAGAAAGGGGGAAAAAATAAAATTGCCCCTCTTGTTACCAGAAATAGCCTTTGTTCAACATCAAAGGAGCCAATCACGTTAGGGAATTCCCGTCTGCGCTTCATCGAGGATACCATGTGCCAGTTCTTTGTGCCAGGGTGGATTTTTAGTAATCTGGGTTGGCAGCGAATTACATTCACATATCAAGAGAATGTTACTGAAGGTTAACTACTAAATATATTGGTTCTTTTTAAGTTTTTCTTAGACAATATGCAAAGTTTAGTCCAGGGCTTCTTATCATATACATTGTGTCATGGACCCTTTGATTGTCCGGTCAAGGCTAAAGACCCCTTTTAGGGGGGAAAAAAACGACAACAAATGTACATAAATGCATAATTACTAATTTTTAATCCCAAGTGACTGTACACGGACACCTAGAATCAATTCATGGACCCTGTTGACCACAGAAACCCTAGCTTAGACCACATCATTCTTTATGTTGTCAAACCATTGTCCTGGTCTTCTCCCGCTGCTACCAATCTTTCAGCTGAGAAATATGTCATGTTTTTTAGTCGTTGCAGAAGTTTTGAGTTTGCAGGTGTCCTTTTGCCAGGTCTCGAAGCTGCAGTTAAATTTTTTTTTCTGTATATAATACTTTGTGCCTTTGATATTTTGTATATCTACTATTTGATTCCAACTGGCGCATTATTCTATTTATGTCTGTTCTTTATTATATATATATATATATATATATATATATATATATATATATATATATATATATATATATATATATATATATATATATATATATATATATATATATATATATATATATATATATATCGAGAGAGAGAGACAGACAGAGATAGAGAGAGAGACTCTTACTTTCAAACATGGAATCCCAGTTCAATCAATCATACAGGAATATGTTCCACGCGCCTATCCTCCATCCAAAAATCCGACACTTTCCCTCTTCCACCCGGGACTCTGTTAACAAACAAACAAAAAAAAAGAGAGAGAGACTATCCCCCTGTAAAGCAGATCTGACATCGGGACATTTTTAGCGTGTTTCAAGAGATAAAGTTACACAATCTGGGAGATAATAATTGAAGACAAAGGAATACGACTTTACGCTATATAAGTTTTCTTCGTACGCTCTTTCTGATTAAAGGGCGTTCGTTTTGTGTTCGCGCGGTTAACGTTAATCATATTTCAGTGTACTTTTATTTCTTGCTTATGACAGACGTGGATATATATAGAAGAATCGGACGTACCTCATGGAAAGAGAAGAAAACAAATAAAGAGGTGTAAGAAAAGCTAGTAATGACAAGATAAATACTGAAGAACATCAAAGTTAGACAGTTAAAAATGTTAATAATATAAAAAGACAAAACATTTTACTGAAAACCGAGAGTTCAATGCAAAGACAGCGCTATAAGTAGGAAGATAACATCAAGAGATGAACAGGAAAGAGTCTACTAGTACAAGAGTGTACGATCAAAACAAGAAACAGAAGGCGTTGGAGATCCTTTGCACCCGGACCTTCAACGTGAAGATGACAGCTAGTGTAATCTGCTCATGAAATCTAGAACCAGCAAGTCATAGACCACAGACCTGATTGAGTGGCGGGCGCGAATGACAAGTCTGCTAAAAAAAAAAAAAAAAAAAAAACACAACTTCCGGAATTCTTGTGCATTAGTTTTGGAATTATGCTCTTTTTTATGCTCGTCCGTAGCGAATCATTTCGGTGTACACTTATATTTATATACAGGAAGCTAACGGAGATCTTCAAAGAACAAACCTAACTAGTCACACATTTGCTGCAACTTTATTTCGTTCTATTTTTTGTTTGTTTTTCTCTCCTTGCTTTCTTCAGGCTTTAAGTTGATACTTAAAGTACATTTGAGAATGAATGGATACAGTATAAAAGAGGAGAGAAAGGAAGGGAAGAATGTTAGACTGTTCAGCGCGCCCAATTCTCAAACTTGTGAAAATAAAGTTCGTTCATTCCTTCCTAGTGTTTTCTTCTGTTCCGGCATCCCGGTTCCTTTCATGAGTAATCCGCTGTATCCTTTTAACTCTCTATTCTGTTTTTGCACCACCTTCTACCAGATCTTGCGTTATTTTTTGTCTCTCACGCTTCTTTTCTTTTACTCGCGGAAAGATTTTGTTTCAGCCATTTACTACATCAATTCATTATCGCCCATTTGTGTTTTAATTTTATGCACGTAAGTAAATAAGTTGTCCTTCTTTGCCGTTTCAATACGTCTTGTCCCAGACGACGCTTTTATAGTCGTAACGCGGATTTATTTCCCCCTGTGCTTGAGTAAAAACTGGTCTGTGTAACAAAAAAAAAAAAAAGATAAAAAACTTCGCGACAGAAACCACAGCTACATGTGCACGGGAGATTTGATGTAGGCTTCCCTTTAGTGGCAGTGGCAGCTCTAAGGCACAAGAAACTGAAAAGGAAATGAGTGATTCAATCTAAAACCTTCTATAAGAGCATTTCTTAAGTGACAAATGTCGAGGTGTTGTCTCGTGCTGGCCTTAAAAGCATGTATACACTGCTTAGACAGCGCAGACTACGCTGGCTTCGCCATGTCTGCCGCATAGAAGATGGTCGCACCCCAAATGATATGTTCTACGGACAATTAGCAGATGGCAAGAGAACAGTTGGACGACCGCAGCTGAGGTTCAAAGATGTGTGCAAGAGAGATATGAGGGCACTGGACATGGATCCAGCAACATGGGAGGATGAAGCTGCCGATCGCACTAAGTGGCGATGATATTTACGGCGCCACCTCATATTGGGCGAAAAGAAGCTCACACAACAAGCAGAAGAGAGGAGAAAACATCGAAAGGAACACCAGGAAAATAAGCTGTCACCTCATGGGCGCATTCCTATAGTCAGTTATAACTGCAGGGGCTATCATTATCAGCATTTCTGGCTTAACCCATTGTTTATACATCATCATCATCATCATGACCATTTCCCTTTGCGCTCCTTATGGAACATAGAACCGCCACTGCATCTAGTCCCCTTCCTTGCAAGAAACGTCGACCAATCGTTGACACGCTCCTGCAGCGGTGGTGTCTGTGATGTTTTTTTATTTTTTTTATTTCACATGAAGAGGTTCCTAGCCGCAATCACAATCTCATATTAGTTGCCTTCTACGACATGCCTGATCAAGCAGTATTCCTATTATTTGTTTATCCCCTCAGAAACCCAGGAGCCGCGGTAGCACAGTGGTTAGTGCACTGGCTTCCTAGCTCGGTGGTCCATGGTTCAATCCCCAGTTGAGGTGGGATTTTTTTAGACCGCAAACGGTTCCGGGGTCTACCCAGCCTCATGAATTGGATACCAGAGAGAACTAGTGTGCCGGTGGTCAAGAAAATATGGGACTTACACCATATTCCCAATTTGCCTCAATGGACGTGTAACTGGATCCCTTACCTTCCTTTTTCCTCAGAAAACCACGGAGAACCACACTGGACTTCGCATATATACATGCAGTCTTCCTACATATACATGCAGTCTTCCTACATATACATTTTTTCTCTCTCTGTTTTCCAGTCCTTGTTTTCATTATTTCTTATTTTTTATTTTTTTAATGTACTATCGACTTCCGCTTCCGCTTTCCGGTTAAGTGGTAGCCATCTTGCTGCATGTGACTGGACATAAGGGAGTATTTTTTTCTCTTATTTTTATAGTTTCATGTTCTCTACTTAATTCTCATTTTCTTTCTCTTGTTTGTCTGTCCCTGACGAAGGCCTTGTGGCCGCAACGTAGGTTTTTCTTGTCCTTTCTCCTTGTAAGACGTATTACTATTTGTGTGTTTTGTTTGTTTGTTTGTTGTTTTTTTTTTCCATTCAACTGTTCTACATATACAAGCAGTCTTCCTACATATACATGCAGTCTTCCTACTTACCATCGCGAATTGCTGAGTTATGTTTTGTTCATGCGCAGTCTCCCTATCTGTGACCCTTGGACGAGATGAAGAACATTTTGTTACACTTGACGCGTCATTATACCTTCATGTTAACCTTAAAAGTCGACATGTATATTCTACTTAATTATACTACTAAATGTTATCATACCTAAAGGTCTTTTATATTTGGACATGCGCCCTAATATAATCGACTAGGTTGAACGGGGCGCGCCTCGCCATAACGAGGCAAAATGTTATTTTATTTTTTAAATACTTAATTACTGTTTCTAAATCAGACGGGGAAAAGGGAAAAACAAAATCGACAGGAGTGTGACACTTGGGAGTCACGACCAAGATTGTGGAGTCGGCCAAAAATTGTCCTACTCCGACTCCTGAAATTTTAGAAGTCCGACTCTCGACTTCCGACTCGAAGTCCAACTACAATTTTTTTACTAGTCATATGGCAAACATGTCGGGGTCGGAGTCTTGACATTTTTACGACCCTGACTCCTTTAAAAACTACTGACTCCGCAGCACTGGTAAAGACTCAAGTAGACTAGGTTCGCCGCCTTAGAGCGTAATAAAGATAAAAGGGTTGAAACACTTGTCTGACGGAAAAGGGGGGGGGGGGGGGGGGGGGTGCTACTTCTGATGGTCAAAATGCCCACTGTTGTAATGATTTGTACAGTTTCTAATCATTATCTTGTCTCAAAACCGATAACCTGACGCATTAAGTCAGTTAATATCGTGAGCGACTTGTTGGATTGTTGAGTCCCGATGTAAGAAAGCAGTATTGTACAAGCATTACGCGTTTTCAACAAGTTCATATCTGTTAATTAATAATAATACCATAATAATAGTTATAAGAAAAGATGAGCATTCAGTCATTTTTATGTATGTTTATTTATTTGATTCTGATGGGACCCCCCCGTATACATCCCGGGGGCCTCCGATGAGACAAAGAAAGAATATGACCACTGCTGCCTTAGGCAGATCGGAAGATGCGACTAATGTGATGTTGTACATGTGGCTGGTAACCTCATCATGTAAAACGTATAGCTACACAAACCGCCACTGCACGATTTTAAATAATGGAATGAGTAACAGGAACACACACCAACATTAGTTCTGACTTATACAGAGGCAACACTTTGTTGAAGATGATTATGGAGCGAAAAGTTGAAGGCAATAGAGAGAGAGCGACAACAGTATAATCATAATCAATATATATAAAATCCCAGCTTTTTCTGTCAGTAACGCTAAGGGATGCAACTGTGGTTGAAAGTTATACATTAATTGTATTGTTTCCCTTATATGTACTCTCCATAAAATAGTAACACTCGACAAAGAAAGGTGCATACAGGTTGGTGTGCATGAACAGTTTGATTATACTGTATGGACAGAAGTCAACAACACAACTGATAAACAGTACATGAACTGTAGACAGGAGATGCGGAGATCCATGATTTAAGTTGTACCAGATTAAAACAACAGAAAATCAAGATGCTCTTCTGTCATGTTCAGACTTTTGACGTCAGATGTAAAACAAATATTTTGGTTTTTAAAAATACTTTTGAATAAGTAAAATTGCCGTTAGGTATTGGTGCTTTTGAATTTAATTCCCGTCTTATGACGGGCTTTTTCACTAGTACATAATACGAGGGGCGTTCAGAAAGTAATGCACCACATCGTTTTTCTCAGCTAATAATGAAGATAGAAGCATGAAATTTTGCACACTTCAAATGTGGCATGTGCCAATTGTGTGCACCAAATTGTACCGCAACCGGCCAAATAATACTGCTGCCCTAAACCGTTGAAATGGATCGTGTTAGCAACATGCGTTATAAACAGCGAATTGTGATAGAATTTCTTGTTGCAGAGAAGGAAACTGTTGTGAATATTCACAAGCGTCTATGTGATGTGTATGGAAGTTTTGCAGTCGACAGGAGTACAGTCAGTCGCTGGGTTCAGGGAATCAAAGAATCAGGAAGTGGAGATACGGAGCTGCTTGATCGGCCACGCTGTGGACGTCCTGCAACAGCCACCAACGCAGAAATGTTGAAATGCGCTGAGGGCATTATTCTTACTGATAGGCGAATCACTACTCAACAATTGGCCTTACAGCTGTCAGTCAGCATTGGTAGTGCAAATGCAGTTATAAAAACTCTCGGATTTTCTAAGGTTTGCGCAACATGGGTTCCTCGAAGTCTCACAAATGACCACCGATTGCAAAGGAAAGCAATTTCTTCTGAATTGTTGGAGCGTTTCAATGCTAATGGAGAGAACTTTTTGGCTAAGATCGTTACAGGTGATGAAACCTGGGCACATCATTTTGAACCTGAGACAAAAAGACAGTCAATGGAATGGCATCATCCGCAATCACCAAGAAGAAAGAAATTCAAGACAATTCCTTCAGCTGGAAAGGTCATGATCACTGTCCTTTGAGACATTGAAGGTGTGATTCTTGTGGACGTTATGCCAAGAGGAGAGACAATCAATTCGCAAGCTTACATTAAGACATTGAAAAAACTCAATCAACGTTTTCGCAGAGTTCGGCCGCACAAGAATCCACCAGACCTGCTTCTCCTTCACGACAATGCACGCCCTCACACAAGTCTGGCAACACGGGAAGCAATCACCAAATTGGGTTGGACTGTACTACCCCATCCACCCTATAGTCCCGATTTGGCACCCTCTGATTTTCATCTATTTGGTCCACTTAAAGATGCACTATGTCAGACAAGGTTAGAAGATGATGAAGGAGTGATTCATGCAGCGAAGAAATAGCTACATGATCAAGACAAAATCTGGTACGGGCTAGGAATACATGCACTTGTTTCGCGCTGGTATAAAGCCGTACAGGTTGATTTGGATTATGTTGAATAATACCGATGTTTACATGACATATCCATGTATATTGTGTATAAATTTCATGCTTTTTTAATAAACAGCTCCTGAGAAAAACAATGTGGTGCATTACTTTCTGAACGCCCCTCGTATAACAACGTAAATGTGAAGAAAAAATTGTTGGACGCAATAGAGTTATTCGGAGGCGGAAAATGTTGTATATCCACTACCGCCAATCCTTAGTAAACGAAACGATGGATAGAACCCTTGCTTCCCGAGGCTTTGCTACTGCGTTCTGAAACCTGGTAGCGTCATGCCAAAAATCTTTTGGACATATAAAAAGACAAAACACCATGCTGGATATCATAATGGAAGGACAAGCCAAAGACAAACGTGCAAGAGGTGACTGTATTGTAAGTGGGAATATAACATCAAGAGATGAACAGAAAAGAGGATCAGCGTGTACTATCAAGGCCGGCGACAGAATACAGGGATCAATTGCAGCCAACCTTCGATGTGGAGATGGCAGTTAATCAGATCAGATCTGCATCACGCTGCAGTCTACCGAGTTGTAAATAGGTATCTGACTCTACTTTTGAGTTATGGAAGGCAAAGAAAGCGAGGAAGGAAACTGGTAACACAACCTCATAAAGTAGAGACCTAGTATAGTGAAGTTTATAACACTTCACTTCACTACGGCAAGATCTGCAATAAGACTACCTTCTTTACCAAACCGAATCTGAACTTTCTTATTTATTTGTTTTTGACGGGAAGGTTGCTGATTCTTTTTAAGTATTCTAAAGTAGCAAGCTCCTGTTCGTAAGTAAAAAGGGGAGATCCATTGACTTACGGGTTAGCAGGGAAAAAAATCCTTGGCTTCAGAGTTGTTTATTGTTCTTACTTGCCACTGTGTTATGTTATTTCTTCCTTCCGACATAGAGGTGAACTGTTCTTAATAAGCCGTTACAAGTACGCCTAGGTGGGTAACGATATTCGATATATCCTTTCAGTAGAAGGCCCCGGGTTAAAAACGAGAGAGTACGCCTTGTATTCAGAATTTATCGTTCTTTCGTTAACTCGAGTCTAGCTGCCAGATGATAAGCCGTAGCGTTGTACTCTGGAAACGAGCGGACTAAGCAGTAGCGAGATAGCTTCAGGGTATTAGATATAATACATTGATTAGCCCTAAAATTAGCGAATTAACGAAGTCAGTTGAGGTAGAAACACAGTCGACTAAGGGATATCCATACGAACGCTACATCTAGCCTTAACTTAACACCTAGTCCATGTTTCGAGCTTTGTCAAAAATAATAACGCCCGACAAACACTAAGGCCGTATTTAAAATTCTTTTAAAATTCCAACTCGAAGAGAAACGCCGCGTATCTGGCCAAAATGGCCGCCTCCAGACTTATGTCTTATAAATCAACGAAGGGTTCATTCCAGAAAATAATATTCATGGTCTTAATACGTGTGGGTGTTTTTTAATTTGTATTTTATGAAGAAAAATATCGTGTTAAACCTGATGTTTTATAATTAGGATTTCTATAAAAGGTAAAGGTGACCCCCCCACAAGTTAGATACTGCCGTAGGTAGTGAAGTGTTAGAGACTTCACTATTCTAGGTCCAGCATCGAGAGGTGGAGTGAACAGTTCCCTTCCTCGCTGCCTTTTCCTTCCCTAAATTAAGAGCATTTACAGCTGGGTAGGATGGAGCTTGTCGATACCGTGAATCAAACCCGGCACCTTTGCTGCGAGAGACCATCGCTTTAACCAATCGGACGCTCAGGTTATATATATATATGATGAGTAATGAAAGTTCTATGGCTAAATATATTACCAAAATAAAAATAAAAAAACCACGACAAAAGAAACAAAGAAAAAAGGCGTGTACATTTTAACACCCATCACGAAGAGATGAGAAGAACTGGGTGTTGGTTCAATGAGCGTGCAATTTACTTTACACGCCGCAATGCGTGGCTTGTTCGTAATTTCCCGAAAATGCACCATGAAAAGATTGTTGGAATCTCTTTACTGATCAGAGACTAAGAAAATTAGGCGAGATTTAATTTGTTTACACCGCATCGAAACCGAAAACTGTGTCAACTAAGTGCGTGCTAAAAACAAGTATCTTCGCTTTCAAGAATTCTTTGAGACTCGTGAATGCCGAAACTAGACTTTAGGTTTTTGCTTATATTCCTCGTCATGGCTCACTCTGCTTTGAGCACTACCAAATCATTTAGGATAGATAATTGAAAAGAAGACACTTTTTATTTGACTGACTCAAAATACCATTTGAAATGTTGCTACAACAAACGTTTCTATTGTAGGTACGCCTGTTATTGTCTAACTGGAATGCTATTGAAGCTAATAAATATAATGCAACAATTGCCTTTGAAATGTTCTCACAGAAAATTTGTCCACAGTTACAACCGCTGTTACTTTTTGCGTGGAATGTTATAGAAGCTAATGGACATACTGCTAAAATTTCCTTTGAATTGTCATCACGGGATAGGTGTCTGAGATATGTACCGCTATTATTTTCTGCCTCGGATGTTATAGAAGTTAATGGACATAATGCTAAAATTTCCTTTGGACTATTGTCACATAAAAGTTTTCCACAGCACGTACCATGCCTGGGATGTTTATGAAGCTAATGAACAGAATGTTAACATTTCCTTTGAATCATCAACACATTACCGATATTATTTTCTGTCTGGGATGTTACTGAAGCTAATGGACAGAATGTTAAAATTTCATCTCAGTTGTCATCACAGAAGAAAACAAAGTCGATGACAGCAAGAGCAATCTCGAGACCTTAAACAGGTCCTTTTTTTTAAAAACGATATTTCATTTTAAGTAATAATGATTACAGGCAATATACTTTCATATACGAAGAAGCGTAACAAAAGTTGCTTACAGCTTACTTGAATAGAACGAACTGAGGTTATGTTTTTGTGATTACAGTTTAATAATAAAGGTGAAGGTAAAGATAGTGTCACCGCAGATACTCGCTTAGAGGAGTTACGTGTTATATACTTAACTATACTAGGTCTTAGCTTTCTATGGTGGGGTGAGCAGTTCCCTTCCTCGCTACCTTTATCTTCCCTATCACAATACCAGAGTGAGCACCCATTTACAGCTGGGTACATTAAAGAGTAATGATATTAGGTTTCGGTCTCTGAACCCTGTAACTTAGCTTCGAATCGGACGCAGTTGTTTAAAAACTTAGACTGAAAATATACACAGATTAAAACAAGGAAGAACGCACAACGTAGGCGCACACACAAACACATACACAGTCACATCCACAAACACACTGAGCTATATTCAGCAAATGCGATGGGAAAGGAAACAATTAGAAGGAGAAGACGAGAACATTGTACACAGTTTTGGGGACCCAAAGATGCAGCAATAGAGAATGCAGTCAGCGACCCACAGCTTGACTGCTTGCGTCAGGGTCAGCGAAACAGATCTGACCAAGACCCTACTTCACCTCCACGTGGTGGTCCTGGAAACACGCTGCATCACTGCAGTCTGGCTGAGAGAGTAGGGATCAAAGAGAGAAGGCAAACCCGGTCCCAAAAAAATGCCGTGCTGAAGTCGGATGTGTCGGCCGAAAGGCGCAGATATCGCAGCTCCGGTGTAAACAGACACAACGCAACCAACGTCCTTTTCAGGACGAACGAGGAAGAAGAAGAAGTACACAGTTTTGTGTAATACAGAACACAGAACAAACTAGCGGAATAAGAACAAATTAATTGTTCTATGTTCAATGAATGCTGGATTTGTGTTTTTGGAAACGTCTTCCATTTCAAGCTGCATGGTTTACTGGTAACACATTGTATAACGTGATTGAGCACCAATTTTCAACACACAGAACTAGACTCCAGCTCAGACTGTTTGGATGGCCTGTCGCTTTTATCTGTTAACACACTTCCTTTGTCACTCAGACATGTACCATAAATATCACAAAGTGGGCCGTTTCTTTATCAGTTAAGACTAGAATCGGAGTATTGTCTTCATTGTTTGCCTAATCGACAAGAGGACACTAGAGAGAACACTGGACAGAGAACGCTTAAACAGATGCTGAAGGTATGCCACTTCTTCAGTCTTCCACTTCAAGTACCATGCCTAGTAGCGTATAGGAGATCATGTATGTCCACAGCTTCCTGTCCCCAGTACTATGTATCAGTTCTGCCGTTGACTTCTTTTCGTTCATGATGTCAAACTGTCCCTCTTTGTCGTCCTCTATGGTACAGGACAGGAAAAGAACTGCTTCCTCATTGTACTTAATGAGAGAAATAGAAATGGCTTCTCCCCGTTACGCTTTACGCCCCGTCACAATTAGGAAAAAAAACGAAATAAAAATGAGCTCTATTAGCGACTTCACTGTATTTTGGGCACATTTTTATACGTCCACTTTCTAAATGTTTGAGAAACACTGAGTAAGTAACTACATCAGTCTTATTCATTGTCGTCATATTGGCCTGGTACTTTCATCTGTTTTGAATATCGTATCTTTCCCCAAAAATAAAGCTCCGCGCTCTGTTTTGACAGTAGAGGCATTGTCAAACATTGACACCCAGTATTTATGGTTGGCTGTTTTTTCATGTAACAAACCAGCAGGTGCGGGTAACACCCAGTTCGTTCTGAAGCATCTCTCCAGGGGCGAACATAAAACTGGGTTCCAAAGTTCTGCTTCAAATAACCCCACTACAAACACACACATTTTGTGTTTGTACCAAAACTGCCTGCTCTAGTTACTTTTATGTGGCAAGAAAAATACGACTTTTTAAAAATGTATTTGTAATGGGAATTTGTAACAGTCGAATCCGTTATTTGTGCTCTCTAGGATTGGCTGTCTTAGAAGCAAACTTTCTTTAGAGCAATAAATAATAAGCAAACAAACATGAGTATGTGGCAGGCACTTGAGAGAAAGAAAGAAAGAGTAAGAAAAAAAGAAAGATAGGAAGAAAGAAAGAAATAGATTTTTAGGCAACAGAAAAGTAACATAAGTGATAGGCTTGCTAGGTAGTTGCACCAGAAACCATCCGAACAGTACCATTGTCTGGCTACGGGAACGAATCGTGAAAGAACACTGGGCCATCTTTCGCGTTTTACTATGGTAGTTTACTAGGATACCTTCGCTGGTCTCAGCTGGATGTTTTTACTGTTTTCCTTCGCTGTTGCCACTCAGAAAATCATTTTGTAGCTTGGATGACTTTCTGAATGTGGCTAGATTTATACTGCAAGTAGACAGACGTTTTAAAACTCATAAAAATAGCATCTACAAGAATAATACTCAAGCGAAGAAAAGATCATTAAAATGTTTCTTTTACTGGTGCATGCACTTTCTGGGTTGTCCGAATGGTTGAGTGGTTAGAGCGCTTATTTCTTGAGGCTAAGGGACCGGGTTCGAAATTAGCCTCGTCACGCTGCTAGTCTATTGTAAAAATAAAATGGGTGCCTAACTCTTCTCTGAGTTAGGTAATGGAGAAACGGCAAAGACCAGAACTGGTCATCACACCCCATAAAGCTGACATCTAGAATATTCTTGTTTTCTGATTAGTGTGGTAACTGCAGTGCAACGGGCCCAGGTACATACCCGTTTCACAGGGTTTACTAGACAGTTAGACAGGTCAGAACTTAACCTTGGGAAGCATCGAGGAAATCATCCTATGGGGAAATAGGAAACTGGAGAATCTTATGACGTTTAACACGTGAACAAAAATACTAAAAGGATCTATCTATCTATCTATCTATCTATCTATCTATCTATCTATCTATCTATCTATCTATCTATCTATCTATCTATCTATCTATCTATCTGTCTGTCTGTCTGTCTGTCTGTCTGTCTGTCTGTCTGTCTGTCTGTCTGTCTGTCTGTCTGTCCGTCCGTCCGTCCGTCCGTCCGTCCGTCCGTCCGTCCGTCCGTCCGTCCGTCCGTCCGTCCGTCCGTCCGTCCGTCCGTCCGTCCGTCCGTCCGTCCGTCCGTCTATCCATCCATATATATATATATATATATATATATATATATATATATATATATATATATATATATATATATATATATATATATATATATATATATATATATATATATATATAAAGGTAAAGGAACCCGTTACACGCCCATTGAGGCATATTGGGAATATGGTGTTAGGCCCATATTATCTTGACCGTCGGCACACGAGGGGTGATGTGGTCGGCATCACGCCGGCCGCCTTAACCTTCCCAGAGTAGCTCTGGTACCCATTCGGGGCTGGGTCGACCCAGGAGCCGTTTGTGGCCTAAAAAATTTTCCGCCTCATCTGGGGATCGAACCATAGACCACTGCGCTAGGAAGCCAGTGCACTAAATATATATATATATATATATATATATATATATATATTTATATATATATATATATATATATATATATATATATATATATATATATATATATATATATATATATACAGAGAGAGAGATAGTTCCTTCTGATCACTTCTTTCCGGGGCCATTCGATGCTGCGGCTCAAGGGACATGCCCAATCCACCACGGCGGTAGTTACGCACCCGTTGCTAATCTGTATTTAAATACATTACTCCCGGAATGTTTTTATTGCGATATATGTTCGTGATATTCTAAACTTACTTCTATCTACAGCGCCATTATATCACACAAAGTAATTGAATCCAGCAAATTAAATTAGTCTTTTACAGACTTTTTTCCAGAGATGTTAACCATTTCAGTGACCAGACTCTGTCCTCAGTGCATCATGTGAACTACGAACATTATTCAAGACCGCAGTCCCTCGACTCTTGCCATAGGACATAATTGTCCACGTTCCAACTCACTGAATATCATCCTGCTTCCGTAACCAACGTAGATTGGCAACATTATTGTATTGTCCGAGACGATATTACGTTTTGGATTCAGGTTAGAGTAGTGCATATTCAAAGCAGTTCCTTGTAGTTCCAGGGGGGTCTCTGATGAGAGTGTAGTGAAATTGACAGAGATACAACGGTAAAATACCTCCAAAGATAACATGTAAGGATAAAAACATAATGCGTAGGCTGCTGATAGTACATGATCGCCCAGACCGCGGGTCATCACCCTCCATAAAAATTGACTTGCTAGACAGGAGGGGAACGGCGGATAAAAGGAAAAAATATGACTGGAAAGATTGCGTGAGACTAGAAAGGCTAAGGAGACGCAATTGGGGGGGAAACGGAGAAAAGTCACGTTTCCCAAGTTGACATAAAGCAAGGAACTCGACAGAAGGGACCTTGGATATGTTACGCCACAGTCATTTATTGGTCGCTTTTGCGATACCAAGCCTTTGATTTGAATTCAGCGGCAGAACGCGGATGTTTGGAATATTACAAAAATTAAAAAGTAACTTTTTCGTAATATTAATGTTAGGAATATAAAAATTAGCTGGCCGGATGGCCCATTCTGAGCAGTGAACTAATATGTTCTTAATTTTACAGACGGATAGATAATATTGAAGATAATGACAAAAGACAGTGTTGTTCACATCAACGACAGACTGTATGGAATAAAAAGTGTCGCTATTTGCACAAAAAAACACGACCTCGAGACGCAGGTGTTCAAATCTACTTAGTAGGGAAGCGAAGGGACATTGGTGGGAGCTGTGTCTAAATATAACTTTTAACGACAAAATTTTGGAGGGGAGAGAAAGGTTGGTTCAAAAATCAAGTACGTTTTGAAAAAAAACAGTAGAGACGGACAGACTAACAGATAAACATCCATACTTGACTGAAGCATGACTGAAATGACTTTAGGGTAGGAAATTTGAATTTCAAATAAACCTAGGCAGTGATTGGCCACAGACAATCATTTTATCGGCGCTCAGACGCGCAAGTGGGGCCATTCCTCAATAGTTGTTCGATGATAGACACAGTATTTTAAAGTGTGGTGATTTCCAAATGAAAGAAAGTGAAATAAGTTCAGGGACGCCATACTATAGCCAGCAGCTCAGCTGAGTTTTGCTAGCATTTCTGTGTTCTTTATTCATAATCTGGTAAGATTGAAATTATTTCTTTGTATATTTTGAATATTGTTTAATGTTCGAGTGATTTGATACTGCCATATCGAAATCTAGCCTTACAAACAAGTAGGGATTTGCTCTAGACCCCCCGCCCAAGTCAGGGTCTAGGGACCAACAATATACATAAACTCCAGCAAGGGTTAGGAAAGACAGATCAAGTGTTGAGAATAATGAAACATATTACCTATCCACTTTTAGGGAAGGAAACTAATAAATATTTTTCAGAATCTATAGTCTGGGAGGACCTATCTGATGTAAAACCACCATGGTAAATGTGCTGTTTGGTCAGAGAGATCTGACCTGTCTGTATGATGTGGTTGTTGTGTCCGTGTTGTGTCCAGACGTGGGTAGAGAATAGAATTTTGACACATAGCCAATACTTTGATTGCAGAGCTGTGAGTTTCAGCTGTCAACAAGGCGGTGTCCATTCAGTTGGTGATCTTACTCGAGTGTATCTGTGCAGTACGTTGTGACAGAGACCACTATTATTGCCCGCCAACACGGAGAGGTGGGACCACCAGATTTCAGCACCAGAGCTACATATGCAAGATGAGTGAGCCTCTGGTCTGCTGGAAGTTCACCAACGCCTTTTAGTTGCTAATACCCCATAAAATTCCTGCAATTTACTGGACACTGTGTAGTCAATATAGACAGGTGTGATGAGGCCACCCCAACAGCACAAGCATTAACTATCCTCCCAAGTAGATGACTACTAGAACATTTTAATAAAACTAACTAGTCTAGTACTTATATATGTACACTCTTGCATTTATTATGTAACATTACATGCATTTCTTTCATAATTTTTAAATCCTTTTTTTTTTTTTTTAAAAAGTTCTGGTCAACATAAAACTTGATCCAGAACAAATAAATGTAATATAATTCTATCAAAAATTTTACACACGTGAGTTAGTTCAGTGTATTTTAACATTTGTTAATATTATTAGTCTGCTTAAATATCTGTGGGTGTATCTATAATTATCACAAAACATTACATATCATTACCCTAGACATTTTACATAGATACATTCATTAGAAAGAAAAAAAATAAGTGTGAGGTCGTAGTGGTAGCAAGAAAGGCCTTCTGTCAATTCACAACTACATTTTATCTCAGGAGCCTTCACAGCTGGCCTCATACATTACATTTAGTAATATCACCATCATACAATACCATCAAACCCACTACATACATTGGGGTCTTGTCCAGGGATAATTAGCCCAACAGTAATATTAGGATCTCCTGGTTGGAGAAATAAAATTAGGGGAAAAAATTGTGAAATTCCCTTTAAAATTAAAAGTGTCCCTGCAGATAAAAGTTGGTGAATCTTCACAGCCAGTGATAATTAATTAGTTAACTGGTTAGTTAGAATTAGTTAGACTATAGTCATAAGAAGTACTTAGTGTATTTACTGGTTAGAGATTTAGCTTGTATATTATTATATTGTCTGAAAAGTATGGCGGAGCTAGCAAAATTCCGATCAGCTGCTGTGCTGACCGCAAAGGAGATGGGAATGGATGGTCAGATTTTAATTCAATATGTAACGGCTGAATGTGATAAATATATTGAAAGGGAAGATAGAAAGGTAGCTGAAGAGAAGAGGTTACAAATTGAGGCTGATAGAGAAATTAAGAGGCTGCAGATTGAGGCAGAAGAAAAACGACAGCAAAGGGAGGCAGAAGAAAAAAGGTTGACTGCCGAAAGGGAGGCAGAAGAAAAACGACAGCAAAGGGAGGCAGAAGAAAAAACGACAGCAAAGGGAGGCAGAAGATAGAAGGTTGCAAAGGGAGCACGAATTACGACTAAGGGAGCTGGAATTACAAGGCCCGGCTCCTGAAAATGGTGCCAGCCCTTTTGCCTCAGATGCTACGCCCAGTCTGGGAGCCTCAAACTCAGCTATGGGGTTTCATTTAGACCATTTTGTTGAAAAAGACGATGACATAGAGGGGTACCTAGGACGTTTTGAGTTATTAGCTACTACATATGGGTTAGAGAGAGAGAGAGGTGGAGTTTAAAGCTATCACAGGGATTGAGAGGTACTTCTTATGAAGTATTTGCCAAAATGAACAGGGAAGACCAAGACAATTATGACATGTTAAAGCAGGCTTTGTTATTAAGGTACGAGAAGAATGGTGAATTTTATCGTAAGAAATTTAGAAATGCCAAACTGTTGTCTGGGGAGACATACCACCAATTCTCTGCTAGACTAGAAACCTATTTGGAGAAATGGACGGCTCTGGGGAAGACCCAAGATCTTAAAGAAATGATCATGATTGAGCAATTGAGAGAGTCCATGGCTCCAGACATGAGAAAATTTCTCATGGAACAAGGTGCAGAGAAGTTGGGGGAAATTGTAAATGTTGCTGAGAGGTATCAGGCAGCTCAGGCAGAGGTAAGTGGTGCTAAAAAGAAGCACATAGACAATTTTAAAGCTCCACAGCAATTTAATAAATTTGATAATAGAGAGCAGGGAAATAAAGGTAGGACAAATTTTGAGCGGCCAAGAAATGACTATCGCGACAGAAACTCACAGTTCAATGACCAAAAGTTCAATGAAAGAAAACCGTTGAACCAAGGAAAAAGATGGTGTAAATGGTGCAAGAAGGATAACCATAACACCGAATTTTGTAGAAGGAAACCTTCAAACATTGCTGCAATGAAGTCGGGGACGCGAAGATTAAAGGTTAATCCTAATGGACAACAGGAACCTTATCACCCCCCAGTTTGTGAGGATGTTATTTGTAATGGGGTCACCATAAGGTGCCTTTATGATACAGGTTTGGATTATGATTCAGTTGTGAAGTCTAGCCTAGTGGACCCAAGTCAGTATACCACAGAAACAGTGGAAATACAAGGGGCGACTAAGGACATACCACTCATGACACTTCCCATCGCAAGGATAACGGTGAAAACTCGCTATGTGGAGGGAGAAATCAGAGCAGCAGTGATAGATGAACCAATCTACCCTCTGATATTGGGGTGTAGATACGTCTTCTTGGGGAATCCCGAGAAACCTGTGATCATGGCGACAGTGCAGACCAGGTCACAGAAGAAGGAGGAAGAAGGTGAACCTATAAATGCTCATCCAGAGGAGATGAGGAAGGCGCAGGCTGAGGATAGGACACTCAAGCCCTGTTTTAAAAAATTGCCCAAATGCCACACACCTCCGAGCAAGGGGGAATATTTCATGAAGAACAAACTCTTATACAGGAAGGCCGGAACTGGAACAAATGGTCACAACCAGCTGGTTCTTCCCACTTCATATAGAGATAAAGTGATGGAACTCGGGCATGCGATTCCTTTCAGTGGTCACATGGGGATCAGCGCCACAGGACAGCGTATAGCTTGTCATTACTTCTGGCCAGGGATAACGGAGGATATAAAAAGATATGTCAAATCCTGCCCAGAATGTCAAAGGGTAGCTCCAAAGCACTGGACTGCTCCTGCAACTCTAGGGGAAATGCCCATAGTGGGAACACATTTTGAGAGGGTTGCAGTGGATATTGTGGGACCTCTCACTCGGACCAAGAGGAGGAACAGTTACATCCTTACTCTGGTGGACACTTGTTCTATGTGGGGAGAGGCGGTAGCCCTGCCATCAATTGATTCAAAACATGTAGCAGAGGCACTACTTACAATATTTACCCGATTAGGATTCCCGCATCAAATCTTGACGGATAATGGTTCTCAGTTCAAGGGGAAACTAACGGAAGAAGTTTTTAAGCTATTTCAAGCCAGACACTTTCATTGTAGTCCGTACCATCCACAAGGGAACGGCCAGGTAGAGAGGTTCAACGGGACTCTCATTTCTATCCTGAGAAAGCTGGCACACGAAAAACCGGATCTGTGGGATCAACTCCTGCCCGCCGCATTGTTTGCGTACCGGGAGGTACCACATAGTTCAACCGGGATGGCTCCCGCAACTCTGCTATTTGGGAGGCCAATAAAAGGTCCATTAGAAGCTCTATTAAGGACCTGGACAGATGAGAAGGCGGAAGAGACTGTTACCTCATCGTATCAATACGTGAACGAACTGACCACTCGTTTGAAAGCTAGATGGAAACTGGCAAATGATAATTTGAAGCAAGCCAGGAAGAAACATGCAGCATATTTTAATAGGAAGGCAAAGGACAGGGAACTGGCAGTCGGAGAGAAGGTGCTGCTTCTACTACCCGGAAGCCAGAATAAATTACAAATTGGTTGGCAAGGTCCATATACGGTTCTAGAGAAGGTGTCTAGAACAAACTATAAAATTGACAAAAAGGGGAAGGAGAAAGTTTATCATGTAAACCTGTTAAAGAAGTATCTGGACAGACCACTCCAGGAAAGCACCCCCTTATTGACCTTGGCTATTGCAACCCAGATGCAAAAAGAACGACTCACCTCACATGAATACCCATTACATCCCTGTGAAACCGCAGCACAGGTAAAAGTCAGTAAGCACCTGACTAAAAACCAGAGGGAGAGAGTTCAACAAGTTCTGGAGGAACATACAGATGTATTAACAGATAAACCAGGCCATACAAATTTGCTACAGTATGACATGAAACTGGTAGACTCAAACCCAATCTGTATGAGAGCCTATTCTATTCCGTTCGCGAAGGAGAAGGCATTGAAGGAAGAAATAGAGTATTTGTTGAAGGAGGGGATTATTTCGCACAGTGAATCATCTTTTAGTTCTAGTGTCGTTTTGTTGAAAAACCGTCTGGGGAACACAGACTGTGCATAGATTACAGGAAACTGAATGCTGTCACAGAAGGACAAGTGGATCCATTACCAGACACAAAACAGTTATTTGCCAGACTGAACAAGGCAAAATACTTTTCAAAGGTGGATCTTAGTACCAGATCCCAGTGAAGCCTGAAGTGAGACCTTATTTGGCTTTTAGCACTTCGGATGGACATTATGAATTCAATATGCTACCATTCGGACTGAAAAATGCTCCGAGTGTGTTTTCAAGGATGATGCGCAAATTGTTGGATCCCCTGAATAACCCATGTATCACGAATTTCATGGATGATATTCTCGTCGCCACAGAGACATTTGAAGAACACATTGAAGCTCTGGAGATGTTGTTTGATAGACTTCGGGAGGCGAACTTAACTGCTAGGCCAACAAAATGTTGTATTGGATGCAAAGAGTTGGAATTCTTGGGACACACTGTATATCAGGGTAATATGACCCCTGATCCTAAGAACTTGGAAAAACTGCAGAGAGCACCTAGGCCGCAAACAAAAAAGGACGTGCGATCATTTGTGTCATTATGCGGATTTTATCAGAAATACATCAAGAATTTTAACGCTATTTGTGCTCCTCTGACTGATCTGACTCGCAAGGGACTTCCAGATAAAATTATTTGGACTGCACAATGTGAACTAGCGTTCCAAGAGTTAAAGGAAAAACTCACTAGCAAGCCTATTCTCAAACTGCCTGATTTGACACAGGACTTTGTCTTAAGAACCGATGCAAGTAATGTAGGACTAGGAGGGGCTTTGTTGCAAAGATCATCTTCACCTGATGGGGAACTGAAACCAGTCGCTTATGCAAGCCGTAAATTGAATAAGGCGGAACAAGGATACTCCACAAGCGAAAAAGAATGTTTAGCGTTAATCTGGGCAATAAAGAAGTTTCAAATCTATCTGTATGGTAGGACTTTTGTGGTGGAGACGGACCATCAGCCTCTCGTATTCTTATCTCAGGCTAAGCATGAAAACGCAAGATTGCTGAGGTGGTCTTTATTGCTTCAACCTTATCAGTTCAGTATCCAATATATCCCAGGCAAATTGAATGTCGGTGCAGATTTCCTCAGTCGGCACCCCTGTGATCAAAATTAGAGTAGTGGCAGACGTGAGGAGTAATTTTACCTATGTGTATCGCTGGTTTTGGAACTTGCCATAGGCATGTTTTCAAGTGGGGAGATGTGTAGTGAAATTGACAGAGATACAACGGTAAAATACCTCCAAAGATAACATGTAAGGATAAAAACATAATGCGTAGGCTGCTGATAGTACATGATCGCCCAGACTGCGGGTCATCACCCTCCATAAAAATTGACTTGCTAGACAGGAGGGGAACGGCGGATAAAAGGAAAAAATATGACTGGAAAGATTGCGTGAGACTAGAAAGGCTAAGGAGACGCAATTGGGGGGGAAACGGAGAAAAGTCACGTTTCCCAAGTTGACATAAAGCAAGGAACTCGACAGAAGGGACCTTGGATATGTTACGCCACAGTCATTTATTGGTCGCTTTTGCGATACCAAGCCTTTGATTTGAATTCAGCGGCAGAACGCGGATGTTTGGAATATTACAAAAATTAAAAAGTAACTTTTTCGTAATATTAATGTTAGGAATATAAAAATTAGCTGGCCGGATGGCCCATTCTGAGCAGTGAACTAATATGTTCTTAATTTTACAGACGGATAGA
Source organism: Oreohelix idahoensis (assembly GCA_024509875.1). NCBI lineage: Eukaryota > Metazoa > Mollusca > Gastropoda > Stylommatophora > Oreohelicidae > Oreohelix > Oreohelix idahoensis. Next base: position 455,445 of record JAMPIV010023003.1, on the reverse strand, counting down.
TAATATTGAAGATAATGACAAAAGACAGTGTTGTTCACATCAACGACAGACTGTATGGAATAAAAAGTGTCGCTATTTGCACAAAAAAAAAAACACGACCTCGAGACGCAGGTGTTCAAATCTACTTAGTAGGGAAGCGAAGGGACATTGGTGGGAGCTGTGTCTAAATATAACTTTTAACGACAAAATTTTGGAGGGGAGAGAAAGGTTGGTTCAAAAATCAAGTACGTTTTGAAAAAACAAGTAGAGACGGACAGACTAACAGATAAACATCCATACTTGACTGAAGCATGACTGAAATGACTTTAGGGTAGGAAATTTGAATTTCAAATAAACCTAGGCAGTGATTGGCCACAGACAATCATTTTATCGGCGCTCAGACGCGCAAGTGGGGCCATTCCTCAATAGTTGTTCGATGATAGACACAGTATTTTAAAGTGTGGTGATTTCCAAATGAAAGAAAGTGAAATAAGTTCAGGGACGCCATACTATAGCCAGCAGCTCAGCTGAGTTTTGCTAGCATTTCTGTGTTCTTTATTCATAATCTGGTAAGATTGAAATTATTTCTTTGTATATTTTGAATATTGTTTAATGTTCGAGTGATTTGATACTGCCATATCGAAATCTAGCCTTACAAACAAGTAGGGATTTGCTCTAGACCCCCCGCCCAAGTCAGGGTCTAGGGACCAACAATATACATAAACTCCAGCAAGGGTTAGGAAAGACAGATCAAGTGTTGAGAATAATGAAACATATTACCTATCCACTTTTAGGGAGGAAACTAATAAATATTTTTCAGAATCTATAGTCTGGGAGGACCTATCTGATGTAAAACCACCATGGTAAATGTGCTGTTTGGTCAGAGAGATCTGACCTGTCTGTATGATGTGGTTGTTGTGTCCGTGTTGTGTCCAGACGTGGGTAGAGAATAGAATTTTGACACATAGCCAATACTTTGATTGCAGAGCTGTGAGTTTCAGCTGTCAACAAGGCGGTGTCCATTCAGTTGGTGATCTTACTCGAGTGTATCTGTGCAGTACGTTGTGACAGAGACCACTATTATTGCCCGCCAACACGGAGAGGTGGGACCACCAGATTTCAGCACCAGAGCTACATATGCAAGATGAGTGAGCCTCTGGTCTGCTGGAAGTTCACCAACGCCTTTTAGTTGCTAATACCCCATAAAATTCCTGCAATTTACTGGGCACTGTGTAGTCAATATAGACAGGTGTGATGAGGCCACCCCAACAGCACAAGCATTAACTATCCTCCCAAGTAGATGACTACTAGAACATTTTAATAAAACTAACTAGTCTAGTACTTATATATGTACACTCTTGCATTTATTATGTAACATTACATGCATTTCTTTCATAATTTTTAAATCCTTTTTTTTTTTTAAAAAAAAGTTCTGGTCAACATAAAACTTGATCCAGAACAAATAAATGTAATATAATTCTATCAAAAATTTTACACACGTGAGTTAGTTCAGTGTATTTTAACATTTGTTAATATTATTAGTCTGCTTAAATATCTGTGGGTGTATCTATAATTATCACACCACATTACATATCATTACCCTAGACATTTTACATAGATACATTCATTAGAAAGAAAAAAAAATAAGTGTGAGGTCGTAGTGGTAGCAAGAAAGGCCTTCTGTCAATTCACAACTACATTTTATCTCAGGAGCCTTCACAGCTGGCCTCATACATTACATTTAGTAATATCACCATCATACAATACCATCAAACCCACTACAGAGAGACATTACTAGAACAACTACTAGTCCCTCAGGCAAGGCCATACGAGGCGATTGATATGAAGTTGTGAATGGGGCTGGAGACGTTATCGTATAAACAAATTGTTACAGAAGCTAGCGCTGCAAAAGTGCAGGACTGCTTTGCTGCAAGCCACTTTCTAGGATCCCAGCTGCCGTGATGGCTCTGTGCTCCGCAAGGAGCGAAAAAGAAAATAATGAATGATAATGATACTTGTATGTCACTATTGAAGTGTGACCCCCCCCCCCTTTCCCTTTCCCCTCCCCCACGCCTATTACAGTTTGAGAAAACAAGAAGCCGAAGTGCACATTAGACGGGCACCACACGATCACCTTGCTTCTTGTTGTGTCAGTAGAAGGGACATTTTGATCAGATTACATCTAGATGTATCGGTAACGGGACAATGGTGATAAGATTGCCTCTAGATGAATTAGTAAGGGGAAAATACAATCAGATCGCCTCTAGATGTATCGGTACCGAAAAAGTGGTGTTACGATTATCTTTAGTTGCGTCGGTAAGGGGGAAATTTTGATCAGATTATCTCAAGGTGTATCCGTACTGAGGAAATGGTGATAAAATTACCTCTAGATGTATTGGCAAAGGGAAATTGTGATCACATTACTTCTACTTGTGTCGGTACAGGGAAAACAGTGATAATATTACCTCTACATGTGATGGTATGGGGGGAAATAGTGATCACATTACCTCTACTTTGTCGTGGTTGAGTTGAAGTGTTAGAGTATTTGTCGAATTTGCAATTGTAGTGAAATCGACAATGAGAGTGAACTGACAAAATTATAGACAACACACAGATATTGTGTAAATAGGGTGAACTTGAGACCAACCTGGAAGAGGATTCATTAATGTTATCTCTCTCTCCAAGCCTCAACACACTTAAATAGTCTAAGCACCACCCGCTCTCTCTCTTTTCTCTTGTCAAAAATAGAGACTATAATGAGAGCCTGTAATATTAAGTATGAATGAAAGGGTCGTGAACAGCGCGTTAATAAATGAGTAAAATTTATTATAGTTTCTTGAAAGAAGAAAATATATATGAAAATAAAGTATATCAGCACGACAACGTAATAAAACATCAATAGTCACATCAAGTTTACAAATCTAATCAAACACCAATGGACAAACAATGCACCAACACAAAACCCGCTGTAGAACACCTGAGAAATAAATAAGCAAAGTTCTCAATCCTTCCGCTTTTGGGGAACCACGATCAACAACTCCCGTTAGTGTCTTTACGTGTAGATATCCTCCATAGGTGATGGAATAACATAAATAAATCCACTGTAGGCGCTATCGTTGGTTACACCCTAATGACGAGATAGGCTGTAGATGACTCTGTCTATCTTCGGCTGACCGCTCATACGTGCGGGGTTTTGGATGACCAGAAACACACACAAGACGAGGTTACTTTAGGACAAATGGTCCATTGCGCTACTATCCCGGCGCGTGAAATTAGGCCTGAGTACTTGGTGTTAAATCCGGTTGGGCTGGTTTGCACACTTATTTGTGACTGAGTGCTCCGTTTAAGCACAAAGTTTTGGTGATTTAAATTATGCTGAAGACGCTGGCAGATAGATATACTGGAAGCCACAAGGCTCTGTCTGGTGATCAAGAGGCGAGTAGGAAACAACTACTGCCAACTTCAATTTCAGATTTTGCTTTGGCTCGTTACACACTGCGAGAGCTTATTTCCCATTAAAGGGATGGGCGTTGACAAAGGGTTGTATTTCAGGTAGGGGGTGACAACTCTTGGTGCCAGTTGCTTTCAGAAACCGCTAGATCGAAGAGAATATGACGTCCTTCGCCTGACTGGAATCTTGCGATAGCAATGCGGTATCTCCTGGAACTGAGACCCAAAAAGAGACGACCTTTACATCAAGCAAACAATAAAATTACAATAACGTTATACTAAACAGTTATGCTCCACTATGGGATTTGAATTATTGTTATCATTGCTGTGATAGTCTCGGGCTATCTGTATCCAGGTGAGTCGCCCTCCTGTTACTTCCACTCTATCAATTACCAGCATGCGCCCGCATAGGCTAATATATTTTGTACACACATGTACCTGTCAGTAAATGTTCTGACAGCAAAATCTACTCCGACCTCTTCCAACTTGTCACGTAGGGTTTATAGTCATTTAATTTCCTACATCTTCTTCCTATTCTTTCACATAAATTCTCTCTTTTATTATCTCTGTAATTTTTTTTTCCTGTGTATTTTTCATCCATTCGTTTTGCGAATATTATTTTCATATATTCGCAAACTTTACCTGTTTCTTTCTCAAAACTGAGAATCGCGCTAGGACGATATTACGTAGATGTCAGGGCTGCAGGGCGTCAGAAGGCGTGATAAGTCGGTTCGCTGAACACAGGACGTAGCAAATCGTCTACATTCTCACCGAGCGCGCGAGCTTCTTCTCGGCATTAGTCCCGTTAGGTGTGATACTTTACATCTGCACCGGTCAGTATCCAGACATTTGTCTGGAAAAACCCCAAACTGACACGGCGCTCACTTGGGCCATGGTCAGCTGTAGTGTGAAAACTGCCCTGCCATGGAGTCAGGCTGTCTGGGATTTGAAACTGACACGCGTACATCGTGGTCAGTAGGTGACAGTTACGACACGCGTTAAGCGGACGTAAATGTTGGGAGTAGGGGAGATAATTTCGCGTGGCGAAATAGTTTGGGCCCTTTGTCTGATTTTAAGATATTGGCCAAGTTTGAAACTTTAATTTCATTCTCGCTCATAGACTCCACAGTAGATAGGTCGCTCGAAAACAGAATAGCTGTTAGAGAAGATCTCAGTTTGTTTCGGCAATTTGTCGAACTTCTAGACTTCCAGAAATATTTTCAGCATTTTTATTCTTAAGTTGTGCGACTACCTGTAATTCTGTGGTTGAGGTAATTAATATGATAGATATATAGATTTTGTGAGTGTTAAAGTGTTAAATCGCTTAATTCATTTTAATCTATTTCTTTAGCGCAGAAGAGAAATAAAGTGGTAGGCTATTATATTTTCTAGGGAAGCATTCAGTGGAAAGCAGACTATAAAAATTAAATTTCTAGCTTATAACGGCAATTGTAGCTATTTATAAATTTAATTTAACTGCTAATACTCAGTCGAGTGTATTTTTCTAAACTAACGTATAAACTCTAGAATCCAGCCTCATGAATGATGACGGGATACGCACGTGTTCCTAATTTATGAGGATTGCTGATTTTTAAATATAACTTACGTCACGGGAAGTTTAAAGGATAAGCAAAGCTCTCTGCTTGCAAGTTTAAATGTAAGTTTTAACCAGTACAGATTCTGTTTATTATATTATATGTGTTATTTTTCCTCCACACAGTGAAAGTTTTGGGGTGACCCTAACTTTACCAGCACCTAGTAGTAGTTTCCATACTTGTGAAGAAATAGACAGTCCTTATTTTGACCCACGGGGGTTTTCTCAAGTAACACTGATCTGACGGTGCAAGTTAGACAGAAATACTAATATCCCTATAACGGGTTTTCAAAGACTGTAATGATAAATACTGGACCTTGGAGCCAGCACTTAATTTCTTCTAGAAACTCTATATAATTTGCTGCCTGGTGGCGTGAATATTAACAATCATTTCCCGACTAGATTATATCTTGTGGACAAATCTGTGGTGTGACTAAAGTGAATCCTATACTGAGGGAAGGCACCGACCTGACATTCATCATTTTTTAGAAACCTACGCTATTGACACTGTGCTCTGCTAACTCCCGCGCCTGGAATAATTGTTAGGTGACTTAATCAGACATTTGAACAAATTTGCATACCCAAGTAGTCGTTCCCGGAGACTCCAAGTTAAATACGTCTTTTGGAACTGGGGACTTCTTGGCAGAAGACTGCATTTTTTGAGTCTGTGTGAAAATCTAAAATCAATGTGTTCCAAGAGGCAGCAAGCAAAGTCGTGAGTACCAGTATGAGAAGCCATGGCGGAATGAATGAGTGTACGCTGGTTTGAGTGATATTTTTCACTATTTTATCTTTGACACCCTGTTGCTGTCCTAATTTTTTTTCAATCTGCATAATTTGTTGCTAAGGCTAGAGTTCTTGTGTTTTGTCTTAGGTTAAATCAGATTTTTTTTCAAACTCTGTGCACATAATTACGAGATAAAACAAAGACAACTCTTAGACTCAAACCCTATGTATCTGTGACTCGGGCGCCATCATCTGTTCTCTTAACGGGGCCGGGCTAAACCTAGAGTTAACACTATAACGGGGCTATCATCCTTGCAACATTTCCTTGATTTTTTATGACTATGTGTATATGTATTTTCCTTGATGTACTTTCTTTGATGTTGTGAGCCGATTTTTCCTGATAATAAAATCGCTCTTGAACTTAATAATCGTGTTTGGTCAGCTCGTTCTAGATAATATATATATCATTGTTATAGTTTTCCCACGTCTGTGTGTTTATCTGTCTGTGGTGAAGTGGGATGTTATAAATACTTATAGGGAACTTAGTGTACTGACTGAGATCAGCTGTGAAGGTATCTATATCTATTAAGAGTAGTGTATTATAGATAACCTTACTTGCTACCACATATCTATATATCTCAGTCAGAATTATTCTGGAATAGTGTGATGCTACGTTATGTGTCTAGGGTATGAGTATGGTGAAGTGTAAGTCACAACAACAGACAGATAAACAATTTAATTTAATCCACTACTCTTGACAACACGGTGACACTCACATACATATAACACTCTACAAAGATATCTTAAAAGAGTCACTAATAAACTTTCAAATAACAATATGTATTCATTACTGGCATGAATGAATATGTGTCCTGATTCAACTACAAGGGAACCAGGAATCACAATCAATTTAAATTACAAGTTATGTACAGAATGTATTTAATATGAATATTGTAGTGACATATATTATTACAAATGTTCTATGTGTGTCAGTTGTGTAGTAGTAAAATGAGGTAATACTGGTTTTGTTTTGTTCAAGCTCTGTTGGTATTTGTCATCATGACTTCAATAGTTTGTCTTTAGGGACTAGTATTGGAGATGTTCACAGTTCCTGATTTTAAGACAAGTAAATTCCCCTCTGAATAGTATTTTTATAAAGTTATTTCAAGATGAGGGGACATAATGTTGAGCTCAGCTGGCCAACTCTGCTTATCTTGAGTGATGGCGGCAGGAGAGGACTCCTCTGCTCGAATTCTCCTCTGGGCTCAGGAGACACCTCACTGATAGCTAAAAAGACCAAGGAGTATGCTGTCCGACACTGGATTCAGCAAATCTCTGACCAGATGCTGCTCAGTACCATCAAGACCACTGTCCCACAATTCATACGAATAACACAGATACGTTGATTAGCAATGAATTCTGGCACAAACTGGCACAAATTTCCTTCTGCTTATCTTCCAGGCTTTTAATTTAGCCAAATATATGCTGGCTTCAACGCACTGATGCTTTATCAAGTGTATTTAAACAAGTGGTTTCGAACTAACGCTCCCAAGTGTGTATATCAGCGAGTCTGACCAATGAGCCCCGTTTCGACAAGTGTTTGAAAAAATGTTATCTTTTCCCGTCTCCCCTAACAACCAAGATAGTATTTATAGCCCGCCCACTCGTGGTTAGGCTTTCCTTTGTTGCGCTCCAATCAATTTGGAGTTTACATGGTAGGCTATTTCTGTAACGTAAATTTTTTTCAAACACGTTAAAAAAAAAAAATCTTATGAGCAGAAATGATTTTATGCTGTCAGGCACCCCCAATATTTTATTTTGGGTATAATTTATTAATTCCTGGACTATTTGCGTAACGTTTTACATATTTTTTGTCAGCAAGCCCTAAGGAACCCAAAAATACTAATTTAAAGGAGCTACGTGGCTGCGTTCAAATATGCAATTTCTAGGATATTTTCGTAATTTCCTTTTTTATGTGATTGCAGGATAGTCGTGTGCTGTATAGTTGTTTTATTTTTTTTTATGTGAGAACCGCCACCTGTCCTGCTGTACTGTCAGACTAATGTCAGGATTTCGGACATAAAACAGTAGAATGTCAGGTTTCCCCAATAAGCGTTTTTTATGATTTTAAAACCTAACTCTGGGAAAGGGTAGTGTATTTTATCACTGTCCGTCTGAAAAAGTTAGTGCTTGTAGACTTACACGCGTGATGGCAGCATTTGTATATCGCGCGTCGCGTGTTGCATGCGTTCCTGATTTTCAGCCCTCCCCTCTCTCTATCCTTTTGTCCATCTGTTCGTTCGTTTTGGTAACGTAATATAATTAATGTTAGGATTAATTTAGGTCATTACGCAGTACGTCTCAATGTTTTTCTTAGAAATGCAGCACACGTTTCATTGAAGAAGGCGGGTAATAATACAGTAAGCTTTTATATCAACGTGAAAGCGTTACAATTTGCAGACGAAGCAGAAAACAAGGGGGATTTCGAGTACATTCCTTGTGACAGCACTGTCATTTTACCATTGCTCTTCTCTTTATTAATTTTATTTGTTAGGCTTCATATTTACCTAATAATTTATATATGTGGATTAGAATATTTCATGACACCTCCCCTCTTAAAACAGACATTATATGTCAGTCCTTTATTCTATATACACATAGAGAAATTTATTATTATTTCTGGGGTTTACGGTGATTCTCATCACACGGATGGCGGCTTAAAAAATCCGCTCCCAGATTGGTTTTTCCAGATATATATATTCAATGCTAAAATTATATGGAGCCAGAAGCAAAGACCATCGGAGTAACCTAGAGTTCTCATGCTTAGCCTGTGCTAAAAACGATAAAGGTTTGTGGTCAGTTTGCAACTTAAATGCCTTCCCATATAGATAAATATTGAATTTCTTTATTGCCCATATTACTGCAAGACATTCTTTTTCGCTAGTTGAGTAGTTGATTTCAGCTTTATTCAACTTTCTGCTAGCATATGCCACTGGGCTTAATTCCCCATCCAATGCATCTGATTTCTGTAGTAAAGTTGCACCTAACCCAATATTACTTGCATCCGTCCTTACTATGAATTCTTGACTTAAGTCAGGTAATTTCAAAATGGGTTTACTTGTGAGCTTTTCCTTCAATTCTTGGTAAGTCATTTCACATTGTGGAGTCCATGTAATGCGATCTGGATGTCCTTTACGTGTCAATTCAGTTAACGGTGCACATATGGAATTAAAGTTTTTGATATACTTCTGGTAGAAACCACATAAGGAGACAAAGGATCTCACGTCCTTCTTGGTTTGTGGTCTCGGGGCTTTCTGTAGTTTCTCTAAATTCTTTGGGTCAGGGGTCATGTTTCCCTGATAAACTGTGTGTCCCAAAAATTCCAATTCTTTACATCCAACGCAACATTTGGTTGGACGGGCTGTTAAATTTGCCTCCCTAAGTCGATCAAACAGCATGTTCAGAGAGTCAATGTGTTCCTCAAATGTTTCTGTTGCTATAAGGATATCATCCATAAAATTTGTTATACAGGGATTATTCAGAGGATCCAATAATTTTCTCATCATTCTAGAGAAGACACTAGGCGCATTCTTCAATCCAAATGGCAATCTATTAAACTCATAGTGTCCTTCTGAGGTACTAAAAGCTAGGTATGGTCTAACCTCAGGCTTTACTGGAATCTGATAGTATCCTTTACTCAGATCCACTTTTGAGAAATATTTAGCTTTATTTAGCCTGGCAAACAGCTGATTTGTATCCGGCAATGGATCCACCTGTCCTTCTGTAATAGCATTCAGTCTCCTGTAATCTATACAGAGTCTATGTTCTCCAGAGGGCTTCCTTAAGAGTACCACCCCGGAACTATACGAAGACTCACTGTGCGAAATAATTCCTTCCTTCAACAGATAGTCTATCTCTTCCTTCAAAGCTTTTTCCTTAGCAAACGGAATCGAATATGGTTTCATACAGACAGGTGTGGAGTCTATTAGTTTCATATCATATTCCAATAGGTTTGTATGCCCTGGTCGGTCTGTTAACACCTCTGCATGATTCTTTAGAACCTGTTGCACTCTCTCTTTCTGAGTTTTCGTTAAATGTGTACTGATTTTCACCTGTGCTGCTGTCTCACAGGGGTGTAATGGATATTCAAATGATGAAAGTGGTTCCTTTTTCATCTCCATGGCGATGGACAAGGTCAACAAGTGTGTCTCTTCCTGATGTTCTCTTTCCAAATATTTCTTCAGGAGATTCACATGATAGATTTTTTCTTTCCCCTTCTTATCTATCTTATAATTTGTTCTAGACACCTTCTCTAGAACTGTATATGGACCCTGCCATCCAATTTGTAACTTATTCTGACTCCCGGGCAAAAGAAGCAGTACCTTCTCTCCCACAGCCAAATTTCTGTCTTTCGCCTTCCTGTTATAATAGGCAGCATGTTTCTTCCTGGCTTGTTTCAAATTTTCATTGGCAAGTTTCCAGCCAGTTTTCAACCGAGTGGTCAGCTCATTCACATATTGGTATGATGATGTAATGTTTTCCTCTGCCTTTTCATCAGTCCACGTTCTTAACAAAGCTTCAAGTGGACCTTTTATTGGCCTTCCAAACAATAATGTTGCCGGGGCCATACCGGTTGAACTATGGGGTACCTCCCGATAAGCAAAGAGGGCGGCGTGCAGGTACTGGTCCCATGTATCTGGTTTTTCGTGTGCCAACTTTCTCAGGATCGACATCAATGTGCCGTTAAATCTTTCCACTTGGCCGTTCCCTTGGGGATGATACACACTACAATGGAAGTGTTTGGCCTGAAAGATCCTGAAAACTTCTTCAGTTAGTTTTCCCTTGAACTGAGAGCCATTATCAGTCAAGATTTGATTGGGAAAGCCTAACCTTGTGAAAATTGTGAGCAATGCCTCTGCCACATGTTTTGAATCAATCGATGACAGGGCTACTGCCTCTCCCCACATAGAACAAGTGTCCACCAGAGTCAGAATGTAGCTGTTCCTTCTCTTGGTTCGGGTGAGAGGTCCCACAAGATCCACGGCAACTCTCTCAAAGGGTGTTCCCACTATGGGCATTTCCCCCAGAGTTGCTGGTGCAGTCCAATGTTTAGGTGCTACTCGTTGGCACTCTGGACAGGATTTTACATATCGTTTGATATCTTCAGTTATTCCTGGCCAGAAATAGTGACAAGCTATTCGCTGTCCTGTTGCGCTGATTCCCATATGACCACTGAAGGGAATCGCATGCCCTAGTTCCAACACTTTAGTCCTATATGAAGTGGGAAGGACCAGCTGTCCGTGACCATTGGATTCAGATCCAGCCTTCCTATATATCAATTTGTTCTTCATATAAAACTCTCCCTTGCCTGGAGGTGTATGAGATTTGGGCAACTTCTTGAAACATGGCTTGAGTGTTTTGTCCTCAGCCTGTGCCTTCCTCTCATCTCATCTGGGTGAGTATTTATGGGATTATCCTCCTCCTTCTTTGACTGTGATCTGGTCTGCACTGTTGCCAATATCACAGGTCTCTTGGGATTCCCCAAGAAGACATATCTACACCCCAATATTAGAGGGTAGATTGGCTCATTTATCACTGCTGCTTTTATGATTCCTTCCACATATCGCGTTTTCACTTTTATTCGGGCGACGGGAAGTGTCATGGTAGCTACATCCTTGGTTGCAGTTTGAATCTCCACTGTTTCTGTGGTGTATTGATCGGCCTGCACCAGGTGAGAACTCACAACGGAATCGTAATCTAAACCGGTATCATATAAACATCTTATAGTGACACCATTACAGATGACATCTTCACACACTGGGGGGTGGTATGGTTCCTGTAATTCTTCAGGTTTGCCCTTCTTTTCCTTTTTCCCCCGATGTCATAGCAGCAAAATGAGGAGGTTTCCTTCTACAATGGTCAGTGTCATGATTGTTCATCTTACAATTTTTACACCACCTTTTTCCTTGGTTGAAAGATTTTCTTTCATCATATTTCCTTTCATCGAATTGTGGGAATTTATTTTTATTTTCATACCGTGGCCTATCAAATTGGTGCTTACCTTTATTTTGATCCCTAGGATCAAATTTAAAGTTTTGTGGTGCCCTGAAGTTATCCACCTGTTTCTTTTTATTACCTGTTACCTCTGCTTGAGCTGCTTGATACCTTTCAGCAACATTTAGCAACTCACCCAGCCTCTCTGCACCTTGTTCCATGAGAAACTTTCTCAGGTCTGGAGCCATGGACTCTCTTAGTTGCTCTATAAGGACCATTTCCTTAAGATCTTGGGTTTTCCCCAGAGAAGTCCATTTCTCCAAGTATGTCTCGATTCGTGCAGAGAACTGGTGATAGGTTTCACCTGACAGTAGTTTAGCATTCCTAAATTTTTTCCTGTAAAACTCTGCATTCTTTTCATACCTTAACAAAAGAGCCTGCTTTAGCATGTCATAATTTTCCTGATCACCTCTGCTCATTTTTGCAAAAACTTCATAAGCTGCCCCACGAAGTCCCTGAGATAACTTTAAGCTCCACCTTTCTCTCTCTAACCCATATGTGGTGGCTAATAGTTCATACCTATTTATATAGCTCTCAATATCATCGTCTTTCTCAACAAAATGATCTAAATGAAAGTTCATAGCTGAGGTTGAGGCTCCCTGAGTAACCGTAGCATCAGAGGCAAAGGGACTGGCACCATTTTCAGGAGCATGGCCTTGAAACTCAAACTCCCTTAGTCGTAACTCATGTTCCCTTTGTAATCTCTTCTCCTCCTTTTCTGCTTCCCTCTCTGCAGCTAATCTCTTCTCTTCTCTTTCTGCAGCTAATCTTTTGTCTTCTCTTTCTGCTTCCAATTTCTTAGCCTCAGCCTCAATCTGCAACCTCTTAGTCTCAGCCTCAGCTTGCAACCTCTTAGTCTCAGCCTCAGCTTGCAACCTCTTAGTCTCAGCCTCAGCTTCAAATTGTAACTTCTTAATTTCCCTGTCAGCCTCTAACTTTCTTTCGGCTTCAAACCTTCTTTCTTCGCGTTCAATAAATTTGTCACATTCCGTAGTAACATAGGCAACCATAACTTGCCCATCTAATCCTAACTCTTTTGCAGTCTGAACCGCAGCAGATCGAAATTTGGCCAGGTCCGCCATTGTCTGTTATGTAAATTTATACAATGTCTAACCAACAATTCAATCTCTAATGGACAACACAGGCGCCGTGAGCTCAACCTTATTTAATTCCACCCAAGGATACCTTTTAATTCTTATATTCCCTGAAGTGAATTACCCCCAATATTTTTAATAGGGAAAGATTCAAAATCCCGGACGAGCCCCCAATATATGTGGTGAAGTGGGATGTTATAAATACTTATAGGGAACTTAGTGTACTGACTGAGATCAGCTGTGAAGGTATCTATATCTATTAAGAGTAGTGTATTATAGATAACCTTACTTGCTACCACATATCTATATATCTCAGTCAGAATTATTCTGGAATAGTGTGATGCTACGTTATGTGTCTAGGGTATGAGTATGGTGAAGTGTAAGTCACAACAACAGACAGATAAACAATTTAATTTAATCCACTACTCTTGACAACACGGTGACACTCACATACATATAACACTCTACAAAGATATCTTAAAAGAGTCACTAATAAACTTTCAAATAACAATATGTATTCATTACTGGCATGAATGAATATGTGTCCTGATTCAACTACAAGGGAACCAGGAATCACAATCAATTTAAATTACAAGTTATGTACAGAATGTATTTAATATGAATATTGTAGTGACATATATTATTACAAATGTTCTATGTGTGTCAGTTGTGTAGTAGTAAAATGAGGTAATACTGGTTTTGTTTTGTTCAAGCTCTGTTGGTATTTGTCATCATGACTTCAATAGTTTGTCTTTAGGGACTAGTATTGGAGATGTTCACAGTTCCTGATTTTAAGACAAGTAAATTCCCCTCTGAATAGTATTTTTATAAAGTTATTTCAAGATGAGGGGACATAATGTTGAGCTCAGCTGGCCAACTCTGCTTATCTTGAGTGATGGCGGCAGGAGAGGACTCCTCTGCTCGAATTCTCCTCTGGGCTCAGGAGACACCTCACTGATAGCTAAAAAGACCAAGGAGTATGCTGTCCGACACTGGATTCAGCAAATCTCTGACCAGATGCTGCTCAGTACCATCAAGACCACTGTCCCACAATTCATACGAATAACACAGATACGTTGATTAGCAATGAATTCTGGCACAAACTGGCACAAATTTCCTTCTGCTTATCTTCCAGGCTTTTAATTTAGCCAAATATATGCTGGCTTCAACGCACTGATGCTTTATCAAGTGTATTTAAACAAGTGGTTTCGAACTAACGCTCCCAAGTGTGTATATCAGCGAGTCTGACCAATGAGCCCCGTTTCGACAAGTGTTTGAAAATATGTTATCTTTTCCCGTCTCCCCTAACAACCAAGATAGTATTTATAGCCCGACCAATCGTGGTTAGGCTTTCATTTGTTGCGCTCCAATCAATTTGGAGTTTACATGGTAGGCTATTTCTGTAACGTAAATTTTTTTCAAACACGTTAAAAAAAAAATCTTATGAGCAGAAATGATTTTATGCTGTCAGGCACCCCCAATATTTTATTTTGGGTATAATTTATTAATTCCTGGACTATTTGCGTAACGTTTTACATATTATTTGTCAGCAAGCCCTAAGGAACCCAAAAATACTAATTTAAAGGAGCTACGTGGCTGCGTTCAAAATATGCAATTTCTAGGATAGTCGTATAGTTGTTTTATTTTTTATGTGAGAACCGCCACCTGTCCTGCTGTACTGTCAGACTAATGTCAGGATTTCGGACATAAAACAGTAGAATGTCAGGTTTCCCCAATAAGCGTTTTTTATGATTTTAAAACCTAACTCTGGGAAAGGGTAGTGTATTTTATCACTGTCCGTCTGAAAAAGTTAGTGCTTGTAGACTTACACGCGTGATGGCAGCATTTGTATATCGCGCGTCGCGTGTTGCATGCGTTCCTGATTTTCAGCCCTCCCCTCTCTCTATCCTTTTGTCCATCTGTTCGTTCGTTTTGGTAACGTAATATAATTAATGTTAGGATTAATTTAGGTCATTACGCAGTACGTCTCAATGTTTTTCTTAGAAATGCAGCACACGTTTCATTGAAGAAGGCGGGTAATAATACAGTAAGCTTTTATATCAACGTGAAAGCGTTACAATTTGCAGACGAAGCAGAAAACAAGGGGGATTTCGAGTACATTCCTTGTGACAGCACTGTCATTTTACCATTGCTCTTCTCTTTATTAATTTTATTTGTTAGGCTTCATATTTACCTAATAATTTATATATGTGGATTAGAATATTTCATGACACTGTCGTCACGTGTATGTGCGTGCCTGTGAGTGATAGAAATATACGTAATATGTATATTGGTGTAGTCTGTCTGACGCTGTAACAACTGTTGTAGAAGATAGGTGAGAGAGAGAAGAATTCTTTTCGCTTTCAGAGACAGCCACTATATCTACATCTATCATCTCACGTGTGTGGAAATTCTATTACCTTTCACTAACTCTCACTGAGTCTATCACCTATTCAAACCTATTCAGAAGGGACCAAACCTAGTCTTAATTCTCCTATCGGAAATCTACGACACAACTCAACATAAGGGATATCTAACCCTGTAGTTCCAGCTGACTGGATATGCTATTCATCTAACAACATTAAGTGAATATACATAAAAATACAGCATTTGACATTACATAATAAATGGTATGCGACCCCCTTTGGGGTCGATACACAAAAAGGGAAAAATTATTAACCTCCCAAAATTGAATACATGGAAAATGCAATGTTTTTGCTATAATAATACAGTTGTGACTGAAACCTAAGATATAATGTTATCTATGGCTGGTGACTGCTTTCTGTGAAAGTTATAAACTGGTGTCTAACTACACAAGTAGGCATATACAATTTCCACACAACCATTAAAAGTTTATATTAGAAAGTAATAAGTGACTATCTCCTATAATGCAGTGTTATGGTGCCCGCACATCACTATTCAGTTTTAAGTCAATAACCTACACCGCTGACATTTCCTTACAGTCATGACAGTTATTTTAGCCTATTCTTAACCCAATGGTAAGCACTGAACGGACTACTCTGATTCTTCGCCTAGTAAGCATCTGTTATCGTAAGTTTACCATTAACCCATTGTAAACAATAACACAGGGAGACACGTACTGCTTAAGCACCCGTTTAACTAAGGCGGTGGACGGCGCTACATTATCAATGAACTAATTACCGGGAGAAATCACCTAAATAATTCAAGTCACACTCCTATCAGGTATATATAATAGCTAACATGAATATATATTATAAAAATATCTACTTACCCCGAGATGACGAGAAATAGGCAAACACAGTCTAGTTCTGCGGTGCTAACATCTGCCTTAGTCTCATTTGTTCATCTACGGGCAGGAAAATGTTACGAGTGTGCTTGACTCTGTAACCTCTCTAAATTTATAGTCTACCAGAGACGCCAAACCCCATCGCGTGTTCCCACGGATGTACGGCGTAACGTAATCATGAGTAAGACAAATATTATTCTAGAGTCTACATCAGAAGACAACAGCCCGCGAGAAGGTTTCGTACATATTGCATAATGTTATTCTGTGAGCGATCAAAGGCCACAACCAAAAATCTCCGAACGTGAGTTATATCTCCCCTGAATCCCGCTAGCGGTCCGCTTCTTCAAAGAAACCCTCTCGCTCGCGATCACTGTTACCAGCAAGAGACGTTCCTCTGGTCAGACCAACGCCAGGTGTATCTTAGGTAATATTATCGTAAGCTGGCCGCTACTGACCAGTGGGGAATTTATAATGAAGGCCAGAGTGAAATAAAACCGCGGGGTGGGTCTGAGAGGGGAATAATGGGCTGCGTATGTAAAAATCTGGCAGAAAAGAAAACTGAAAGTGCAAAAAACTCGAGGAAACCAGAACATTAAAAGATAAGAAAAATGGGACGTGTTGGTAAAGTAAAATTATCAGTCAAATCTGTGACATACTTGTGTCGGTACAGGGGAAACACTGAACACATTACCTCTACTTGTGTCGGTACAGGGGAAACTGATCATATTACCCCTAGTTGTGCCAGTACAGAGTAACCAGGGATCATATTACCCCTAGTTGTGTCGGTACAGGGAAAACAGTGATCATATTACCCCTAGTTGTGTCGGTACAGGGGAAACTGATCATATTACCCCTAGTTGTGTCGGTACAGGGAAAACAGTGATCATATTACCCCTAGTTGTGTCGGTACAGGGGAAACTGATCATATTACCCCTAGTTGTGTCGGTACAGGGAAAACAGTGATCATATTACCCCTAGTTGTGTCAGTACAGAGTAACCAGTGATCATATTACCCCTAGTTGTGCCAGTACAGAGTAACCAGTGATCATATTACCACTAGTTGTGCCAGTACAGAGTAACCAGTGATCATATTACCCCTAGTTGTGTCGGTACAGAGTAACCAGTGATCATATTACCCCTAGTTGTGCCAGTACAGAGTAACCAGTGATCATATTACCCCTAGTTGTGCCAGTACAGAGTAACCAGTGATCATATTACCCTTAGTTGTGTCGGTACAGAGTAACCAGTGATCATATTACCCCTAGTTGTGCCAGTACAGAGTAACCAGTGATCATATTACCCTTAGTTGTGTCGGTACAGAGTAACCAGTGATCATATTACCCCTAGTTGTGCCAGTACAGAGTAACCAGTGATCATATTACCCCTAGTTGTGCCAGTACAGAGTAACCAGTGATCATATTACCCTTAGTTGTGTCGGTACAGAGTAACCAGTGATCATATTACCCCTAGTTGTGCCGGTACAGAGTAACCAGTGATGATATTACCCCTAGTTGTGTCAGTACAGAGTAACCAGTGATCATATTACCCCTAGTTGTGCCAGTACAGAGTAACCAGTGATCATATTACCCCTAGTTGTGCCAGTACAGAGTAACCAGTGATCATATTACCCCTAGTTGTGCCAGTACAGAGTAACCAGTGATCATATTACCCCTAGTTGTGCCAGTACAGAGTAACCAGTGATCATATTACCCCTAGTTGTGCCAGTACAGAGTAACCAGTGATCATATTACCCCTAGTTGTGCCAGTACAGAGTAACCAGTGATCATATTACCCCTAGTTGTGCCAGTACAGAGTAACCAGTGATCATATTACCCCTAGTTGTGCCAGTACAGAGTAACCAGTGATCATATTACCCCTAGTTGTGCCAGTACAGAGTAACCAGTGATCATATTACCCCTAGTTGTGACGGTCCGGAAGAAATGGTGATCACATTTCCTCTAGTTGTGTTGGTGTGGGGGATATTGTGATTTTTATTACCTCTATTTCTGTCTGTTTTTGACAAATTACCTCTAGCGTCGTTGGTATCCTAAAGAGGTTAATATCTATTTAATCTCACGTTCTTTAAACAGGTCTGAAACATCTGAATTGCACTTAACTTACTTACTTAGTCGTTCCTCTTCTACCGTGAGGTGTAGAGATTTGGAAGAGAGAGCACCATACTATTCTATCGGCTGTCTTCCTCCTGGCTTGGCTCCATTCTAGTCTTCTGTCCTTCAGAGATGTCTAATATTGTCCTCCCAGCGGACTCTGGGTCGTCCTGGAGGTCTGGATTCCTGGCTCTTAGCCTCCTATACCTGCCGTGGCAGCCGATCTTCTCCCATTCTGCAGACATGGCCAAACCATCTTGGGACTGTTCTACTGAATTGCACTAATACGAATATTTATGTTTTCGTCTGTAGCCACGCTAATAACGTTCTTAAAATATGTTCAAAAATTATATGCTGTATATAATTTTTTTTTCTCCAGGTGGCAATGTTTTGGCCAATCAGCCTTTCCATTTAAACTGGGCGTGGATTTCCATGGAAAGTGACGTTTTCTTTGTCAATGAAACTGAAGCAACACTCAACGTAACACTCAGGAGGAGGGGATACCTTGGGGAGACCGCCTTCGTTAGTAAGTATCTTGCCATAGACTACCTCTCCGAACCATAATGTGTTTTCATTCATTCATCATTCAGTCAAGATGCTATCTTCCAAGCAGTCTAAGACGTCATTACTACTACTCTATCATGATGATATAAAGTCAAGTCTTCTCATCAAGTCTGAAGCCGTTCATTGAAACGTAGGTGATCAGTATCAGCACATATCTCAATTTTTATCCACCCCATCATTTACGTTGTTAATCTCTTCCTATGCCACGGTGACGAGTTATCCATTATCTTTTCTCGCTCTTTTTATCAATTACTCCCGTGCTCACGGTATTTTCGAATGCCTAATCACATGTCCAGTGAAGGTTGATTGACTTCTCCAGATAGGATGATATTTCTGTTGATTGTTCATTCCCTCTTCTCCAGCTGTATGTGGGATTCCTAACATTCTTCTGGCCTCCAGTAATTAATTTCCTCATTGTCTAGGACTCACTTAATGACTTAGTTAGTCGTTCATCTTTCACTTTGAGGTGCAGAGGTTAGTCAAAGGGAGCGCCATCCTATACTATAGGCTGTCTTCCTATTGACCTGGTTCTGGCCCCGGTCCTCATTCCTTCACAGATTGTTGGGTATTGTCCTCCAAGCTAACTTTGGGTCGTCCTGGAGGTCTGGATCCTTGGCTCTTGGTTCCCTGCTTAAGTCGTGGTAGCTGACTTTCTCCCTTTCTGCAGACAAGGCCACTTAATCGACACTGGGACTGTTCCACGCACTTCCACACAATAATACTGGCTCCAAGTAAAACATACGAAACCTTTGTCTTATGTTCAGGTACAAGATTTAAGTCGTACATCATCATCATTATCATAATAATCATTATCATATATAACTACACTGGTGTCATCAATTACTTGCAAGTGATTCAGACTGTGAACTGTGCTATTGCATCAGTGTGAGAAACACTTCCAGTTATACATCACGCCAATCAACCAAAAAGCAATACGAAGTATTTGCTCCCCGGTTAATAAACTCCTGGCTTGAAAATGCCACATCAATACCAAACAGCCCAACAATGTTACACAACCTCATCATTGTCATGAAATATTCTAATCCACATATATAAATTATTAGGTAAATATGAAGCCTAACAAATAAAATTAATAAAGAGAAGAGCAATGGTAAAATAACAGTGCTGTCACAAGGAATGTACTCGAAATCCCCCTTGTTTTCTGCTTCGTCTGCAAATTGTAACGCTTTCATGTTGATAGTAAAAGCTTACTGTATATTACCCGCCTTCTTCAATGAAACGTGTGCTGCATTTCTAAGAAAAACATTGAGAGACTGCGTAATGACCTAAATTAATCCTAACATTAATTATATTACGTTACCAAAACGAACGAACAGATGGACAAAAGGATGGCGAGAGGGGAGGGCTGAAAATCAGGAACGCATGCAACACGCGACGCGCGATATACAAATGCTGGCATCACGCGTGTAAGTCTACAAGCACTAACTTTTTCAGACGGACAGTGATAAAATACACTACCCTTTCCCAGAGTTAGGTTTATAAATCATAACAGACTCTTATTAGAAAAGATAACATTAGATGGGTTTACGGTTGAAAACATAACAGTACCCAGACAGCACATCTTCCAAACAGGAGGTAGAAGAAATTGCATATTTTGAACGCAGCCACGTAGCTCCTTTAAATTAGTATTTTTGGGTTCCTTAGGGCTTGCTGACAAATAATATGTAAAACGTTACGCAAATAGTCCAGGAATTAATAAATTATACCCAAAATAAAATATTGGGGGTGCCTGACAGCATAAAATCATTTCTGCTCATAAGATTTTTTTTTAACGTGTTTGAAAAAAATTTACGTTACAGAAATAGCCTACCATGTAAACTCCAAATTGATTGGAGCGCAACAAATGAAAGCCTAACCACGATTGGTCGGGCTATAAATACTATCTTGGTTGTTAGGGGAAACGGGGAAAGGTAACATTTTTTCAAACACTTGTCGAAACGTGGCTCATTGGCCAGTCTCGCTGATATACACACTTGGGAGCGTTAGTTCGAGACCACTTGTTTAAAAGAAGCTTGATAAAGCATCAGTGCGTTGAAGCCAGCTCATATTTGTGTAAAATAAAAGCCTGGAACATAAGCAGATAGGAATTTGTGCCAGTTTGTGCCAGAATTCATTGCTAATCAACGTATCTGTGTTATTCGTATGAATTGTGGTAAGCTTGAACCATTTAATATCTTTTAATGAAAATTGAATGTGAATTGTTGATTTATGCCTGTATATATATATGTGTAGTTCAGTGGCAAACGTGAGGTAAAGCCTAAAATGCTCCAGCCTGAACAGAGGGTGTCGGAGAGAAGTAAAACGGCATGGAATGGCCAAACAGTACACTGACACCTGGATGATTGACTAGAAAGAAATAATGCTGGAAGTGCAGAGGCGTAGTAACCATTAAGAAGGGTAATACTGGAATAAAGTATTTCAGATGAAGCTGACTGTTGGCCTAACGCTCTGAACGCAATGTTTGTGATGTATTGTGATCAGTGTAAAAAGAAAATATAAATTAGTTATGAAGTAGAAGGTACATCCTTCTTGATTTCAGGGACAGTGGTCTTGATGGTACTGAGCAGCATCTGGTCAGAGATTTGCTGAATCCAGAGTCGGACAGCATACTCCTTGGTCTTTTTAGCTATCAGTGAGGTGTCTCCTGAGCCCAGAGGAGAATTCGAGCAGAGGAGTCCTTTCCTGCCGCCATCACTCAAGATAAGCAGAGTTGGCCAGCTGAGCTCAACATTATGTCCCCTCATCTTGAGATAACTTTATAAAAATACTATTCAGAGGGGAATTTACTTGTCTTAAAATCAGGAACTGTGAACATCTCCAATACTGGTCCCTAAAGACAAACTATTGAAGTCATGATGACAAATACCAACAGAGCTTGAACAAAACAAAACCAGTATTACCTCATTTTACTACTACAAAACTGACACACATAGAACATTTGTAATAATATATGTCACTACAATATTCATATTAAATACATTCTGTACATAACTTGTAATTTAAATTGATTGTGATTCCTGGTTCCCTTGTAGTTGAATCAGGACACATATTCATTCATGCCAGTAATGAATACATATTGTTATTCGAAAGTTTATCAGTGACTCTTTTAAGATATCTTTGTAGAGTGTTATATGTATGTGAGTGTCACAGTGTTGTCAAGAGTAGTGGATTAAATTAAATTGTTTATCTGTCTGTTGTTGTGACTTACACTTCATCATACACATACCCTAGACACATAACGTAGCATCACACTATTCCAGAATAATTCTGACTGAGATATATAGATATGTGGTAGCAAGTAAGGTTATCTATAATACACTACTCTTAATAGATATAGATACCTTCACAGCTGATCTCAGTCAGTACACTAAGTTCCCTATAAGTATTTATAACATCCCACTTCACCACATATATTGGGGGCTCGCTCTTGGGATTTTGAATCTTTAACTATTAAAAATATTGGGGGTAATTCACTTCAGGGAATATAAGAATTAAAAGGTATCCTTGGGTGGAATTAAATAAGGTTGAGCTCACGGTGCCGGTGTTGTCCATTAGAGATTGAATTGTTGGTTAGACATTGTATAAATTTACATAATAGACAATGGCGGACCTGGCCAAATTTCGATCTGCTGCGGTTCAGACTGCAAAAGAGTTAGGATTAGATGGGCAAGTTATGGTTGCCTATGTCACGACGGAATGTGACAAATTTATTGAACGTGAAGAAAGAAGGTTTGAAGCCGAAAGAAAGTTAGAGGCTGACAGGGAAATTAAGAAGTTACAATTTGAAGCTGAGGCTGAGACTAAGAGGTTGCAAGCTGAGGCTGAGACTAAGGGGTTGCAGATTGAGGCTGAGGCTAAGAAATTGGAAGCAGAAAGAGAAGACAAAAGATTAGCTGCAGAAAGGGAAGCCGAGGAAAGAAGACCGGCTGCAGAAAGGGAAGAGAAGAAATTAGCTGCAGAAAGGGAAGCAGAAGATAAAAGATTACAAAGGGAACATGAGTACGACTAAGGGAGTTTGAGTTTCAAGGCCATGCTCCTGAAAATGGTGCCAGTCCCTTTGCCTCTGATGCTACGGTTACTCAAGGAGCCTCAACCTCAGCTATGAATTTTCATTTAGATCATTTTGTTGAGAAAGACGATGATATTGAGAGCTATATAAATAGGTATGAACTATTAGCTACCACATATGGGTTAGAGAGAGAAAGGTGGAGCTTAAAGTTATCTCAGGGACTTCGTGGGGCAGCTTATGAAGTTTTTGCAAAAATGAGCAGAGGTGATCAGGAAAATTATGACATGCTAAAGCAGGCTCTTTTGTTAAGGTATGAAAAGAATGCAGAATTTTATAGGAAAAAATTTAGGAATGCTAAACTACTGTCAGGTGAAACCTATCACCAGTTCTCTGCACGAATAGAGACATACTTGGAGAAATGGACTTCTCTGGGGAAAACCCAAGATCTTAAGGAAATGGTCCTTATAGAGCAACTAAGAGAGTCCATGGCTCCAGACCTGAGTAAGTTTCTCATGGAACAAGGTGCAGAGAGGCTGGGTGAGTTGCTAAATGTTGCTGAAAGGTATCAAGCAGCTCAAGCAGAGGTAACAGGTAATAAAAAGAAACAGGTGGATAACTTTAGGGCACCACAGAACTTTAATAAATTTGATCCTAGGGATCAAAATAAAGGTAAGCACCAATTTGATAGGCCACGGTATGACAATAAAAATAAATTCCCACAATTCGATGAAAGGAAATATGATGAAAGAAAATCTTTCAACCAAGGAAAAAGGTGGTGTAAAAATTGTCAGATGGACAATCATGACACTGACCGTTGCAGAAGGAAACCTGTGTATATGGCAACCCTTCAGGTCAGGTCGACCTCAAGACAGGAGGAGGATATTATGTTAGATACCACTCCAGAAGAGATGAGGAAGGCACAGGCTGGGGATAAAACACTCAAGCCTTGTTTCAGAAAATTGTCAACTTGTCATACAACTCCAGGCAAGGGAGATTTTTACATGAAAAACAAGTTGATGTATAGGAAGACTGGAGCTAGATCCAATGGTCACGGACAGCTGGTTCTTCCAAAAAGATATAGGACAGAATTAATAAGGAGCCTACATGTGAAACCAGATGGGGACCATGAGAAGATAGGTACCATCATTCAAAAGGTGGCTCACAATTATTATTGGCCCAAAGCAAGATGGGACATTGAAAATTTTGTAGAAAGGTGTAGCATAGCACATGAGGGAACACCCACAAGTGGGAACATGGATCAGGACCTGGACACGCCACGGGGCAAAATTAGGCCTGACAATAAAAAGAAAAATAGATTTGATAAAGTGGACCAAATGGAATGGGAAGCCCCTTTTCACGGACAAGCTTCACTTAACTGTTTTACAATGGCCACTATGCGGAGAGTGCAAAAGATGTCTTACCCCAGGATAAGCCGAAAATCCCTCAATCGGACTTAAACAAACTGGAGGAAGAGGATGTAGAGAGGAAATCTCTCATCAAGAATTTTAAGAGGGGAGACAGCCCCAAAAGAAAAATTGGTAGCGGTCGTTTTGTGAATGATAATTCTGGGAGGAAAAATCATCACTATAAAGCTTCAAGTGGAAGAGACCATACCGGTGCATGGACAAATAGGTCCACACAATTAAAGGTCCATATGTAGCTTTGTTAAGAACGTGGACTGATGAAAAGGCAGAGGAAAACATTACATCTTCATACCAATATGTGAATGAGCTGACCACTCGGTTAAAAACTGGCTGGAAACTTGCCAAAGAAAAGTTGAAACAAGCCAGGAAGAAACATGCTGCCTATTATAACAGGAAGGCGAAAGACAGAAATTTGGCTGTGGGAGAGAATGTACTGCTTCTTTTGCCCGGGAGTCAGAATAAGTTACAAATTGGATGGCAGGGTCCATATACAGTTCTAGAGAAGGTGTCTAGAACAAATTATAAGATAGATAAGAAGGGGAAAGAAAAAATCTATCATGTGAATCTCCTGAAGAAATATTTGGAAAGAAACATCAGGAAGAGACACACTTGTTGACCTTGTCCATCGCCATGGAGATGAAAAAGGAACCACTTTCATCATTTGAATATCCATTACACCCCTGTGAGACAGCAGCACAGGTGAAAATCAGTACACATTTAACGAAAACTCAGAAAGAGAGAGTGCAACAGGTTCTAAATAATCATGCAGAGGTGTTAACAGACCGACCAGGGCATACAAACCTATTGGAATATGATATGAAACTCATAGACTCCACACCTGTCTGTATGAAACCATATTCGATTCCGTTTGCTAAGGAAAAAGCTTTGAAGGAAGAGATAGACTATCTATTGAAGGAAGGAATTATTTCGCACAGTGAGTCTTCGTATAGTTCCGGGGTTGTACTCTTAAGGAAGCCCTCTGGAGAACATAGACTCTGTATAGATTACAGGAGACTGAATGCTATTACAGAAGGACAGGTGGATCCATTGCCGGATACAAATCAGCTGTTTGCCAGGCTAAATAAAGCTAAATATTTCTCAAAAGTGGATCTGAGTAAAGGATACTATCAGATTCCAGTAAAGCCTGAGGTTAGACCATACCTAGCTTTTAGTACCTCAGAAGGACACTATGAGTTTAATAGATTGCCATTTGGATTGAAGAATGCGCCTAGTGTCTTCTCTAGAATGATGAGAAAATTATTGGATCCTCTGAATAATCCCTGTATAACAAATTTTATGGATGATATCCTTATAGCAACAGAAACATTTGAGGAACACATTGACTCTCTGAACATGCTGTTTGATCGACTTAGGGAGGCAAATTTAACAGCCCGACCAACCAAATGTTGCGTTGGATGTAAAGAATTGGAATTTTTGGGACACACAGTTTATCAGGGAAACATGACCCCTGACCCAAAGAATTTAGAGAAACTACAGAAAGCCCCGAGACCACAAACCAAGAAGGACGTGAGATCCTTTGTCTCATTATGTGGTTTCTACCAGAAGTATATCAAAAACTTTAATTCCATATGTGCACCTTTAACGGAATTGACACGTAAAGGACTTCCAGATCGCATTACATGGACACCACAATGTGAAATGACTTACCAAGAATTGAAGGAAAAGCTCACAAGTAAACCCATTTTGAAATTACCTGACTTAAGTCAAGAATTCATAGTAAGGACGGATGCAAGTAATATTGGGTTAGGTGCAACTTTACTACAGAAATCAGATGCATTGGATGGGGAATTAAGCCCAGTGGCATATGCTAGCAGAAAGTTGAATAAAGCTGAAATCAACTACTCAACTAGCGAAAAAGAATGTCTTGCAGTAATATGGGCAATAAAGAAATTCAATATTTATCTATATGGGAAGGCATTTAAGTTGCAAACTGACCACAAACCTTTATCGTTTTTAGCACAGGCTAAGCATGAGAACTCTAGGCTACTCCGATGGTCTTTGCTTCTGGCTCCATATAATTTTAGCATTGAATATATATCTGGAAAAACCAATCTGGGAGCGGGTTTTTTAAGCCGCCATCCGTGTGATGAGAATCACCGTAAACCCCAGAAATAATAATAAATTTCTCTATGTGTATATAGAATAAAGGACTGACATATAATGTCTGTTTTAAGAGGGGAGGTGTCATGAAATATTCTAATCCACATATATAAATTATTAGGTAAATATGAAGCCTAACAAATAAAATTAATAAAGAGAAGAGCAATGGTAAAATAACAGTGCTGTCACAAGGAATGTACTCGAAATCCCCCTTGTTTTCTGCTTCGTCTGCAAATTGTAACGCTTTCATGTTGATAGTAAAAGCTTACTGTATATTACCCGCCTTCTTCAATGAAACGTGTGCTGCATTTCTAAGAAAAAACATTGAGAGACTGCGTAATGACCTAAATTAATCCTAACATTAATTATATTACGTTACCAAAACGAACGAACAGATGGACAAAAGGATGGCGAGAGGGGAGGGCTGAAAATCAGGAACGCATGCAACACGCGACGCGCGATATACAAATGCTGGCATCACGCGTGTAAGTCTACAAGCACTAACTTTTTCAGACGGACAGTGATAAAATACACTACCCTTTCCCAGAGTTAGGTTTATAAATCATAACAGACTCTTATTAGAAAAGATAACAATAGATGGGTTTACGTTTGAACACATAACAGTACCCAGACAGCACATCTTCCAAACAGGAGGTAGAAGAAATTGCATATTTTGAACGCAGCCACGTAGCTCCTTTAAATTAGTATTTTTGGGTTCCTTAGGGCTTGCTGACAAATAATATGTAAAACGTTACGCAAATAGTCCAGGAATTAATAAATTATACCCAAAATAAAATATTGGGGGTGCCTGACAGCATAAAATCATTTCTGCTCATAAGATTTTTTTTTAACGTGTTTGAAAAAAATTTACGTTACAGAAATAGCCTACCATGTAAACTCCAAATTGATTGGAGCGCAACAAATGAAAGCCTAACCACGATTGGTCGGGCTATAAATACTATCTTGGTTGTTAGGGGAAACGGGGAAAGGTAACATTTTTTCAAACACTTGTCGAAACGTGGCTCATTGGCCAGTCTCGCTGATATACACACTTGGGAGCGTTAGTTCGAGACCACTTGTTTAAAAGAAGCTTGATAAAGCATCAGTGCGTTGAAGCCAGCTCATATTTGTGTAAAATAAAAGCCTGGAACATAAGCAGATAGGAATTTGTGCCAGTTTGTGCCAGAATTCATTGCTAATCAACGTATCTGTGTTATTCGTATGAATTGTGGTAAGCTTGAACCATTTAATATCTTTTAATGAAAATTGAATGTGAATTGTTGATTTATGCCTGTATATATATGTGTAGTTCAGTGGCAAACGTGAGGTAAAGCCTAAAATGCTCCAGCCTGAACAGAGGGTGTCGGAGAGAAGTAAAACGGCATGGAATGGCCAAACAGTACACTGACACCTGGATGATTGACTAGAAAGAAATAATGCTGGAAGTGCAGAGGCGTAGTAACCATTAAGAAGGGTAATACTGGAATAAAGTATTTCAGATGAAGCTGACTGTTGGCCTAACGCTCTGAACGCAATGTTTGTGATGTATTGTGATCAGTGTAAAAAGAAAATATAAATTAGTTATGAAGTAGAAGGTACATCCTTCTTGATTTCAGGGACAGTGGTCTTGATGGTACTGAGCAGCATCTGGTCAGACATTTGCTGAATCCAGAGTCGGACAGCATACTCCTTGGTCTTTTTAGCTATCAGTGAGGTGTCTCCTGAGCCCAGAGGAGAATTCGAGCAGAGGAGTCCTTTCCTGCCGCCATCACTCAAGATAAGCAGAGTTGGCCAGCTGAGCTCAACATTATGTCCCCTCATCTTGAGATAACTTTATAAAAATACTATTCAGAGGGGAATTTACTTGTCTTAAAATCAGGAACTGTGAACATCTCCAATACTGGTCCCTAAAGACAAACTATTGAAGTCATGATGACAAATACCAACAGAGCTTGAACAAAACAAAACCAGTATTACCTCATTTTACTACTACAAAACTGACACACATAGAACATTTGTAATAATATATGTCACTACAATATTCATATTAAATACATTCTGTACATAACTTGTAATTTAAATTGATTGTGATTCCTGGTTCCCTTGTAGTTGAATCAGGACACATATTCATTCATGCCAGTAATGAATACATATTGTTATTCGAAAGTTTATCAGTGACTCTTTTAAGATATCTTTGTAGAATGTTATATGTATGTGAGTGTCACAGTGTTGTCAAGAGTAGTGGATTAAATTAAATTGTTTATCTGTCTGTTGTTGTGACTTACACTTCATCATACACATACCCTAGACACATAACGTAGCATCACACTATTCCAGAATAATTCTGACTGAGATATATAGATATGTGGTAGCAAGTAAGGTTATCTATAATACACTACTCTTAATAGATATAGATACCTTCACAGCTGATCTCAGTCAGTACACTAAGTTCCCTATGGGTATTTATAACATCCCACTTCACCACAATCATGTACAAGAAATTGCTACATAACCCACTGCTACAAGAACATGTTTATGCTTTATACAGGCTTCCTGTAAGGGGACCAGCTACAGTAGTGGTTCCATGATCTGTAAGGACCGCAAAGGAAACTTATGATAACACTTTTTGCAGGTCATTTTTCTTTTCTGTTATTAAAGCTCTTGTCTCTGGCATAGGTCAAGTTATTTATACTGTAACCTTCACCTTGTTTTTACCGGTTTCATCGTTGATCAATTTTTTTTTAATTATAAAGTTTTGCCTCGTTTTGGCGAGGCGCGTCCCGTTCAACCTAGTCGGTTATATTAGGGCGCATGTCCAAATATAAAAGACTCAGGTCTGAGGTTTGCATTTGGTTGATCAATTAGGGTGGTTCTGCCGTGATGTGACGTCATAAGTTCACCGCGTCACCGCTGGTACAACATACACCTGCTTGTTGTTAGCAGATACAACACTCGCCAGATACCTGGATGCACGACATTAGTCTCGTGGTTTGTCTATCTAGCCACCACGCGAACAAGACCCCGTGTAAATCCTGATGGTCACTGAATAGACAAAGAATGAATAGGCCTACGTCACTCTCAGGCATGTCGTATCAGGCGACTAATATGAGTTTGTGCATGGGGCTGACAACCTCATCTTGTAAAACAAATGCCACAGCAAGAACTGCTGCTGATGGATGTGAATGCTTCCTGCAGATTTCTTGCAAGGGGACTAGCTGCAGTGGTTGCTGCCTGCTCCATATGGAGGGCAAAGGAAAATGATGATGATGATGCTGATGATAACGATGATGACGCAAAATAGACGATTTTATTATCATGTCTCTTCTCTAACCATCACCGTACCTGATTCTTGTTTTACTGTGGCCCGGAAAAGGGTAGGGGGGGGGGGGCGAAGACTAGCTAGCACCACTGTAATGCCATGCATGTCGTAGAAAGCGGATCAAGAGATTGTAGATGGAACACTTACCCCATTCTGTGGAAAATTTAAGCAATAACTTTTTATTAAATATGAACAATACAACAAGAAAGATACGGACTTAATAAATGGATGCTTTCGCAAAAAAGAAGGGCTGAATTTGTCTGACAATTTGATCTGTGTGGTATTGATGGAAAGATACCAGACAAATACCTGTGGATGTGAAAGGAAACGATGCAGAGCGTTATTACAGGAGGCAACTGGATCATCAGAGGTAGTCCCCTCGTCTGACAAGTGTTTTGGTCCTTTAATCACCATTACACTTTAAGGGGGGCGGGCCACTTGGATCATGACTCCCAAGTGTCAGCCACCTGTTGTCTTTCCAGCCTGGGCTGGGAATTGAACCCACTCCCTGTTGGTTGCGGCTTTCAGCTTCACTCTTGATGTTATCCATGCTGCCAGCTCGAGGCAATTATGACAGTAACAATTTTGTCGTATACAGATTACTGTCCTGAATTCCATAGCCCGTTGCTGTTGCTGCACGTCCAACACGATGTCCTTTCCGCAGTTTCACCGATCCCCTTAAGTGCCCTCGTTCTTGACTGTCCTTTCACACGGAATAGTTTCAGTAGATCATACACTGAGGCAGCCAGTGGACCTTTTGCACC
Source organism: Oreohelix idahoensis (assembly GCA_024509875.1). Classification (NCBI taxonomy): domain Eukaryota; kingdom Metazoa; phylum Mollusca; class Gastropoda; order Stylommatophora; family Oreohelicidae; genus Oreohelix; species Oreohelix idahoensis. The sequence continues at coordinate 424,950 of JAMPIV010023003.1, read as the reverse complement.
TACCTCTACAGTCATGTCTCAAATTCGTGACGTGTTTATTTTACGTGGCCAATTTGAATGGTGGCTGACAACATCATTATGTAAAACAAAATACCACAGAAACTAACGTTACAACAGTAAATAAATGCGTGGCTGAGACTTCGGGCAAGGGGATCAACCACAATGGTGGCTCCATGATCCGTAAGTAGCACAATGATGATGCTGATAAGTAATCACGATTTACAATGTGATCACTATCACATCGTGCCATAACACCACCGCATCACCGCTGTTACAAACAGTAAACAAAATATCAACATGAATAAACATCTACAGCTGTGACGAGATACGAGGCTGGTTTTTTTTTTTCTTTTTAAACTCTAGTTGTCACGATAAACAAAAACACTTTGATCTTATCTCCCTCTAGTTATCATGGAAATATAGTTATAATCTGATCTCTTATCTAGCTGTAACGCGAAAATAATGTTTTGTTCTCATTTCACATCTTGCAAAAACATTTTGGTTTCATCTTTTTGTTTTTTAACCATCACAAAAAGAACCACTACCCTTCCCCCGTGTAGTTTTGTAAGGAATCAAGGGAGACAAACGAGGAAACGGTCTACTTCTACCTCAGACATGTCATTTAAGGCGTCGTCTATGCGATTGTTCACGGGGCTGGCAATCACATCGAATAAAACGAATTGCTGCAAGAGTACACGAATACTTCCATATAAGTTTTCTGCAAGAGAGTAAACAGCAGTAGGAACGCAATGTTCCATAGGTAGCGAAAAGAGTAGCAAAGAATAAACAGAAAGAACATACTTTCTTCTTATCACTTCTCTAGACTCACATACACAACAGGTTCGTTTTTGAAATGTTATCCAGGCATCCTAGAAATAACATTTGCGTTTTCTTCTATCCTGTGTCGGTATCACGGAAAACTTTATTTACTTACTTAGTCGTTCCTTTTCTACCGAGAGGTGTAGCGGTTTGGAAGAGAGAGCACCATACTATCCTATCGGCTGTCTTCCTCCTTGTCTGGTTCCATCCAAGTCCTCGGTCCTTCAGAGATTGTGTAATAATGTCCTCCCAGCGGACTCTGGGTCGTCCTGGAGGTCTGGATCCCTGGCTTTTAGCCTCCCATACCTGCGATGGCAGCCGATCTTCTATCATTCAGCAGACATTATTAAAACAACTTAGTTGGTACTGTTCTACTTGGGTCTGCAGGGGTCGGGTTTTATTTAGGCCTTGACGTATCATCTGGTTGTGGACCATGTCTTCTTTTTACTTCAACCACCTTTCTCAGATACTTCATTTTTGAGGTTTATCGCGGAAAACAACAGGTTTTATCTTCTCTTATCTGGGGTGTCTTACTTCACTCACTAGACTTTGATTTCACTGTCACCGTGAGGCAATCGGGGAGCTGAAGTTTGCGTCCTTGATCCAAGTGTGTCGCATTGGCTGCTGTGAGCCAGCAGTGTTGTAGGACGTCTGTGATGTTGTCTATCCATCTGCATTTTGGTTTTCCTCCCTAAAATCACATCTTCTAGTGTTGTAGGCGTGTAGTATTAATTTATCGGGCTCCTTCTCATGAAATGACCAAACCATTTATTTCTGTCTCTCTTTATACTTGATGCAGGGTGTAGTGCCTACAATTTTTCTGACGTCATCATTTCTCATTCTGTCTGTCCTGGTAACACTGATGGCTCTTCTTAAACATCCGGTCTCGCAAGATGTGACTTTCCAATCCTGTGCTTTGGTCAGGGGCCACGTTTGACACTGATAGCAAAGAGTTGGTAAGAATGTACTGTTCATCAGCTGTCATGTAGCTTCCATACTAATATTCTGATGTTTATCTAGACGTCTCGCACCCTATTTATTTTCCTTTATCTTATCCAGTTAGCTCATGAATATCATTATAATCCTTTCTCTTATCTGGCCCTCGCAGACAAATAAGAGACTATGCTCATTTCTCTTATCTAACAATGACTGTAAGTTATGTGTGTTTTTCTTTCTTCTATCTAGCCATCACGTTGATCAAATGCTTTTGTTAACATTTTTAGTTTACCTTCACAGAAAAAAAAAAATTATTATTTTTTAAATCAAGCAATCACAAAAACATCATGTTTGTTGTTGTCGTTTTTGATTTCTTTCAATTTCTCATCCAGCTATCACCGCCTTGAATGGATCAGCCAAAGCTGACGAGGACTTTAGTTCTAGATACGCAAAACAAGTTCAGTTTAATCCAGGTGGGTGTCCATTATTTCAACTATTCTTGTTAGGTGTTTGAATTATGCGTTTTAACATTCAATTTGTGCATGGAAGCTTATCTGGAGTCATATTTATATCACTATCAGCTAAACATGCGGAAGTGGACCTCTGTCTGTGAGGCTAATTACATCCTCTTTGACTCTTGAAATCATCAACACACGTCCAGGGATTCCCCCTGTGGTGAAACATGTTGAGACGCACTTCACGATCAGCTTGAGTGGAGTCACTTGAGCCCCTTACGCAACTCTGATTTTTACCTTGGTTGGCTGCATGTAGGAGGATCTCACAATTGATGCCCCTTGGATGGCAGGGTACGCACAGCGTCCCACGCGCTGCTTCTTCTTTTTAGCTCGAGCCCAGACGTGATGATCTTTTAAATGCTAGCCAGGCCAGGATAGAACACCCGGGAAAGAAACTGCAGCTCATGACTCCAAAACACGTTTCAGAATGACAGAAAAGCCACCGGAAAAGCCTAGATCTTTAGTGTACACAGTTATCAGTTTACACAGTACAGCATTTATTTACAGATCCACCAAAGTTCCTCACATCTTAAAAGTCTTAAACTTGGTATTGGCAGCAAAAGATCGAGAAGCCCAGTAGCCCTAGTTAAATAACAATAACAACGTACATTTACTTAAAGTTTAACTACAATGAAAATGCAATTTATATAATTTGTTGGACTTTTTATAAGATTAAGTTAAGAATTAAATATTAAGATATTAATACGATGAAAGGAGATATTTAGTACGAATTAGGAGATCAACATGGAACATTCATTTTTTAAGATGTAATTATAGTTGAGAGGAATGAAACAAATTATAATTTAATTGTTTAAAAGCAGGAATGCATAAGAGTATGTAAAAATTAACATAGTGTGAACAACCTGGAGAGAATTAACCCAATAATTTCCACCCCGTCCAAACGTATCCGGATACGTGAGTTATCACAAATAGCACAAAGGTTTATCACAAGTTACCTGAATAACTATCACTAGTCTCACCAATGCCCTCACTTGATAAAGTGATGTGAATAAAAGCACCATCATTTTACTTCTGAAAACAGAATAATCCATAATCCACTCGAGAATTGTGATTTGAATAAATAACGCTGCGATTTCTTAAATGTGATCGGAATTGTGTTACTTCAATTAAAAAAAAAAAGATTTTTTGTAGTTGTGGAATATTAGGGCACACATGTGGTACATGTGGGGAAAATACGTAAAACTGAGTTTTTACTAAATTGAATTCACTTACATTATGACGGTCGAGCTTTTGTAATACACCAACATGCTCGATTTCTTCTTCGAACTATCAGTGCTTCAAGAAAAAATAATACTGAAAATCACGTGTGGACAAATATAAAGTAGAACTAGTCAGTAAACTCAAAATTGACGGATTTTTGTTTATTGTGTGCTTTTACTGTTACATAACCTAAAGACGGCACTGTTTCTACTTTGGTCATTTAATACATTTACATTACAGGTCACCGTCATTAGATCTTTGTAGTAAAAATTATCCGGATGTATTGAATATGAAGCCATGAGGCAGTCTTTCAAAAATGACATAGAGGGAAGTAATATTGATCTAATGGAATGATATTTGATAAATTTGACCATGCACACTGAAGAAGTAAGGTCGCTTACCGCTATTGCTCTCAATATGTGTACCCACTGAAACAAAACTCAGTACAGAACTGTACGAACGAGTTCTCCATGAAGTACCGGTTGTTACGGTGTAAACCTGTATTCGAACCAGGGGTATGTGGAACAGTGATAAGTCAACTTGAAAACAATTATAAGCAATGCAATTAATCTCCACGAGCCGTCAGTTTACATAGTACAGCATTTATTTACAGATCCACAATAGTTCCACAGACAACGTGATTCTATTAAGCTTTCCATATTTGGTTAATTCATGCTTAAATCATTAATGACGAACAACTCCTAAATTCAACTTGATCATCCCTGCAAAGATTATTCATTTACATCTGTCAGTTTCTTCCACATCCAATTAGTATATTACTAATATATGGCGCTCCATTAATAAATTTTATCTGACTTACTTGGCACTTCATCTCCACGTATAAATCACATTCATTCACAGCGCCGTTATACTAGGAACACATAACATAGACGGGTCAATGCAGGACCACGTCTTTACACTTCCAAGGTACACAAAGAACAGCCCGTTGTCGATTGGCCCCATCCAAGGCGTCAAATCCGCTCATGCATAGCGACAAATCATCGTGAGCACTAAATGTGCTCAAAATACAAAATCCCCAAGTGGTGCGCAAACTGTGTTCGCGACACAGGTAATATGAATGCTCGCATTTGTTTGAGTTATACGGTTCCTAGATAGGACCACTGCAATAAGGATGTTCACATCGGTGCTCAACAAATCTAATAATAATGAAAGAGACTCATATATTTACTGCTGATAATCCTCCATTAAAGAAGTGCCTTTGTGATAGAAATATTTGAAGGTGCTGTCGGCTGATTTTTTGGAAGCAAAGGTTAATGAGTGACAGAACTGGTGTTCAATGTTCATCCGGCTACAGTTATGAGCTTGGATATCATTTTCATTGAATGTATCATGGATTGTAACAGTGGTATTTTGAGAATATGTAATGAACCACTGTCTGGAACTTTACAGTGTTTCGCTGCGATTAAGAGCAATGTCTTAAAACTTTGGCTTCTGTAGTACAAAGTTAGGCAGCATCTTCAGGCGATCCTTTGGCTCGATGTGAATCAATACCCTTTACCTATTGATTTCGAATCAATACCCTTTACCTATTGATTTCGAATCCATACCATTTACCTATTGATTTCGAACCAATACCCTTTACCTATTGATTTCGAATCAATACCCTTTACCTATTGATTTCGAATCAATACACTTTACCTATTGATTTCAAATCAATACCCTTTACCTATTGATTTCGAATCAATACCCTTTACCTATTGATTTCGAATCAATACCCTTTACCTATTGATTTCGAATCAATACCCTTTACCAATTGATTTCGAATCAATACCCTTTACCTATTGATTTCGAATCAATACCCTTTACCTATTGATTTCGAATCAATACCCTTTACCTATTGATTTCGAATCAATACCCTTTACCTATTGATTTCGAATCAATACCCTTTACCTATTGATTTCGAATCAATACCCTTTACCTATTGATTTCGAATCAATACCCTTTACCTATTGATTTCGAATCTTACTTACTTAGTCGTTCCCCTTTTACCGTGAGGTGTAGAGGTTTGGAAGAGAGAGCGCCAGACCATTCTATCAGCTGTCTTCTTCCTGGCCTGGTTCCATTCTAGTCCTCGGTCCTTCAAAGATTGTCTAATGTTGTCCTCCCAGCGGACTCTGGGTCAATACCCTTTACCTATTGATTTCGAATCAATACCCTTTACCTATTGATTTCGAATCAATACCCTTTACCTATTGATTTCGAATCAATACCCTTTACCTATTGATTTCGAATCAATACCCTTTACCTATTGATTTCGAATCAATACCCTTTAGCTCCTCAGGGAGCATGGACGTTCAATAAAAACAAGTCCTCCGGTCACGTGCCATCCACCCACGTTCATTCAATGTCTTCCTCAACATTTGCATATCTGTCTCCAGCTCTCTTCACCAAAAGATTTAACACATTAAATTCACCAGAAATATTTCTGTATAATCTACCGGCCCGCTAAATCACAACATTTCTAGAATAACCCACGATAAAGTCCAGCTTGAAGTATCATAGCCCTGGCACTAAACCTTTACGAATAATTCATGCAGACTCTTTGGTTATAAAGATGTGAAGGAACATCGATTCTCTTTTGACGCCCAGTTTATTTTTGTTTTTATTACAGCACGTATGCTGAGTGAGTTGTAAACAGATGTAGGACACACGCGTAATCCAAGGTCACAGCTGTCTCTAACAGATGCTACACTTGAGGGCACCTGTTTCCTGTGATGTGGGTGTAACGACAGTAATAAAGCACTACCATGTAGCTGATACAGACACACATACACTAACACAGGTGCACATAAATTGAATAATTGATGGATATACATTTGTTCTTATGGTGAAACCCGCAATCATAACCCAACCCATGCGTAGGAAAACTAAGGGTGGTCATCCAAGTTTATACTTCTGCCACTCCTCCATTTTTGTCTTCTTCATTTTCAAATTCTCTGTCTGTCAGCACATTTCCTTACGGAAGAGTAATTAATTGTGTACTTAGGTTCACCTCAACGGTGTGTCTAAACCAGGGGTTCTCAAACTTTGTTTGCTCATGCCCCGCCCCCTCTGAGCCTTAGTTACTTCTGTGCCGCGGCCCCCCCCCCTCCCACCATAGTCACTGTTAGCTGGAAAAAAGGTACTTTACCAGAAATATGGCACTTACGGTGGCCCCCTTGAAATAAGCCATGACCCACGCTGAGAACCACTGGTCTAAACAATATTTATGTTTAGGTGAATGCTGGACACAGATAAATGTATATAGCTTCGTCTCGTGCCGGACGTAGGCCGATTTAACTTATTTGACCCAAGTGAGTCCCGCGCTTACTCGAGGCCCCGTCCCTGCCCAACTCCAGCGTTGAAAATAATAAGGAATGAAGCTTATTTCAAATGTAAGATTATTTCAGGAATATATTTTATTACACTGTATTAAAAATAAAACACTGTATTAATTAGCTCAACCAGAATTGAGCCCCACAATTACTGAGGCCGACCTTGTTGACTGGTAGTACATTTTTGGATTTTGATTGGTCACGACTGTGATAAACGAGCGCAAAGGCCTTATTGCTCTATCTTTTCCTACATCTTTCGTATTGTATTTTCTCCGACATTTGCTCTTTCATGCAACATTTGCGATCCATATTTGCTATTTCATCGTTGTGATTACTCGCGACCGGTATCTAGAGAACCACATTTGCTCTTTCATCGGGGGAAATAAAATCCTTTGATTGAGTCCACATGCCCGACATTATCGTTTGAAGCCCACATTGCATCGTGATAAATCAGGTAAAAACACATATGGTCATCCGAATCAAACATGGGCATGCGGTAATTTCTGTGACACCACATTGGACGCCCAGATTGGCCAGGGGAAAACGTCTCACCGCGGTTCAGACAAGCGTTGGTTTACCACATTGGATGCCCAGCTTGGCCAGGTGACTTCCAGAAATATATAATACCGCATAATCTACTAGAGTGTAGAAGTCCAGTTTTTTACCTTGTGAGGAAGAGATTAAACCCAAAAACGCATAGCCTAATACACGTGTTTATTCAGAGTGGATGATAATTCAGTTCTGTGATTAATTGTGTTCTTAAAGGATTTTGCAAAGGGAAAAGAAGGTTAGTAGATCTTATACTTATTAATACATTTTCTTATTTTTGTTTATTTTAACCTCACAGCTAAAATGTGCGAAAGATAAAGTTTCAAATAATTCTTGGCATAACTGATTAATAAAATCAGAAGATTTTCCTAGAAGATGATAGGATGATAGGAGGTAATTAATAGTTCATATTTCACCTTTATCATCATCACAGTCTCCCATGCGCACACACTCTCATGCACAAGATATTTAACATCATTAGAATTGAACTCAGAGAGAGAGAGAGAGAGAGAGAGAGAGAGATGAATAATGAGCAATAGTTTAAATGCAAGTCAACCACTGATGTTAAATGTGAAAACTAACGAAGACTTTTGTGTGTCTTCAGTTCATCAGAAGTCTGAGTCTACACGCAACGTGTCTGACGTCTAACCAGAAATAAGTTATTAAAAACGGACATTTGGCTAGCAGAATTCGCCATAGGACATCTTTCATTCCTCAATTAAAAAGGAATATTGTCTCACCCACAAGTCATAAGGTGGACGCAGCATTTTTCGTCACCATATACTGCTTGCTCACAAGTTCAATACATCGTTATCACAAGTTCAATACAGAGTCATCATAAATTCAACTCACTCGAAAGGTCATTATTATCTGAAGTCAAGCAAAAGAGCTCAAAAGAGGAATCGCATATTTATACCACGTGCAACACACTCTTAAGCGCATTTATGAAGCAGACTCGAAAGTATATGAATCACGACTACATACGCAAGATTATGAGTCTACATATCACTAACATTTCGTGAAGATATCCAGTCTGACCAGTACCCTCGGGAGATTAGACAACAGACCTTTTGTTCATATGACAGCTATTAACTGTTGATCAACAACACTACAGAGATATACTCAAACAGTGAAGGAATATACATAGATATCTCGTCAGCGTTCTCCGTACGACAACAGTATTCATCAGAACGTCCTCAGCTTAGAGATACCCCACTCGACATAACGTATAACAACTTGGGACATTTTATGCATACATGTGAATCCTCATATCTAGGAAAAGCATTTAGAGACACATGGACTGTGTAGAGTACTCACCATTTTTGTAACACGTATCATATCACATCATCATTTCACTTTACACCAGTTCATTCTTAATTAACTATTACTTAATTAACTGTAATTTTATTATCTCATCTGTGTGTTTTGTGTGAATCGTCTTTCACCATCATCACGTTCTAACCATTACTAACCCTATATGTGTGGATATTTCATTAATAAACCCAACGATCGGTTGATCATTATCAAGAGTTTGTTAATGTATCACTCGTGCTGTCGGTGTTACATATTCACCTATAGGAACCTTTCTCTACTCAGATGAGGTTGGGGGGGCTTTTTCTTTACGGGATCTAAGGGCAGAAGCTAAGGTCGTGGGGAAATAGAACTCTTTCCATAATTAATTAGAAAACACTGTCTAGTGGAAAGCATTCGCATTCCTGTCTTCTTGTCCCTATCTCGAATAGGTCTTTATTCTTTCTTAACGAGCCAATTTCTAGAGACCTTATATCTATATCTCATAGACTATTCCTGGCAAAAACTACTGTAGTAGTTGCCCCAGTGACTCAAAATGATAAATATGGTATTTGAAACAATACAAAAAACTCTCTGCACAATTCGATAATGTTTCAAATCATAACACTAGTTCTAACTCTTCACATCTTAAACTAGACTATACTCGTGTACGTAAGTTCATCTTGTGATAAGGTCTCAGCCGGATCAGATCTTATTTTTTATTTAATTACGTGTTTGCTATTTTTTTTCGTGCCACGACCATTTCAACCATTTACCATACACATGGAACAGTTGGTTATTGTTGATGGATTTTATTTCGCGCTTATTTGTGCTTGTAGCTTTTGCACGATTGTTTTATAAGTATCCACTATTCGTATGAAGTTAATGTCCAGGGTTCTTTCTTTACGTCCCTTGCAGACAAATATTAATTTTATTTCGTTCACGCACCGCTTTCTTTAAAGACAGTATAACTGCCACTTGACGGTCATAAACTTTATTACACATGAAGAACGTTACAATAGACCCATTGATGTGGTCAGGCAGTTCGTACACAACCAAGATTAGTAATAATAAAAGTCACTCATAGGTATGAAACAATCCTTTCAATCATGAAATATGGAATACAGTTGTATATTTCAATCTACTGCCTATTGTATAAATGAATATATCTTATGGGTCATACATCCACACTCATATACACATCTCAACAGCCAAAACGGCTGGTCACTCAATGCCACCCCCTTCGCTGCTGAACTCCTCTCTTTTTTTGCACACGCTTCATTAACAATCCTTTCCCTGCCAGTCTTATCACGTGACATAGAGTGTCTATTTGACCTGGTAGCGAAGCGGTGTTAGGGGCATTCAAACTAACTGCATTTTCTAACTCCCAACAGTTATATCCAGACGCATTTCATTTAGCATGAAATTTTTCGTGATTGTTTATGTTCTTTGCTCTGTACTGTATTATTGCTCTACTCTAGATGGTAGTTTTATATTTTAGTTACAGTTCCGATTGCTGCGTTGTTCAGAAGCTTGGCTGTGTCTTTACTAGAATGCATTTAATATTGGGTGGAGGTTTATTTAGGTCCATCTGTATTTATCTGCAGGAAGCCTTTTTTAAAAAAAAACTAGCAGCAGTTGGGCTTTCAGCCCTTCGGCCCAATGAAATGTCATTGCGAGTCTCTGTAGCATGTGGACTTTCCTTCCAACCCGGTCAGGAGCGAAGCTCCTTCCCGTCCACTGAGGGTTTATCTCTGGAGCCGTTCAGGTTATTCAGTCAAAATCCCGGTTGATGACACTCTTTCAACTACCCACGCCCGGGCTTGAACCGTGAACACCTGATCGCCAGCGCAATGTTGTGACCATTACACCAGCGTGGCTCCATATGAAGTCTTTTAAAACTACTGGCTAGGCAAGCGAGTGGGTCTGCACAGTTTATGGGAGCATCCTTATTTTTCTTAATGTTTGCATTTGTTTTTTGTAAAATAGTGTTTTATTAACTTTGATATTTGACCAGATCTTACTTCTTGGCGCAAACTTTATAAGACTTATTGCTCATGGCCAGACAATATTCAAAACAACATCTTACCCCCTGTCTTCCTCACACAATGAAATGTTCAAACCATCAACAATGTAACTCGCCTTTATGTAACACACGTAAATGAAACACGTTCTCTTTTCCCATTTCGCACGCAATGAATATCAAGACGTGCCTGAATCGGGTCTAGATAAGTAGCGAAACTCTGAAATAATGAGGGCTGGATCCTAGGGGAAACAGTAATACGATCTTATTTAACATATTTGATTCAATATAACTATTTTGGTATAATCCACCTACCCGCCAAATATCTTTAACAGCTGGGCCCATTGCAGGAAAGTCTCTATTATTGTTGTCATAGATCCAGTGGAGTTTGGGCTTTCTTTTTTCGGCCCAGTGCCACGTTGTGGTATATGCGTGTGTCCGCAAGTTGTTGTTTCGCTCTATGTAAGGTGGTCCTCTTATCTGGCCTCTGAGGAAGGAGCAATAGTCTAGCATCATCATCGAGCACTCAAAGTCTGTATCAAAGCATTCATTTGCTGTTGCGTGGGGGGTTCCTGTAGCAATTTGTTTCACATAATGAAGTTGCCAGCCACATGTACAACCTCATATGCTGCCTCTTACGACATGCCTGAGGTAGCAGAAGTCCTATTCTTCATGTCCCCAGAGATCCTCGGGATTACACGGGGCAAAGGAAACACTTTCACGCTTCACTCATGATTGAATTCCTGCATCTGATAACTTGGTTAACTTTTTAAAATACTCTGAGATTATTTTGTCTATCACAAAACTAGCAGACGGCGTTCTCTGGACCATGCAGACTTTAAAACTGACTGCTTCTGCATATGACACGTCATGTGACTTGCTATCTAATTATAACTTTCACGTCACACGATTATAGACATAAATGCATACATTCTTGTATGGCATGCACTGGAGACTTCTCATCTTACGGAATGCTTTTTACAGAAAAGTGACCAACAAGCAATTTACAGAGAAAATGGTTATTATTCGTTAATGTACATACATTTAACATTATCTCCCCTATTTATTTATGAATTATGTCCCATGAAACCGTGAAGTCTTTCAAAATTCTTCAGGATCAATTTTTCTACTTCTTTCCTTCATAGCTTCTTCTTTATTTATTCATTTTTTTTCAGTCTTTCCTTCTTTATTTTCCCCACTTTTTCTCCTGTTCTGTTTGTTCCCAAATTTTCTGCTTACTCATCAACAGCAGTTGCAGCCACTCGTAGGCTCTGCAACAAAAACGCTCATCACTTGGTCTTATTTCTAGATGACCTGTTCCTAGTTTAATGTCTAGCTCTTTCTGGCCATCTCTTTGCGTCCATTATTATTGTTAGTGCTGTTTTAGTCTGCTGCCCGTCTCAACTATCTTCTATATAATTAGTTGGCGTTAGCTTACTTACTTACTTAGTCGTTCCCATTCTACCGTGAGGTGTAGAGGTAGTTGGCGTTAGCTCTAACACAAAACACTAATAGTTTGATACCAGTCGCTCTACGTCTTTCCGCCGGTGCATCCCATTAATGTTTTATGTTTTCAGGAACTTTTTACTGTTGTCATTTTGGGATTTACCGCCATCGGATTTGACTTTCCAGCAACTAATGTTGGCGTTCTATCTCTAAAAGCACCACTTTCTACCTTCGTTATTCTTTTTCTCTACTGGTTCTTCCTTTCTTCAACTATTTCTTTCTGTTTCTCGCCACCTATGTTTTTTCTTCTTCCCCTCATCATATCTTCATCTTATCATCCTCAGCAATACCATTCAGCTCCACTTTAAGCACAGGTCCTCAACAAAAGCATGCGTTTCTACAGGGTGTGGTAGCCAGCGTTTCTACAGGGTGCGGTAGCCAGCCCTATTTCAAACCCTAATTATTCGCCTTTTAACCTGCCTGACAGGTTACAGTGTTGCTGTTCTTTACTTCCCTTTTGAACACCCGTAACACAGACTCCTCTTTTCATGCTTTTCTAATTCTCCACTGCCTCCTTTTCTTCCTAGTTCTCACCTGCTCTTCCTCCTCTTACACGTAAATACATTTCTTCATATATACATATTTTTTAAAAACTTCCATGCTTGAGTTAATTCTACATTCAGATTACCGAGGACATCACATACAGTTGATGTATGTAATCACGTTTCCTACACTTAAGAACTCGTGTCACTCTCGTAAGTTTACCCGCCATCTGCTATATCCTCATCACTCGTGACGTCTGCAGTTTTTACGCGAAAAACATGCTCCTTTACATTAATGTCAAATAGTATATTTAGCATATATGATCTTCGCGTATCATTAATGTTCAGTTTTTGTATAAAACTGGCGCCATACCGTAGAATTAAGAGATGAGTGAGACAAAATTGACTGTATCAGTTTCGTAATCTACGCCCCCACGATATTTTCTTTGTCACCTTCTCAACGATCACCTACAATTTCTTGTGGGGGCGTTATCAGTGGCGAAACTAACGGAGGAAAAAACTGTATATGTGTCCCGTGCTGTTTGGGGGAAATCCTGTTCTTTGCTATCGGTTCTAGTCTTTCTTCATCCCCTTCATGTCTACTTCCATTATAATTCCCTTCTGCAGTGTCTACTTCGCACCTCTTGTTCTACTGGTTCTTGTCTAGTTCTTTCCATGAGCTTCAACATTAGTGAACTTGTCATACCATCTTAATCTTTCCATGAGCTTCAACATTAGTGAACTTGTCATACCATCTTAATCTTTCCATGAGCTTCAACATTAGTGAACTTGTCATACCATCTTAATCTTTCTATTCTGCGCAAACAGCTAATTTATGCCTGTAACTTTCTGATTGAAGTTGTATCATTTTTTTAGTCTTACAGGGCTATTATTTCAAATGTCTTGACATTTGAGTCGGAGATTCTTATTTCTTTATTAGACTCAAATTTTGTTTTACAATTCAATATTCTTCCTAACGTAATGAAATCTCCTTAGGCCTTTTGTATTCTTATTTTGATATCATTATCAAGGATGAATGTATAATTCCAGAAGTTGCAAGGATGTATCTCCAAGTCCAATCTGGATATTTATCTCTTTTGTCTTTTCCCTCTGTATTTTAAGACCCACTTGATGTGATCTCTCAAGTGTTTTCATTTGGTCTTGCATCTGGTTTCGGTATGAGACAAGTCAGGTCATTCTGGAAATCTCGATTGTCAAAGGTAATTCTTCGATGTTTGTTTATTTATCGCCTTCAGTTTTCAGCAAGGTGAAGGACAGAAAATTCAAATAAGTTACATTTTCAAAAGGCTGTTTGGTGGAAAAGATTATCACATGGGGACAAACTTGGAGCGAACAATTAAAGGAAAAAAAAAACAAGTACAGCATTATGGAACTACTTTTATAATTGATCCAAATGCATTAAAAATAGGAAAATAAAAATGTCATACAGTCTATTGCATAAAATAAAAATGAATGGCTTTAAATAATTAGTCAGTAATTAGACATATCGTTCCCAAAGAATATTAATATATAAAATGAGCTGATCACTGCAGACATAATAATAACAGCCCTTTCAGTCATAACTGACTGTGGAAATGCGCCACTGAGGTGACAGCCCTCAGCTGCTTATTTTCCTGGTGTTCCTTTATACGTTTTCTCCTCACTTCTGCTTGTCGTGTGAGCTTATTTTCGCCCAGTCTGAGGTGGCATCGCAAATAGCATCGCCACTTGGTGCGATCGGCAGCTTCATCCTCCCAGGTTGCTGGATTTGTGACCAGTGCCCTCGTGTCTCTCTTGCACACATCTTTGAATCTTAGCTGCGGTCGCCCAAATGTTTTTTTGCCATCTGCCAGTTGTTCGTAGAAGATATCTTTCGGGATGCGACCATCTCCCATGCGGCGGACATGGCAAAGATAGGGTAGTCTGCGCTGTCTGAGCAGTGTATACATGCTTTGAAGGCCAGCACGTGACAACACCTCGACATTTGTCACTTTATCTTTCCACGAAATGCCGAGGATGTGGCGTAGACAACGAAGATGGAAGGTATTGACCCTTCTTTCTTGCTTAGCATAGGTTGTCCATGTCTCTGTGCTATTTAGAAGTGTGCTGGTGACGCAGGCGTTATATACCACAGCTTTTGTGTTTGCTGTCTGTATGACTGACAATATCGTATTGATTGATCACTATGTGTATGTATGACTGACAATATCGTATTGATTGGTCGCTATGTGTATGTATGACTGACCATATCGTATTGATTGGTCACTATGTGTATGTATGACTGACAATATCATATTGATTGGTCACTATGTGTATGTATGACTGACAACATCGTATTGATTGGTCACTATGTGTATGTATGACTGACAATATCGTATTGATTGGTCACTATGTGTATGTATGACTGACAATATCATATTGATTGGTCACTATGTGTATGTATGACTGACAACATCGTATTGATTGGTCACTATGTGTATGTATGACTGACAACATCGTATTGATTGGTCACTATGTGTATGTATGACTGACAACATCGTATTGATTGGTCACTATGTGTATGTATGACTGACAATATCGTATTGATTGGTCACTATGTGTATGTATGACTGACAATATCGTATTGATTGGTCACTATGTGTATGTATGACTGACAATATCATATTGATTGGTCACTATGTGTATGTATGACTGACAACATCGTATTGATTGGTCACTATGTGTATGTATGACTGACAATATCGTATTGATTGGTCACTATGTGTATGTATGACTGACAATATCGTATTGATTGGTCACTATGTGTATGTATGACTGACAATATCGTATTGATTGGTCACTATGTGTATGTATGACTGACAATATCGTATTGATTGGTCACTATGTGTATGTATGACTGACAATATCGTATTGATTGGTCACTATGTGTATGTATGACTGACAATATCGTATTGATTGGTCACTATGTGTATGTATGACTGACAATATCGTATTGATTGGTCACTATGTGTATGTATGACTGACAATATCGTATTGATTGGTCACTATGTGTATGTATGACTGACAATATCGTATTGATTGGTCACTATGTGTATGTATGACTGACAATATCGTATTGATTGGTCGCTATGTGTATGTATGACTGACAATATCGTATTGATTGGTCACTATGTGTATGTATGACTGACAATATCGTATTGATTGGTCACTATGTGTATGTATGACTGACAATATCGTATTGATTGGTCACTATGTGTATGTGTGACTGACAATATCGTATTGATTGGTCACTATGTGTATGTATGACTGACAATATCGTATTGATTGGTCACTATGTGTATGTATGACTGACAATATCGTATTGATTGGTCACTATGTGTATGTATGACTGACAATATCGTATTGATTGGTCACTATGTGTATGTATGACTGACAATATCGTATTGATTGGTCACTATGTGTATGTATGACTGACAATATCGTATTGATTGGTCACTATGTGTATGTATGACTGACAATATCGTATTGATTGGTCACTATGTGTATGTATGACTGACAATATCGTATTGATTGGTCACTATGTGTATGTATGACTGACAATATCGTATTGATTGGTCACTATGTGTATGCATGACTGACAATATCGTATTGATTGGTCGCTATGTGTATGTATGACTGACAATATCGTATTGATTGGTCACTATGTGTATGTATGACTGACAATATCGTATTGATTGGTCACTATGTGTATGTATGACTGACAATATCGTATTGATTGGTCACTATGTGTATGTGTGACTGACAATATCGTATTGATTGGTCACTATGTGTATGTATGACTGACAATATCGTATTGATTGGTCACTATGTGTATGTATGACTGACAATATCGTATTGATTGATCACTATGTGTATGTATGACTGACAATATCGTATTGATTGGTCACTATGTGTATGTATGACTGACAACATCGTATTGATTGGTCACTATGTGTATGTATGACTGACAATATCGTATTGATTGGTCACTATGTGTATGTATGACTGACAATATCGTATTGATTGGTCACTATGTGTATGTGTGACTGACAATATCGTATTGATTGGTCACTATGTGTATGTATGACTGACAATATCGTATTGATTGGTCACTATGTGTATGTATGACTGACAATATCGTATTGATTGGTCACTATGTGTATGTATGACTGACAATATCGTATTGATTGGTCACTATGTGTATGTATGACTGACAATATCGTATTGATTGGTCACTATGTGTATGTATGACTGACAATATCGTATTGATTGGTCACTATGTGTATGTGTGACTGACAATATCGTATTGATTGGTCACTATGTGTATGTATGACTGACAATATCGTATTGATTGGTCACTATGTGTATGTATGACTGACAATATCGTATTGATTGGTCACTATGTGTATGTATGACTGACAATATCGTATTGATTGGTCACTATGTGTATGTATGACTGACAATATCGTATTGATTGGTCACTATGTGTATGTATGACTGACAATATCGTATTGATTGGTCGCTATGTGTATGTATGACTGACAATATCGTATTGATTGGTCACTATGTGTATGTATGACTGACAATATCGTATTGATTGGTCACTATGTGTATGTATGACTGACAATATCGTATTGATTGGTCACTATGTGTATGTGTGACTGACAATATCGTATTGATTGGTCACTATGTGTATGTATGACTGACAATATCGTATTGATTGGTCACTATGTGTATGTGTGACTGACAATGTCGTATTGATTGGTCACTATGTGTATGTATGACTGACAACATCGTATTGATTGGTCACTATGTGTATGTATGACTGACAACATCGTATTGATTGGTCACTATGTGTATGTATGACTGACAATATCGTATTGATTGGTCACTATGTGTATGTATGACTGACAATATCGTATTGATTGGTCACTATGTGTATGTATGACTGACAATATCGTATTGATTGGTCACTATGTGTATGTATGACTGACAATATCGTATTGATTGGTCACTATGTGTATGTATGACTGACAATATCGTATTGATTGGTCACTATGTGTATGTATGACTGACAATATCGTATTGATTGGTCACTATGTGTATGTATGACTGACAATATCGTATTGATTGGTCACTATGTGTATGTATGACTGACAATATCGTATTGATTGGTCACTATGTGTATGTGTGACTGACAATATTGTATTGATTGGTCACTATGTGTATGTATGACTGACAATATCGTATTGATTGGTCACTATGTGTATGTATGACTGACAATATCGTATTGATTGGTCACTATGTGTATGTATGACTGACAATATCGTATTGATTGGTCACTATGTGTATGTATGACTGACAATATCGTATTGATTGGTCACTATGTGTATGTATGACTGACAATATCGTATTTCCCGTACTATTAGTACATGCTAGTTTTCTTTTTATGAAGATATTTTTTTGGCGTTCTATCCCTAACTTGAGTTGTGGATTCCAATTAAACTAATTTTATCATCATCATTATCATCATCCCCCCTTCCGCTCCCTACAGAGCATGCAGCCCCCAATACAGATGCCACCTTTGAGAAAGCCCATGCCAAAACACAAACCCTATGCACAACCACATCTTAGTCGCCTTTTACGAGATGCCTGAGGGAACAGGAGTCCTATCCTTTCTTTGTCTCCTCAGAGACCCCCAGCACCTACACGGGGGCATGAACTAACTTCACAGCATACATAAGCACGGGCCCTCGCACTGCCTTTTCTCACGGCCAAAATCCAAAAACTTGCATGATAAAACCACCATGTTTTATGACCCATAATTCACTGCGTTCTGGTGCCTGACAACAGATTATAATCTAAGAGAATGCTGATTGCCTTTTTCATTACATTTTTAAACAGACACGTTGTTTACAGAGATGGTTAGAATCTTGGATGGTTCTTTTTTTTTCTAAACTTATTTCTTTCCTATTAACAAGGGATATAGTATTAGACACTTAAAAAAAAACACACACAAACATACTCACAGCACATTACTGTACACCCAGGTATGTTGTACAAGGCCAATAATATGAAGCTGTGCACGAGGCTGGCTACCTCATCATGTCAAATGCGTTGCTACAGAAACCACTGTTGTAAGAGCAATGCTGCTTTTGAAAGCTCTCTGCCAGGGGCCTTTGCCGCTGCAGTGATGGCTCCATACTCCATAAGGAACGAAAAGCAGAATGATGATGATGATTGTGATGATGATTGTGATGATGATTGTGATGATGATTGTGATGATGAGTGTGATGATGATATATGTGTATTTAGGTATATATATATATATATATAGGCGTGATGCTGACTACATCACCCTTAGTGTGCCGATAGCCAAGAAAATATGGGCCTAACACCATATTCCCAATATGCCTCAATGGGCGTGTAAACGGGATCCTTTACCCTTATATATATATATATATATATATATATATATATATATATATATATATATATATATATATATATATATATATATATATATATATATATATATATATATATATATATATATATATATATATATCTGTCCGAAAATGATCTTTACAACTTTAATACTAAGTGAAATTTTAACTAACATATATAGAATTACCAGCCAAGGAAATTTAGACACAGATAACCCTAATATTAAAAAAATAATAATTTAAGTAGCGAGTTCTAAACCCTCACTGGATCTGTGTATCAAATTTTGAATAAACCACTCAACACTGTGCTGTCTCTTGTGGATTCATTGTGACTGAGGGGAGGAATGAAGGTCTAAAAAAAAAAATGAAGAGAAAACTTGTCAAAACTGGGTATTCAGAAAAACTGAATGAGTTTCTCTGCAAAATGGAACAACCCCAGTATTTTTACACCTCCTGGTTGACTTTTTATATTGCATAAAAGTTATGAAGATAATATTCAGACACCTTATATATATATATATATATATATATATATATATATATATATATATATATATATATATATATATATATATATATATATATATATATATATATATATATATATATATATATATATATATATATATATATATATATATATATATATATATATATATGCACACACACACATTTTCCAAAACCTTGAAAATCCACGTAATTTTCCTGTATTTAAAACAAACTTTATCTTCAGTCTCGTAAAAGATTTATTTATCTTTTATTTTCTTTTTGAAATTTAAACTCACTTCGAGCCGAGTCTGAACGGAAGTTGAGAAAACACCACTGTCTGGCTTGTCAGACTGCAAAACCCATTATGCAAAATACGGAACGCTGCATGCAGCTCTTATTTATAACCCCAGTTTCATGAAACGCAATTTCCCATTTTTGTTTTATACAGTTTTTTTTTTTAATTTAATCTTTGCGGGAGGAAACGTAACTTATAATTTTTCGCTATTCAGCTGTATCTCCTTCCATCATCATTATAAACATCATTTTTATCATTTTCATCACCGTAAATTGTTTTCTTGTATTTTTATTATTTTGTGTGTTTGTTTTTTTAGTACTTCTTCCTTAAAATTCGTCTGTCAGACTTTCGTCATAATTATGACAATAATCTGTAATGCCATCATCATCATCGTCGTCGTAATCATTGTCATCATCATCATCAACAACATCATCTCCTTCGTCGTCAACATCATTATCGTCATCATCAAAACCAAATGTTACTTTTTAAGCAGAAGTAAAAATCTTCATAGCTGATTCTGAGCCTTGTCGAACATTCTTCATTATGTTGATCAGCCTAACGTTATCGAGCCGTGTCTTCAGCCCACTCTTCCCACACATCAGGAACACCTCTGATGACGCATAACTTAACTAATGTTGACCTCAGCATTGCGCATATTTTACTCCTATCATTTTCTAGGGCGGCTTTAATGCATCAGTTATCACGTTCACAAGAATTTTTATTTGTTTTGGTGTGCACAGGAGATTATTATTTGTTTTCTTACATCGCTGACAAACGTACAATCTCCTTCTTTGTTTGGCTTCTTGATGAGCACTGGATCACTACTGCAACTGAGTTGTTTACGGAAAGCCTACTCCAAAGAACTTGATATGCTCTAGCAGTAATGATTTCCATATCAATATATTTTACATTATAAGGTTATTAGCAATATTCCCAATAAGGATAGATAGGCGGCTTGAGTGCAAAAATTTAAGTCCAAGTGAAATAGAAAATAAACGAACGATCAAAGAGGTCCGAAGCCTTCAGCTGAATATCAAAGGGGCCCACGGAACAAGAAAGGTTAAGAACCTGTGTTCTAAACGTTGTCTGATCTTTGTCTTATCTTTGTTCATCAGCCTAAAACCTCTCTCACAATCAGGTCTTGATACCATAAAAGTAGTACAGATGTCAAGGAAGATAGATAATTCGATGAACTGGTCTTCATGAAGAATATAGAAAACCATTTGATCAAAACTCCACCTATGTCCCGATCTTCATTTTTATACTGACAACTAATTTAAAGTCCGCGTGTTGATTAATGAAATCTTCCATTAAAAAAATGCTTTCTGGTTTATTGAGCAAGGTAATATATCTTGCTGTTAATATTTCCACGTACACTTTTCCTAATGAGAAAACTTGTAAATTGTGTTGGCAAAAAAGGAATATGTGTCAAAAATAAACCTTTCTTGAAGCTCATCTTCCGGGCACGGGTTTTCATAGTGATCACATACATACTCGTTCCAAAAACGGAACTATTGCTGAACTGTTAATAGAAGACTCCAACGGCGCTATAAATTTTTAGGCGTCTCTTAAAAAAGTGGACAGGTTTACGAACATTCTTCGATCGAAGTTTCATAAATATGGCGTTGGAGACTCTACTGTTGATAAAGCGCTTCGCTGAAAAGTAGACACAACTCTGTCTTTTCTGGCAACACGTCATTCAGAATAGCAATAGCAGCGTGATTTTCTGGATTTGACTGTTTGTACAAGTAGATTTTATGAATAGTTTCGTCTGCGTCAACCTGTTTCTTACGATCCTGGTTGTCGTAATTTTATAAGATAGGTTTGAGATAATTATGGTCCTGTCCGAGCAGAGGTGATAGTGGTAACTATGTGAGATTAAGGTGGTAAGAAATAGTTTTTCTCACGAGGTGATAGTGTAAGAGAAAGAACAGTCTCTGGAGTGAGTGATTTCTCTAATCCAGCCTATCTTTACGACTATATTTAAATCAGACGCACTTTCTCTCCTTATACAAATACAAGTTACACCACACCCACTTACACACAATTCTGTGACAAATACGCACAAACGTGAAAACAAACTATGGATACCATATATGGGCAGGGGTTGACCAACACGATAACTTAAGGTTTATTAAGTTTATTATCACTAGAAATTCACAACATCAAGCATATACATCAATAAAGCATGGTTTACAGACAAATGAAATTAACCCAATAGGTCCTCCCCTCTTGTAAATGAAAAACCAACAGAAGATCCCGACAGAGGTAATTAACCCAAAAGATCAAAAGTTAATAATAAGATATGGAATAGTCAGTACGGGGAAAGAACAAGTTCCTAATTAAGCTATCCCGTAAATACTTAGGTTAGTGAGAGAAAAAGAAAAGAAGATTAGTATGGTGGTGGTAACAATAGAAAAATAGGGTTCTCTCTTTCTGTTCATTTACTCACTCATACTGTGGCCACACTCATATTCGCTTACCCAATAGTTGTCGCAGGTATTCCGTGGAAATAAACACTAACATGTACTATGACTATACAGTGTCAGATTATTTTGCCAAATCCAGCCCCAGACTATCCTTGGTGCTGACTGCTACTTTCAAGGTAGTCGCTGAAGTTGGTGTGTTAATTAGTTTCCTGGATAAATCTTGTATCTCTGCCTTTAGTTGGTTGGAATAAGATTTATACGTGGTGGTCACCGTCATAGGACGAATTATATATATATATATATATATATATATATATATATATATATATATATATATATATATATATATATATATATATATATATATATCTATATATATATATATATATATATATATTTCCGGAGTTGTCTGGCCTCTGGTGGCGGAGACACTCTGGTACGTTATGAAAAAGTTAAGAATAACAATTCTCGGCTGTTCTCTAAGGTGATGGCCGAGTCTGAACAGTGAGTTCTCTTGAGTATAATCCCGTGAAAAAAACTTTGTCATATGTCAGATAAAATAGATATATATATGTTGCCACAGCGGGCTGCTAATATGGATATAAAATCTGGTAATGTTCAAGTCCAGTTAGTATTACAGTTATTGTTTCTATATTGGCCTCTCTCATGAGTGAAGAAAGTGGACCACACAGGGTCACAACACGAAGCCTCAAAAATACAATAATTTATGGATGCTTATAAGAACATAAGACCATAAGACCGCTAGTTCGCAGGTTTGATCAGCCTAGATTTAGGAAGAAATACACATATTTAACCATAATATAAATATCATATCCTAACACGCGTTAAGGTAAGACCTCTTAACCACTCCCTTATTAAATTAGATTATAGACCACAAGTGTCTAGCTCATCTTATCGCTTTTAACACGATATAAACACTAGTCATTTATAAAATTACACAAAATGGATAGAAGTAAATTGTATTCCGTCAATTATCAATCACCTAGGGTCTTATTAGTTAGTTAAACCATCTGGAATAAAAAAGCTATGCGTTATTTAATACACCAGTTTAAGCGCCTAGAAATCTCAGTAAATTATAGTGATAAACTTAGCACAAGAAATCACAAAAATGCTTATATATATATATATATCTCCACGAAACCTGAGTAATCCACTTGTACTATGGCTCTTATGATATCGAGCTAGATATTGCAAAAATTTTCTGAAGTGACTGATAACTGATTTTGAGGAGAAGGAATATATATACAGAAATAGCGTAATTTCGCTGGAGGATGACGAAAGTCGCGCCTAGGCAAATCAGCAGAAATCAGCGGAGGGTTTCTTCCCAGATAAAGAATTTCTATGTTCGCTCTGTTACCTGGTGACTCGACAACAAAGCCTTCTGATCTCGGCGATGGACGAGCTCTGCAGGGAACTTCAAAAGCCGTTGCATTGCACGTGTTTTTGGGACCGTGCGCTGTCAGATGTCGTAATTTTGACAGCTCTGCTTCCATCGAGCTTTCAGGCAAACGCACTTGGCCCGTCCCCTTTAGAAGGAATGACAGTTCTAGATCTCAATAGCCGCTCGTCGGTGCGTGAAACAAGACAAATAGGCGTGGCTAAAACTATGAGTTCGACAGCTAGCGAAAAGGCATGGCTTTTGCGCAACCAACCGTGCATACTAATGAGTGAAGCAAGGTGGACCGCAAGGTGGAACGTAATGAGGGGCGCCGGTGGGAAGCAAGCGGACGGATTAACTGTAGTCTATTCTCATAACCTGTCACACTGGTCAACATCGTATAGTTGTTCATTAATGCTGTTACCGAAAATTGTCTGGAAATCCACCTAACATCTTTTAATGGCGGGTATGAAATAAATTCATATTTGCCTACTGCTTCGTCTAAGTACTTGTCTGATGGCGTAGGTGATTATGTCTCTCCAGAACTTCCTTTCTCCAGTCCGTGTTATCAATGCTGTTGTTGACTTCTTTCCATCTCACGATATCCGACTGTCCAGTATATTCTCTCTTTGTCTGTTGTATCTCATTTTCCTTCAGTGTCTCCTCTGGTTACAATATATTCGAGCTTCCTTCTTCTCATAACATGCCTAAACACAGTAGACTTATTTTTTTTCCGAATGTGCGCGCAGTGACTTCTTTCCAACATCCTCATTACTCATTTTAGTTGTCCTTGGTCTGTAGCCTGGCAAAACTCCTCAGATGTTTTACTTTTTGACTGATGATCTATTAAATATTGTATAAACTGTTCCTAAAAGGGTTTGAATGTCTTTCATTAGAGAAATATGCTGCCATGGATTCATATATATTCTCTATGTGCAACATAGTGCTGCTCAAGTAACTGTGGAATAGATCTATTCAGAATTGCAGCCGCGCCATTATGCTTCATTTAACATAACAGACGGAGCCGTGGTTAGTTCACTGGCTTCCTAGCTCGGTGGTCCATGGTTCGATCCGCAGTTGAGGTGGGATTTTGTAGACCGCAAACGGCTCCGGGGTCGATTCAGCCTCATGGATTGGGTACCAGAGCAACTCTGGGAAGGTTAAAGCGGCCGGCGTGATGCTGACCACATCATCCTTAGTGTGTCGATAGTCAAGAAAATATGGGCCTAACACCATATTCCCAATATGCCTCTATGGGCGTGTAACGGGATCCTTTACCCTTTTCCTTAACTTAAAAAAACAGATAGTTCCTCGACATTCCTAAATTTTGCACAAAAAATGAACATTTTGCTCACTAAAATACCCGAGCTTTCGTCTGCAATCAACGTGTGGAAATATGAGCGTTTTAATCATTCAGCATTTCCTGTACTATAACTGAATTTATGTATTCCACAAATTCAGAGGTCTAATTTTTACTTCTTTAGTTTTTTTAAAATTTTAAAAACAAGTATTAATGTGATTAATGAATTTCCTGTACTGACAGAATAAATTAATTAACTTTTAATGCAAAGACAACGTTGCCAATCTTTTCTTTTCTTTTGCTTGTGCAGGACTGGTGCATTTTGTTTTGAACAGCTAACTTCTATGTTTTCTATCACAAAACATTTTACTTAATAATACGTTCATTACTACTTCTCGCAAGCTGTGTAACTTATGGACAGATTCCATGTGAATTTTATTTTTAGACAAATTTTATTTTAGGTAGTTCAACTTCCATGCATTCCAATTTTCTTTTTCAGAAGCCCATTCACAATGGTCTTTCATCTGCCTGCAGATAATGCAAACCAACAAACTATTTTTCTTACTTACTTACTTACTTAGTCGTTCCTCTTCTACCGTGAAGTGTTTAGGTTTGGAAGAGAGAGCGCCATACTATCCTATCAGCGGTCTTCCTCCTTGCCTGGTTCCATTCTAGTCCTCGGTCCTTCAAAGATTGTCTAATCGTAGTCCGTAGTCTGTTCCAGTTCGTCGTCTTTAGGATCAGTGCGGTTTTCTCTTTTGCATTTCGTGTAATCAGGTTTTTTGGCAAACAGGTGATTGACCTGTTGTCCCTTTGCATGATGGAGGGGCTGCCTCCTTACAGCTTCCACGCAGGCCGCCTTCCTCGTTTTTCAACTGGGCTTGGGACCAGCCTAGGCGGAGTTACAATGTTTCAATTAGAATTATTACTCACGTTTCAATTAGAATTATTACTCACATACTTTTTTTCTTTCCACTATTGCCGTGAAGCGTCGTGTAGAGTTGAAGTCTGCGTCCTTAAGCCAAATGTGACGCCTTCGAGCCCGTGCTGTTGTAGGATGTCTGTGATGTTGTCTGTCCATCTACCTCTTTGTCTTCCCCGTGCTCTGAACCCAAATCTTCTAGTGTTGTAAGCGCGTAGTGGTAATCTATCAGGCTCAATTATTATATTTATAAATGTCTCTCATAAAAATGCATCTGTGCCTGACACTTAAGAAAGACGCAACCGTGATGATGAAGAAGATTCTGTCACTGATTACGATAGTCCTGAACAAAACTCTTTCTGCTTCCCTAAAAGAGTACAATTTGCTAAGCAACGTGCTTGAAATACCATCATTCTAAAAGGCATATGCTTTTAGGAAAGTACTGTATCAAACAGCCAACGATACATTATCAGCGGTGTCATTACTGCATAACCAGAATTTAAATTACGGTTATTAACTGGCCGCCGTTCTCACTCTTACTTACTTAGTCGTTCCTCTTCTACCGTGAGGTGAAGAGGTTTGTAAGAGAGAGCGCCATACTATTCTATCGGCTGTCTTCCTCCTGGCTTGGTTCCATTCTAGTCCTCGGTCCTTCAAAGATTGTCTAATGTTGTCCTCCCAGCGAACTTTGGGTCGTCCTGGAGGTGTGGATCTTTGGCTCTTAGTTTCCCACGCTTGCCGTGGTAGCCAATCTTCTCCCATTCTGCAGACATGGCCAAACCATCTCAGTTGGGACTGTTCTACTTGGGTCTGCAGGGGTTGGGTTTTTAGGCATTGACGTATCGTTTGGTTGCGGACCATGTCTCTTCTTGTTACTTCAACCACCTTCCTCAGATACCTCATTTCTGAGGTTTGGATCTGGCTTTTGTGGGTTGTAGTCATTGTCCATGATTCGCATCCATACGTCAAGACTGGGACATAGGTGGAGCGGTATACAGCCAGTTCTCACTCAGAATTTCAAATTAAATATGATTTTAATTAAACTAAATTCATATGCGAACAGATTGGCTAAACGTAAACAATAATTACAAATCTGTTTTTTTTGATTTACAAGGATCGTAACTAGATCGTGTCTAGATTTACAATGTTGGCGTACGGCACCTTAATTCGCATCATGTCCAAACTCAAAGGTAGCTTTTATAGCGCATGGGATTCTCATATTTTTATAAGTATTGGTATTTCGTGGAAAGGCAAAGTGACAAATGTCGAGGTGCTGTCATTTAATGGCTTCAAAGCTTGTATACACTGCTTAGACAGCGCTGGCTTGACCATGTCCGCCGCATAGAAGATGGTCACATCCCCAAAGATATTTTCTACGGGCAACTGGCGGATGGCAAAATAACAGTCGCACGATCACAGCTGAGGTTCAAAGATGTGTGCAAGAGAGACATGAAGGCACTGGACATAAATCCGGAAACCTGAGTGGATGAAGCTGCCGACCGCACTAAATAGCGATGTTCACTACGGCGCCAACTCAAATTGGACAAAAAGAAGCTCTCTCTACAAGCAGAAGAGAAAAGAACACTCTGAAAGGAACACTAGGCAAAAAAACAGCTAAGAGCTGTCACCCCAGGGGCGCATTCCCATAGTCTGTTATGGCTACTAATATATCTGGCTACTATAATATTTTTATAAACGGCGGGATTTTGAGCCAGTTCCACTACCTTCTCTCGTTTGAAGCATATGTAAATCCTATAATCTTCGCCAAGCACGATTTGACCACACACTTTTAAGCAAAAATGTATTTCATTATTGATGTTTTACGTTTACAATAGCAGATGGAACTAATAGATTTAGATAACTGTCGTAATTTTTATCTGAGAGGGTTCTGAAGGATATTGGTCCCTTAAGAGTGTAGAGTGATATTGAAGGCTCTGTGAGAATAAGGATTTAGGAGAATGAGGTAGTAGATTCACAAGCACTGGGAAGAGCAAGGACAGCCTCTTATTACGACAATATCTGTTTCTCACAGACTATTCCTATCTCTCTTCTGAACAAACAATTGTTTGTCAGTTCCAGTCGCTCAGGCGCACTCACCGATTTGGTGATTCTGTCGCACAGCGTACATGAATACAGCCTACACAGATGGGAAATGTTTGGAGTTTTGGGCCAGCCGACAACCAATACAAATAAAGTTCAATACCTTTATTATCATAAATCGGTCACAAATAATTATACATTTACAGTCAAAAAAATCAAAGGTTACAGAATACAAATATGATAAGGGAAGAGGGGGGTTAGAGGAGAAATATCCCATCCACCGTTTCCCGGTTGTATTTACTAACAGACAAGACCCGGTCCAAAAGACAAGAAAGGGGGGGGGGGGTGGGGTGTGATCAGAGATAGGCAATTTAACCAACTGGTAAATTTATTACTCTGGGGCAAGGGGTTACAGTAAGGGGGGGGGGGGTGGTGTAGAGGAAAAGCTAGGGTCTCAAATGTCTCCCTTTAATCAACAAATTTTACGGGAGGGGGGAATGAACACCGTTACACAATCCCGCTAGGAGAAGTCCCGTACAATGAATATAATGCACCTTAATACTAGGTCGAACTAATTAAAAGGGTAAAGAAAAGATTAAATCTCCTTTCATTCAAAAAAACACACTAGGGCTGGCCATCCCACAGACACACACGCAGACTTACCAAAATGGTGAATTCTGGCACTCTAGGAATCATTTACCACAGCAGCTAATACCGTGGAATAATGGACTGGTCTTCTTATTTCTTCCGTGTCAGGCCCCAGATTTAACGAGGTAACAAATAGTCTCAAAAAATCGCCAGACGGTGAAGCGTAAAGGCTACTGTTGTTTTAGATAAAGTTCCTAATAAATGGCACAGGCACTTGGCTAGGCGTGAGGTATGGTGTGGTTCCTAAAATTGGCACAGCTGGTGGAGATAACTTTCTTTTTCCGTACTGTCACAAGTTAAAAACACTGAGGTAAGTTCTTCTTCGGGGGTGGGTAAAATCCACTGAATATACTTGACAGACAGTGTTCAGGTAGATCTATGTTCTTCTTCACAAATAGGGCAGTGAATAAAATATGTTCTGCTTCCAGTTTACTGTAAGGACTATATGAACTAGTATTTTAAAAGTGTTTCTTGGGTGGCTTTATTCTCAGTTAAATTCAGAGGAGAGAGGCCCATTACAGGTCGCCACAAGTTTAGCTTTAAAAAAGTTCATATGTTACTGGAGTTATCGAATTGAATTGGCAGAACTCTGTATATAATTTATAATTGCTGGGATGCAGGTTGAATGATCGTTCGTCTGCGCAGAAAGAATACACTCCAATAGTCAACGAAGGTAGATGAAATCTAGCAGGAATCCGACTAGGCTATATGCTAGTGCAACTAGGATTCTGTCAGAACGAACGATAAAATGCAGTTTTCGGAGTTCTTTATTTATACTTCTCGAATGTAACTTAAATGGGACGTGTTGGATTTTCACGCCTTTCTTGAAGTATAGCAAATCCGAGGTACAACGCCGTTGTGTTAACCGCTGTGTTTCCTCCGTTTTCCCCGGTCTACCGATCTTCTTCGTCTCAGGCTGCTCGCATAAGGGTGCGAAAATTTCTCGAGAAGCTAACTTCGTTAGCTGAGAGTTCCCTGATTCTTTAGATCGTATACCGCTCCACGTTGAATTCTGAAGATCAGCCTGTCTTTGATGGTACCGCTGTTCTGAGAAGCTTTGGCAACTCCCACCAGGCGGGGCGACAGCCAGGTAAGAAAATGAACTGCTGTTAATTGCTCTAGAAACAGGAGTGTCTCTGGCTACGTCCTCTTTTGGGCCGGCGTTAAGGAAAAGATTGCTATAAATCGTTCTCAGAGATGGTTGTGGGCGTGATTTAACCTCCCATCAAAGGCCATGCGATCTCAAAAGTTCACAGAAGATAGCAGGCTCCATATTAATGATCCAGCGTGTAAAATTCTCGTGGAAATGCTGCATGCAGGTTAAAGTTACAATAGATGATCAGGGGTTCTAAAGTTATGAGAGGCCAATATTCTGTTATAATCCATCGAGTCAGGGAAATTCATTTGTCATACTTAGACGTACGTCACAGTAGTCCCCACTTTTGAGACATGGAAACTCGTTTTCATGTTTCGTTTATGACAATGAAGCTGCCCTGATCGGTAGCTTTTGGATGATTGGCATCGTCGATTTTCTCCTCTTCTTCCGTGGTCCAGTTTCTATTCAAGAAGTCAGCTCCGACATTCTGTTTTCCTGGAATATATTCCACTTTGAAGGAATAAACACTCAATAACAAGGCCCAACGCATTATCCTTGCGTTGAATTCCTTATTGGCACCCAGGAAAGCTAATGGAGCATGGTCTGTTTGCACCGTGAAAGAAGTACCATACAGAAACTGATGATGGCGTCTGATGCCATGAATCAGAGCGAGACATTCTCTTTCAACGACACTGTAGTTGCGTTCCGCTTTGTTCAGTTTCCGACTGCCGTAAGCTACTGGGAATAGCATGTTCGGGTCACTGTCCTCGGCTTGCAGCAATGTTGACCCGATGCCGTGACCTGATGCGTCAACTCTCAGTACAAAAGGTTTCTTAAGGTCAGGTAACCTTAGGATGGGGTATGCCGACAACTGTCCTTTCAAAGTGCTGTATGCCTGTTCGCACTTTTGATCCCACATGACCTTATCAGGACAACCTTTCTTGGTGAGGTCAGTCAGAGGTGCTGTCAGTCCGTTGAAGTTCTGGATGTATTTCTGATAGTAGGCACATAGTGATAAGAATGACCTGATGTCTTTCTTTGTTCGGGGTCTTTTTGCTGCCACTATTTTCTCCACGCTCTTCTTAATAGGCCAACTACAGCCGTGAGAAATAGTGTGCCCCAGGAAGTCCAGCTTTTCAAATGCGATGAGACATTTGCTAGGTCTGGCTGTGAGACCAGTTTCCTGTAGTCTCCTAAGGAGCATAGTGACGGTAGCAATATGTTCTTCGTAGGATTCCGATGCAATTAAGATGTCGTCCATGAAATTATGGATGTGGGGACTTTGCAAGGGTTCTAAAAGCTTTCTCATCATCCTGGTAAACACTCCTGGTGCGTTATGCAATCCGAACGGCATCACATTAAATGTGTAATGTCCTTCACTAGTGCTGAAAGCTAGCAAAGGTTTAACTTCCTCCTTGACTGGTATTTGATAATAACCTTTACTGAGGTCAATCTTGGAGAAAATCGTTGCCTTGCTGAGCTTGGTGAACAACTCAGAAACAGTTTGGAGCGGTTCAGGCTGGAATTCCGTTACGGCGTTTAGCAACCGGTAATCAATACACAGCCGAACTTCCTTATTGGGCTTCTGTAACAGCACTACACTCGAACTGTAAGGAGATGTAGACTCGCTGATAATTCCTGCCTGACGCAGCTTGTCTATTTCTCCGCGAAGTGCATCAGCTTTGGCGTACGGAATGGGGTATACTCTGGTTCGAACAGGGGTCTCGTTTGTTAATTTCATGTCAAATTCGATGAGATTTGTTCGACCAGGTACATCCGTTAAGACTGCACTGTACTGCTTCAGTAGCGCCCTGGTTTCTGTTTGTTGTTCCTCTGAGAGATTATCGCCGAACTTGACATCTTTAAAGGATTCTGTGGGTTGCAATGGATACTCCATGCAACCATCATCATCATCATCATCCTCGTCTTCCGTTGCTATGGCGACAGCCAGGAGATGCTCGGAGGATGGCACCGGTCTTTCCAAATATTTCTTAAGCAGATTTATGTGGAAGACCTTCTCCTTTCCTTTGATGGAGATCTTGTAATTGGTACGTGAGATCTTTTTAAGGACGGTAAACGGCCCTTGCCATCCGATGCGAAGTTTATTGCTTCCGGTTGGAAGTAGCAACAAAACTTTCTCCCCTGGTTGTAGTTCTCTCTCTTTTGCAGCTTTGTTGTATCTTTTAGTATGTTTAGCGCGGGCTTTCTTAGGGTTGGTGTTGGCTAGATCCCATCCTAGCTTTAGCCTTTCCTTGAGCTCAGATACATATTTGCTTGCAGAGACGACTTCTCGTCAGCCTTTTGGTCTGTCAGGGACCGAAGTAAGGCTTCTAATGGCCCCTTTATAGGTCTGCCAAATAAAAGTGTAGCAGGCGGGAATCCCGTAGACGCTTGGGGAACCTCTCGGTAGGCGAATAAGGCAGCCGATATATATAGGTCCCAGTCTTCCGGTTTCTCCTGACCCAGCTTACGTAACGTGGTGGTGAGGCTACCATTAAAACGTTCCACGAGCCCATTTCCGGCCGGATGGTAGGGACTTGTGTGGATATGTTTGGCCCTCAAGATCTTAAAGATCTCCTCCATTAACAGGCTACGGAATTGGGATCCATTGTCCGTCAAAACTTGTTGAGGGAATCCCAACCGTGTAAAGATTTGCACGAGGGCTTCTGCGACATGCTTGGAATCTATGCATTTTAGCGGTACAGCTTCGGCCCACATTGTGCAAGTGTCGACTAAAGTCAGGATGAATCTGTGCTTTCTTTTGGTCCTTTCCAGGGGTCCAATGATGTCGACAGCAACCCGTTCAAATGGAGTACCCACTATTGGCATTTGCCCCATGGGTACTGGGGGTGTCAAGTGCTTGGGTGCTACCCGTTGGCACTGGGCGCAGGATTTCACGTACCTGATAATGTCAGAGTTCATTCCTGGCCACCAATAGTGGTTTTTTTATTCGCTGAATATTGGCGTTTTGTCCCATATGTCCGCTAAAGTGAAGAGAGTGCGTCGGTACTAGGAGCTGGTTATTCCCCGTGTCCGGGTTGCCCGTTCTACGATACAATACGCCATCTTTAGAAAAGATGTCTCCGTTGTGTCTGGGGTCCTTAGCCATGGGCAGTTTTCTAAAGCAGGGCTCCAGAGTAGGGTCCTTTTGTTGCGCCTCCTTCAGTTCGTTCGGCAACAAATTTGGCGCAGGCTCCTTCTCCTTCTTGGCTTGCCCTCTTGTGGTTACCGCTGCCACAATCGGCTCCTTTGGTCTCCCAATAAACACATATCTACATCCCAGGATAACTGGGTAGATCGGATCATCCATTATGGCCGCTTTAATAACACCTCTGACAAAGTCAGAGTGTATTTCTACCAGTGCGATAGGCAGCGTCCTTGGCGCATCACTCTTAAAAACTCCACTAAGTTTGACGGTTTCCTCTGTCTCCTGACCTGGTTTGACTAGGTGTCTAGCAACAATACAACTAAAACTTAATCCAGTGTCAAAGAGACAAGTGGTTGAGGTACCATTCAAAATTACAGTTCCTCGAGTTGAGGGTCGGTCCCCCTCAGGTTGAGAATCACTGACATTGACTCTACCTTTCGAGGCTGTATGCAAACATCCAACGCGGTTTGGACCGGTTTGTTTGCCCTGATCAGACGTTCCTGGTGTAGGGGTCTTTCCTTTTCCTTGACCTTGGTGGCCGCGCTGCCACGTAGGCCTGGTGGGTTGATCAGAATTGTTGTTGTTGGGGGGGGGGGGGGGGGGGGGAATCGGGTTTTGTAGAATTTCGATTTTTCCTGGGGAGGTCTCTGGGTATTATTTTCTCGTTGGTTATAATTCTGAGAGGAATTAGAAGAATAGGATGACTGCTCTAGATTTTGTTTTCGAGATGGCTCATCTGTGGGTTTACGTTTAGTGCTGGGAAGTTCGGCCATTGCATTGGTATAGCGTTCGGCCTTATTGAGGATGTCCTCCAGTCTGACTGCGCCCTGTTCCGCCAAAAATCTACGGGTTTCGTTTGACAAAGTAGACTTTATCTGCTCCACGAGAACAAGTTCAAGGAGTCCCTCATATGTAAGAGGTAGGTCCGATAATTCGATGCATTTTGTCAAATAGCCCGTGAGACGTGAAGAGAACTGTGAGAATGTTTCCGTGTTCTCTTTTCGGCTGTTCCTGAACATTTGCAGGAATTTTCGGGCGGTCATCTCAAACCGTTCTAGCAAGGCCTTTTTCAGCATGTCGTAATCATGTTGGTTCGATCCCAGCTTTGTGTGTACGTCATAAGCATTAGCTTTTAGTGACGTTGAGAGCTTAAGTGCCCAGCGGGAACTCTCTAACCCATACAGATTCGCGAGCCTTTCGAATTTTTCTAGGTAACTGTCAATTTTTTCATTAGGGCTAGGAAAAGATTCTAAAGCAAAAGACATCGCCGTTAATTGGGCAGTCTGAGTGCTGGAGAGATCCATTGACTGGGGCGAAGACGGCTCTCCGTTATTCGAAGTAGAGGCGCCCCGACTCTCTAAAGCCTTAAGCGCCAGTTCATGCTGTCTTTCCCTGTCTCTCTCCTCACGTTGTCTTTCCTTCTCTCTTTCCCTGCGAGCTTCCATCTCTGCCTCAATTTTCTTCTGCTCCAATTGACGATCGTCCGCTTCTTTCTTCCTGGCTTCTGCCCTCTCTTCTCTCTCTTTTTCTTCCTTCCTCTCAGCTTCTGCCCTTTGTTTCTCTTCTTTCCTCTCTGCTTCTGCTCTTTGTTGCTCCGCGTCATATATTTGCAGTTCCTGGGTGATAAACAGATTCGCGGCTTCTGTGTCTAATCCTGAGTCTTTCGCTTCCTGTCTGAGAATGGATCTTATCCTAATTCTCTCTGCCATGATTGAAGAACTGGATGCTTCTACTATTAGAAAGTATTAAGAAAGAACAAGAAGGGAAAAAAAACAAAGCCGCTACGAGAAAAACCCGAAAGTAAAAACAATTTACTTAATGACCTCGTGTGTTAACTTATCGCCGCTATTATTGTCACTTAAGACTTTTAACGCAAGCAACTATGCCAATTAATTGGTAAGTTACACTAGAAAAAAATCTACTATTACTATCAGTAGAGAAAGATTTAAATTAAACCAATTTAAAAGGGAAAAAAATAAAAAAAATTTTTTTTCCCCGAAATTTTAATTCTCTAACAACAAACTCCGTCCCTCAAGTCAATTTTATGAGAAGAGACGTGTTAACAAGACTTAAAAAGTCAGAACAAGGCGTCTTTAGCTAAGCTCAACTCTAATAACTTCAAAAAACCTTTAGTGTCTGTAAAACAATCACGCAGTCCCAGCAATTATATAACCAAAAAATTTCAATTCCCTCTGCCAGAGAATACAAAGGTGACAAATCTTTTATTATCACTAACTGCCTGCTCCTGTGGAAAAAACAAACCTGCCTTAATTATTGTGTGGTCGGCCCAAATACTGAACGGCTTGGTCTAGGGGAATTAATTACTTTTAAAGATTATACCCTACTTCACAAAGACAATCAACCACACTCTATTTTAACTAGGTTCAGAATCTCGAACGAGCTAACCATATATTGTCGTAATTTTTATCTGAGAGGGTTCTGATGGATATTGGTCCCTTTAGAGTGTAGAGTGATATTGAAGGCTCTGTGAGAATAAGGATTTAGGAGAATGAGGTAGTAGATTCACAAGCACTGGGAAGAGCAAGGACAGCCTCTTATTACGACAACATCTGTTTCTCACAGACTATTCATATCTCTCTTCTGAACAAACAATTGTTTGTCAGTTCCAGTCGCTCAGGCGCACTCACCGATTTGGTGATTCTGTCGCACAGCGTACATGAATACAGCCTACACAGATGGGAAATGTTTGGAGTTTTGGGCCAGCCGACAACCAATACAAAGAAAGTTCAATACCTTTATTATCATAAATCGGTCACAAATAATTATACATTTACAGTAAAAAAATCAAAGGTTACAGAATACAAATATGATAAGGGAAGAGGGGGGTTTGAGGAGAAATATCCCATCCACCGTTTCCCGGTTGTATTTACTAACAGACAAGACCCGGTCCAAAAGACAAGAAAAGGGGGGGGGGGGGGGGGATCAGAGATAGGCAATTTAACCAACTGGTAAATTTATTACTCTGGGGCAAGGGGTTACAGTAAGGGGGGGGGGGTGGTGTAGAGGAAAAGCTAGGGTCTCAAATGTCTCCCTTTAATCAACAAATTTTACGGGAGGGGGGAATGAACACCGTTACACAATCCCGCTAGGAGAAGTCCCGTACAATGAATATAATGCACCTTAATACTAGGTCGAACTAATTAAAAGGGTAAAGAAAAGATTAAATCTCCTTTCATTCAAAAAAACACACTAGGGCTGGCCATCCCACAGACACACACGCAGACTTACCAAAATGGTGAATTCTGGCACTCTAGGAATCATTTACCACAGCAGCTAATACCGTGGAATAATGGACTGGTCTTCTTATTTCTTCCGTGTCAGGCCCCAGATTTAACGAGGTAACAAATAGTCTCAAAAAATCGCCAAACGGTGAAGCGTAAAGGCTACTGTTGTTTTAGATAAAGTTCCTAATGAATGGCACAGGCACTTGGCTAGGCGTGAGGTATGGTGTGGTTCCTAAAATTGGCACAGCTGGTGGAGATAACTTTCTTTTTCCGTACTGTCAGAAGTTAAAAACACTGAGGTAAGTTCTTCTTCGGGGGTGGGTAAAATCCACTGAATATACTTGACAGACAGTGTTCAGGTAGATCTATGTTCTTCTTCATAAATAGGGCAGTGAATAAAATATGTTCTGCTTCCAGTTTACTGTAAGGACTATATGAACTAGTATTTTAAAAGTGTTTCTTGGGTGGCTTTATTTTCAGTTAAATTCAGAGGAGCGGGGCCCATTACAGTCGCCACAAGTTTAGCTTTTAAAAAGTTCATATGTTACTGGAGTTATCGAATTGAGTTGGCAGAACTCTGTATATAATTTATAATTGCTGGGATGCAGGTTGAATGATCGTTCGTCTGCGCAGAAAGAATACACTCCAATAGTCAACGAAGGTAGATGAAATCTAGCAGGAATCCGACTAGGCTATATGCTAGTGCAACTAGGATTCTGTCAGAACGAACGATAAAATGCAGTTTTCGGAGTTCTTTATTTATACTTCTCGAATGTAACTTAAATGGGACGTGTTGGATTTTCACGCCTTTCTTGAAGTATAGCAAATCCGAGGTACAACGCCGTTGTGTTAACCGCTGTGTTTCCTCCGTTTTCCCCGGTCTACCGATCTTCTTCGTCTCAGGCTGCTCGCATAAGGGTACGAAAATTTCTCGAGAAGCTAACAACGTTAGCTGAGAGTTCCCTGATTCTTTAGATCGTATACCGCTCCACGTTGAATTCTGAAGATCAGCCTGTCTTTGATGGTACCGCTGTTCTGAGAAGCTTTGGCAACTCCCACCAGGCGGGGCGACAGCCAGGTAAGAAAATGAACTGCTGTTAATTGCTCTAGAAACAGGAGTGTCTCTGGCCACGACCTCTTTTGGGCCGGCGTTAAGGAAAAGATTGCTATAAATCGTTCTCAGAGATGGTCGTGGGCGTGATTTAACCTCCCATCAAAGGCCATGCGATCTCAAAAGTTCACAGAAGATAGCAGGCTACATATTAATGATCCAGCGTGTAAAATTCTCGTGGAATACTGCATGCAGGTTAAAGTTACAATAGATGATCAGGGGTTCTAAAGTTATGAGAGGCCAATATTCTGTTATAATCCATCGAGTCAGGGAAATTCATTTGTCATACTTAGACGTACGTCACAATAACATCTACACGTGAATTTGCCAGACGCTACAAAGAAGGGACGCATGTTATGGACAGCAAACAATTTCTGCGTACTAATAAGCATCTTGCGATAAGTTTCGGTTAACAAGGCGGACACAGAAGTTTATCGTGAGATCCCCAAAAAATGTTTACTGAGTTTTTGTGCGCAGTACTTAAACATGCGCGGGCACTGGAGCGCGCAGCTTATATCGGGCCGAAACACTTGTCGGACGGGGGGACTTCTTCTGATGATCAGATTGCTTCCTGTTGTATCGCTCTGTAAAGAGTTTCCTATCATCGTACATTGGTTGGTGGCCCTTCGTACAACTCCCTTATTTTATCTTTTAAGACTTACAATAATAATAATAATAATAAATTCTTTAAGCACCAAACACGGCGCATAAGGCAGAAACCAGTGCTCTCCAGGTTGTTCGTTGTGACGCCACTCCTCTTAGCTCTTGCACATTATTTAGGCCCAACGTTCTTCCTTCTCTTATTATTGTTCTTCTGAGTGTTTCTTTTGGTCTTCCTTTTTTCCTCTTACCCTCAGGAACCCAAGTGAGCGCCTGTAGTGGTATTCTGTTGTTTTGCATTCGTAGGACATGACCGATATATGACCATCGTCTTTTCCTTATATAGTCGGAGACATATTTCTGCCTAGAGTCTTCTCTTATTTGTCGATTAGTCTTGAATTCTTTCCAACTGATGTTCATGAGTTTTCTAAGACATTTGTTCTCGAATGTATTCAGCTTGTTCTCCAATGATTTTGTTATTTTCCAACTCTCACAGCCGTATGTTAACACTGAGATAACATTTGAATTAAACAGACGAAGCTTGGTATGTATATTCAATGATCGTAATTTCCAAATGTTAGATAATCTATTGAAGGCGCTAGCTGCCAAAGCAATTCTAGTATGGATTTCTCTTGTTGTGTCACCATCCTGAGTCATTTTACTGCCTAAATAATTGAAACTTTCAACTTTCTGTAGTTTTTCCCCGTTCAAGATGATATCAAAGGTCTCGTTAGAAAAGTTCATAGCTTTAGTTTTAGAGGCATTTATTTGGAGACCTATTTTAACCGAGAGATGACACAAATTATTTATTGCTTCTTGGGATTGTCTTGGTGTTGAACTTAAGAATGCTACATCATCTGCGAAATCCAGGTCCCCAGGAATTTTCCATTTGTCCATTTTATACCCAATTGTTCATTGTGGGTATAGTTTCTCATAACCCCAATCAATAGCTATTCCAAAAAAGTAGTGGTGACATAATACAGCCTTGTTTAACCCCTGTTTCTACTGTAAACCATTCTGTATTCCCTTTATTTGTTCTAACACAACATCTTGCATTGTCATATAGCGCTTTGATTATATTCACATATTTTTGTTGGAAAACCATAGATTGTAAGTA
The DNA here is from genome assembly GCA_024509875.1 of Oreohelix idahoensis. NCBI lineage: Eukaryota > Metazoa > Mollusca > Gastropoda > Stylommatophora > Oreohelicidae > Oreohelix > Oreohelix idahoensis. The sequence goes on along the minus strand of JAMPIV010023003.1, from coordinate 385,950 downwards.
TCTTCCACAATGATGGGCGGTGTAGACTATCAAAGGCTTTTTGAAAATCGACGAAGGTGATAATAAGTGGCGATTGCCTTTCTACTGATTCTTCTATAATTGTTCTTAGTGTGAATATTTGATCAATACATGATCGTTTCGGCCTGAAACCCGCTTGTTCTTCTCTGATCTTTTCGTCAGCATGCAATTTAAGTCTTTCTAACATCATGCAACATAATAATTTTCCAGGTACTGATAATAGAGATATACCACGCCAGTTATTACAGTCTGATAGATCACCTTTCTTCGGTAACTTTACAATAATACTGTCTTTCCATTGTTGTGGTGGTTGTTCTTCTCTCCATACTTCATTTATAATATCTAAAATTCTCAAGAGGTTGTTGTCATTAACTGCTTTAATCATTTCCCTGAAATTTCGTCAACTCCAGCAGCTTTAAAATTTTTTAATCTTTTAACGGCTTGTTTGATCTCGTCCAGCGTGAATTCATCGCAAGTTATTGGCAAGGTGGTTGTGAGTGTTTCATTATTAAAATCAGGTGTTACTGTTGGTGGTGGTCTGTTTAGCACCTCCATGAAGTGCTCAGCCCATCTCTTCATTTGTTCTTTTTCTGTTGGTATTGAATTCCCTAATTTACCTTTAACAGGTGTTTCCATAGCAGTAGGCTGGTGACATAGTTGTTTTGTAATTTGATAAAGGCACCTACTATTACCAGTTCTTGCAGCATTTTCAGCTTCTACGGCCAGTTCATTGATGAAATGTCTTTTATCTCTTCGAGTTTTTGTCTTCACTTCTTTATTTAACAAGTTATAAGATAGTTTGCAAGATTCAACTGCATTATGTGTACTTGCCGCTAGTAGTTTAAGTTTTGCTGTTTTCCTTTCTTGTATTTTATATCCCAAGTATCTTCTCTCATCCATTTTTTCTTTTTATGTACTAGGTATCCGGTGGTCGCTACTGCTGCTTCTGTCATTGCTGTTCTCAGTTGTTCCCATTTAGTATCGATTGTCTTGGTGGTGATATCGTTGTCAATTTTGCCTAAAGCATCGAAATAGTTGTTCATTTTGACATTATATTCCTCCTTTATATCATTTGATTGCAGTCTGTGTACATCTATTCTTCTATTTTTATTCTGTTGGTATAACTTCTTCAGTTTAATTCTCAGTTTAGCTATGCAGAGGTTATGATCGCTTCCGATCTCTGCACCTCTGTATGCTCTGACGTCTTGAACTGATGAGCGAAATTTAGCGCTTATGCAGAAGTGATCTATCTGGTTCTTAGTTCTGCCATCAGGTGAATTCCATGTTATCTTGTGGATATTCTTATGTGGAAAGATGGTGTCTGCCACAACGAGGTTTGATATTTCACAAAGTTCTAGAAGTCTTTCGCCATTTTGATTCATACAGCCTATGCCATGAGTACCGAGATATCTTTGTACTCCATCGTTGTTGTCACCTACTTTGGCGTTAAAATCACCCATGACTGCTATTATGTCATGCTTGGGTATTGTGTTGATGGTACTTAGAAGTGCTTCATAGAAGTCATCTTTTGTGGTATCAAGAGCGTCGTTAGTTGGTGCATAACATTGTACAATTGAGAGCTTGAAAAATCGTGTCTGAAATCTAGCTAATATTAGCCTCTCATTGATAGGTACCCAGCTGATAAGCGATGCTGCTGCTTTCTGTGTCATTAGGATGGCTACTCCCTCTGTGTGACGATTATCATTACTACCAGAGTATATAATTTGCTTTTTTTCTTCTGAAATATATTTTATGCCCTTCCCCGTCCATCTACACTCGCTGACACCCAATAAGTCCAACTTATAATTATCCATTTCTTTAATTACTTCTTCCAATTTTCCGTCTTGATACATAGTCCTTACATTCCAGTATCCAATTTTAAAAATCTCCTTAGCCCCCAAGATATCAGAGTGAGTCATGTTTACTGTCGAGCCTGGTTCTGTTTCGGTAACAATAGCTTGTTTTACGATAGTGAATTGTTAACTCACTGATCAACCCTCCGATCCAACCGACCGATTCGAGGGTTTCGAGGTCAGTTATAGGAAAATATCTACACCACTAGATACTCTGGTGTATCTTTTATTCTATAATTTAACATAACATGGTACTATCCATCGAAATACACACATTCCTGATGTTTTTCTTTCGGCGTCTAAGGTGAGAAACGAATTTCACCTCCATCTTGGAAGGGTAGATAAAAACACAGTAACAATTTTTTTATGTAACTACTGCGATTACTTCTGCTACCAATATTTACGGCGATTCTTTCAACAAAACTACCGTACTGTCTTCTACAACATACGTGTTTAGATTACCACATATACTACTTCGTCATCTGTAGCTGCAGTTTTGAATGTTAAACTTTTGGGGATATCAGAAAATGTTTATTTTGACTATCGTCTAACATTCTAGTAGTTAAGATAAAGTTGTATACGCCAGCGTTACATAAATATGAAACCGTGTGGATGCATATATCGGGGGCTTGTTTATAATTATACACATTATGTGTCGATTACATTCGGAAAGACGTGTATGTTATCTGTGTTTTGTTACATCTGGTGTCTATCTCTGGTGGCATATCAGGGAATAGGAACAGTTAGGAAAATAGAAGTTTCCCTATCTGTCTGTCTGTCTGTCTGTCTGTCTGTCTGTCTGTCTGTCTGTCTGTCTGTCTGTCTCTCTCTCTCTCTCTCTCTCTCTCTCTCTCTCTCTCTCTCTCTCTCTCTCTCTCTCTCTCGTCTCTGTGTTTTGTTTTTGAAATGTATCGCATATAGAGAAAACACGCTATTCCGGAATTTTAGAGTGAAATAGATATTTGAGTTGAATATATCCAGTTTCGTTAAACAAATTATTGCGCTGATATTCCGGATAATATTTACGTGTATACGTACTTGTGTTATTGCTTCTACATCCTCTACTATTCTTTCCTGTGTACGATACTTCTCAAATTGTTATTGTAGTTTATTTTTTCTTGTTGTTGTTGTTGTTTTTTTTTTGCAAGGTATCAAAGAGTAGATTATTTCTGAACTGAAATCTAAAAGAACTCAGCGTCACGAGTATGACTTTTTAATAAATGCAACATTATAAAGGTATTATAACAGCATTCTCATATTAACAATGTTCAATCATAATCAATAAATAAAATACGTTAATAAAAAGAAACAAAGAGAAGAAAAAACATCAAACATACATACACAATTTTTTGGGGACATATAATCATATTACAAAGTGAAACCACATAATCAACCTCAGATCTAAGGGTCTTTTATATTTGGACATGCGCCCTAATATAACCGACTAGGTTGAACGGGACGCGCCTCGCCAAAACGAGGCAAAACTTTATTTTAATTACAAAAAATAGTCCCATAGCAGATACTGCGTATGGGGAGTGAATTGTTAGAAACGTCACTAAACTAAGTCCAGCATCGAGAAGTATGGTGAGCATCTCCCTTCTTTGCTGCCTGTTCCTTCCCTAACTCTGGAGCAAAGTCAGGTACCTATATACAGCCGGGTACACTGGAGCATGACAATACCGTGAATCGAAACGGCACCTCTGCCGAGAGTGACCAGCGCTCTAATCACTCTGTTAATCTGACGCTGTTTATCAGATTAGGGTGAAATCAGCACTTAAAGTCTGCGATTCTATTATTTTTTTCTTTGTCTCACTTAGGGACTGCTGGGCATTATGTGTGTCACAATAGCTATTACCTCATGGAAACAGTGTATGCGGCTTCACTTTTTCCTGCTTTTTATTTTCCTAACGTGCAAATTTGTTGTTGTCGAGAGCAGTTAAATTATCCAGTATCATATTCCCTAACCCTAACTCTTATCCTCCCCTAAACCACACTGATCGCCCTTTATCTCCCTTCTGTCTCCATGAACTTTGACATTTATTTTAATAACAAATGGGGCATAACATTAGTTCCCTTTTACAAAATTTCCGAAAAAAAAAAACGAAGCATTTTTACTGTGCAAATTTATCTTAATTATCTGGTATCAGTGGCGAGTGGTGGGGAGAGGTTATATTATAACACTTAACAAATTTAGTGCAATTCCTTGTGGCCACAAGCGAAAGAGACAAATGAGTAAACCAGTAACGCATCTAGGTAAATAGTAGGCACTTGAAAGAAAAAAAGAAAGAAAGACAGACAGAAAGAGGACAACAGAAATCTAACAACAGTGATAGTTATACCGGAGATTCGAAACAGGGACCATTTGAACGATGCCATCGCATCGCTGCAAGAATGAATCGCGACAGGACATACGACCAGCTAAGCATCAAAGACATAAAGAGATAAATGACGACAAATAAAGAAGATACTGGTCGGCTAAACAAGATGGTATGTCAAACAGTTAACAGAACTGGTAAACAACAACACGAGGGACCAGAAGCTGTGGACAGACATAACAGGATATGCAGCCGGCATACCACTAGGAGAAGAACTTATAGTGTTACACGCTGTTGTGGTTGCATCAGGGGCGGATTGAGCGGCCGGGCAATCAGTACTCCATCCAGGTGGTTAGGGGCAAAGACCCTTATGTCTGGGAGCCCATATCACTGTGAATCCGCCCCTGGGTTGCGTATTTTTATCTTACGTTTCTCCTTGTTTAAATTATGTATGTGTATAACTGTATGATCTTGTAGAAATTGTAAAATAATAAAGTTTCAACCTCCTGTTACTTGTTGCAGGTCAAACGGAAAAAACATGGCGGCTTCGACTGACGAATGACGACAGATTTGAACAGTCGGAGACCTTTGAACTCAGACTCAGTGATCCAGTTATGGCTGTCATTGAATACCCGGATGTCGCCCAAGTAACCATTCAGGACTTTGAAGATGGTGTGTCTATTTATTTGTTTATTATTATTATTACTTTTTTCTTTCTCTTTGTGATGAGTGGGTACGTTCTGTTGTCTTAGTTCTTTCATCTGTGTTATCTCTCTCTCTCTCTTTCTCTCTCTTTCTCTTTCTCTCTCTCTCTCTCTCTCTCTCTCTCTCTCTCTCTCTCTCTCTCTTTCTCTCTCTCTCGTTCTACACTTTCAACGCCCTTCATTTTCTTTAAATGCAAAGCTAAGAAGATTATATATATTTGTAATTACAAACACTCAGTTCTTTTCAAATCTCATTTAGAACTGTGAAGTGTCAAGGAGCTGAACTCACCACTTTACATCGGATTTGTGGATTATGAAAAGGCATTCGACAGTTTACGCAGAGATAGCTCCGAAATGTGATAAGGCATTATGGAGTCTCCATTTATTTCACTAATTTAATCAAGAGAAGAAACGCATGAAGACATCAAATGTTAAAATCTTCATGAAGGACAACGTATTGAGCCCTTTGAGATAAGAATATGGAGTACGGAATGGATGCCTCTTGTCATGATTTGTCTTCTTATTGGCAATTGGCTGTATTCTGAATTCAAATTACGCAAAATCCTAAAATGCCCCGTGTAGTTCCCGGGGGTCTCTGAAGTAACAAAGAAAGAATAGGACTATTGCATTCTCAGATCATTCGTACAAGGCGGCTACAATGAGGTTGTGCATAGGGGTGGCAACCTCAGCATGTACAACAAATTGTTACAGAAACCACCGCTGCAAGACTACTTGGTGCAGGCTTCCTGCAAGTGAACCAGCTGTGTCTCCATGCTCTGTAAGGAGCGCAAAGGAAAATGAAATGATGAATGAAAGTCCAAAAATAGTGTATGAGTCTAGTATAATGTAATATAGTGTATGAGTCTAGTATAATGTATGAGTCTAGTATAATGTAAAGTAGTGTATGAGTCTAGTATAATGTAACATAGTGTATGAGTCTAGTATATTGTAACATAGTTTATGAGTCTAGTATAAATTAAAATAATGTATGAGTCTAGTATAATGTAACAAAGTGTGAGTCTAGTATATTGTAAAATAGTGTATGAGTCTAGTATAAAGTAACATAGTGCATGAATCTAGTATAATGTAACATAGTGCATGCATCTAGTATAATGTAACATAGTGTATGAATCTTGTATAATTTAACATAGTGTATGAATCTAGTATAATGTAAAATAGTACATGAGTCTATTATAATGTAAAATAGTGTATGAATCTAGTATAATGTAACATAGTGTATGAGTCTAGTATAATGTAAAATAGTGTATGAGTCTAGTATAATGTAAAATAGTGTATGCATCTAATCTAATGTAACATAGGGTATGAATCTAATATAATGTAACATAGTGTATGAATCAAGTATAATGTAACATATTGTATGAGTCTAGTGTAATGTAAAATAGTGTACGAGTCTAGTATAATGTAAAATAGTGTATGTATCTAGTATAATGTAAAATAGTGTGAGAGTCTAGTATAATGTAAAATAGTTTATGAGTCTAGTATAATTTAAAATAGTGTTACGAGTATAGTATAATGTATGATAGTGTCTGAATCTAGTATAATGTAACATAGCGTATCAATCTAGTATAACGGAGCTCGGCAGTTTTTTTATCTTGGTTTTCTGTCTACCAGAATCCCAAGTATTCTTCTCGGACAATGAATACCGAGTATCAGAAGACATCGGTGAGATTCTTATCCCTATCAAGAGAATAGGAGACATTTCAGATGAAACAATGGTGATATGTTCTACTGTCCAAGGTAAGAAATAAACATGCACAATGTTGTTATGATTATCAGTATAGTTAGTGAAAACTATAGAAAAGCAAACACTACAAGATGGAGAAAGATACATATACCTTGGGAGCAATATAGGCACAGTTGTAGGGGCAGACAATGATATCAAAACAAGAATACATAAGGCTAGAGGAGCTTTAACTGCTTTGGGAAATACATGGAGACCAATAGAAATTAGGTCCAATACAAAAGTCAGAATTTTCATTTCAAATGTCAAGTCAGTCCTATTGTATGGCTCAGAAACACTGAGAACAACAAAAACAACAACTAAAAAGCTTCAGATTTTCGTAGATTGATGCTTTTGTAGAATAGAAGGATTGAAGTGGCATGACCAGATCACCAATGTGGAACTAATGGCAAGAACTAGACAAGCACCAGTGGAGCAAGAGATGAGAAGAAGACGTTGGAGATGGATAGGACACACACTGAGACAACCAGTTGATAGCATTACCAGACAATTCCTGTTCTGGAATCGCCCAGTGTAAGACAGGTAGAGGTAGATCAAAGAAGACATGGAGAGGAGAACTGGGGACAGTCATAAAGGGGGTGAAGAAGAGATGGACAAACTTTGAGCTGATGGCACGTGACAGGAAGACTTGGCAGACGTTTGTTGAAGGTCTATATTCCTTTGGGGGTTGAAAGGTGAAAGAAGAAGATTGAAAAGCAACACAACAAGCATGCATCTGATGGTCAGAAGCTTTCATTCTGTTAGATAGGGGTTTAAGGTCCCTAGCTTCTTAACTCTTTACCGGTGGCGAGTCCATATTCTAAAATAGTAAATGCATTATTTGCTTCACTGCCGTACTGTAATGTGTGTTATGTCTTCCTTGTGTATGTGTGCCTTGATGGAGTATTCTTTCGTTGATTACAATGTTGTTTTATTAATTTTATTCTTTCATTCGTTACTTATCAACATGAGAAAGTAAATAACAAGAATAAATATTTTTTTTTTATAAATGGCAATTTCGCCTTTTGGCGAGGTGCGCTCTGTTTAACCTAGACACAGAATCCAACGGTTATATTAAAAAAAGAATAGCACAGACTAGCTGACTTGGATATGTCCGCCGCATGGAAGATGGTCGCATCCCGACAGATATCTTCTACGGACAACTGGCATATGGCACACGAACAGTTGGACCACCGCAACTGAGATTGAAAACTGTGTGCAAGAGAGACATGAGGGCACTGGACATAAATTGAGCAACCTGGGACGATGAAGCTGCTGATTGCACCAAGTGGCGATGCTATCTACGGCGCTACCTCAGATTGCGCGAAAAGAAGCTCTCACGGCAAGCAGAAGAGAGGAGAAAACATGTAAAGGAACACCAGGAAAATAAGCAGCTAAGGACTGTCACCTCAGGGGCGCATTCCCATTGTCAGTTATGACTGAAGGGGCTATTATTTCACCGTCAGTGGCGGTTCCTCCAGGTTTATCCATTTTATCATAGCAATGTAGTAAAACACCCCGTGTAGTTTAGTTACCAGGGGGAGGAAGGATTGTCTGATGAGAAAAAAGAAAGAATATGGCTACTGTTCTTTCAGGCGTACAAGGCGACTAATTTGAGGTTATGCGTGGGACTGGAAACATCGTCATGTAAAACTAATTGCCACATAAACCGCGTCTGCAAGAGAAAGTGAACGCTTGGTGCAAGCTTCCTGCAACATTAAGCTATAATGGTGGCTCCATGCTTTGTAAGGATCGCAAAGGAAATTTATGAATATAGTAAAATATCAATATATATAAAATCCCAGCTTTTTCTGTCAGTGTCGTAGATTTTATTGAGATAGGTTGAAGATGTTTAAGGTCCCGTCTGAGCAGAGGTGATAATGGTAAACTATGTGAGAATAAGGGGTAAGAAATAGCTTTTTTCCACAAGGGGGTGAGAGTGTAAGAGAAAGGACAGTCTCTGGATTGAGTAATTGCTCTAACCCCAGCCTATCTCACGACAATATTTAACTAGACTCCCTTTCTCTCCTGGTACATATATATACGAGTTACACTCCACTTACATATACACAATTCTGTGACATAATACGTACAGACGTGACCCAAGCTATGGATAACATATACTGGGCAGGGGTTTTGACCAACACGATAACTTACGGTTTTATTATGTTTTATTATCTTAAAAAAAATCACATCAATATTATCTATCAGAACGTATAGTTTACAGACATAAAAAATGCAAGAAAATTTATTAACCCAATAGGCTCTCCTCTATTGCAAAGGAATCCCAAAGTAGATCCTGACAGAGGTAATTAACCCAAAAGATTACAGTTAATAATAATATATATAGGGATAGACGATAAAGTAAAAGAACCAAGTCTCTAGTTAATCTATCCTGAAACAAAGAAGACAAGAAAATGATATAACAGTATTTGCGAACCCGAAAAGACTGAAGTGAGTATAATGATTATACAAAATATGAAATATTCATTTTCTCTTTCTTACAGTCTGTCGGTCTGTGGCCACAAGAAATCAGCAATCACACTTACCTACTACTCTTTAACACATCTGTGTATCTTTGACATATTTCAGGGTGGTACTATCCAAGGGACCCCAGTTCCTCCAAGAATGATTAATTTTTCCTAATGGGGAACGTCCGCTTAAATAATGCTAATATTATGTGTCAAAAAGTTCACGTCAGGTAGTGCAGGTAAATATATATTGCGATTAAAATGTTCACCATGGGCAGCACACAGATGTCCGATATTTAAGGAAAATGTCTGGTGGGTACACTGTTAGAAAACCAATAAGGATAAGCAAAGGATCTCCTATCTGTTTTTATCTCTCACTCTGGGGTTGGGTGCCGGTTATGGACCCAAGTATTCCTTTTTCTGGATAAATCCACTTGAGAAAAGAAAAAAAAAACTACGGATAGTCAATATTCTGGAAACAATGTTTATATATATAGATATTTGGCCACCACAGGCGGATCAGATTTGCTGTGAACAATCTGGGTACTTTCTTGTCCAGTTCTGATGTTTTATTCTTTAAATGTTTATATGTGGGGACTCTCTCTGTAAGAAGACAAGAGAACCGCACAGGTCCAAATTTAAGACCCAATAATATTTTAAGAATGTTTTCTGGAGCTATTCAGACCGCTAGATTACAGGGTTGATCGCCTAGATGTAGAAAAAACAAACATTTTAACAATGATATCATTATTATATACTACACTCGTTAGGTAAGACCTCTAGATCACTCTGGTATTAAATTATATTTAAAACCCACAAAACTTTAGTAATTCACAAAATTACGCATGATGAATAAAAGTATATTTATCTCTAATTATCAGTCCCCTAGCGTATATTAATTAATTTAAAGCGTCTCTTACTGGGGGAATAGCAAGAAATTAAATTTACTTATTACAGCTGGAACTATTTAATATGCTTATTTAATAAACACAGAAATCCCAGTGAAAACATTAACACGTTAAGACACTCAAAATTCTAATAATATATGTTACCGCCACACAAGGAAAATGACACTCTCCGTGAATCTCAGAAATTCTTTCTATATAAGAACTCCAAGATTCGCGCTAGAAGATATCACCAATTCCTGGGCAGACTGATGATGAGTTTTCTAAAACTGCGCTAATATACTGAATTGGCCCATGTCCCCATGACTGGCAAACGCACCTGCGAATTCTTCGTCCATTCTATTATCAGGTGTTAAACAGAGGGTGCTGATCTCGGCTCTTGACATTGTAACCTGATCTCCGGTGGTCTGCCTCTCTGTGGGAATGTCAGTAAGAGATACCGCCGCAAGAGAAGACAACAAAAGGGCGAATGTCCAGATAACTTATGGCATACCAAACCAGCAATCGTGGGAATGACTCGAGTTGTTTAGATGTAATTAAAGAAAAGGGGGACTGAGGGATTAAAGAAAGAGAGGTCAGATTTTCATACGTCACAGTCAGTAACGCTAAGGGGCGCAACTTTGGTTGAAAGTTAGACATTAATTGTATTGTTTCCCTTATATGTACTCTCCTGAAAATAGTAACACTCGACAAAGAAAAGTGCGCAAATGACGGTGTGCACAAAAATATTTATAGAATGTGTGATCCCGTATACACACATTGGGATCCTCGCTGCTGCTACGTAGTTCGTGTACTGTGGTGATGCACAGTGGTTTTTTAAAAAATACTTTTGAATAAGTAAAATTTCCGTTAGGTATTGGTGCTTTTGAATTTAATTCCCGTCTTATGACGAGCTTTTACACTAGTATCAAATAATAATGCATTAATCTCTACAGCCGATTAATATTAAAGGTAAAAGAATCTAATAAAAAGATTCTTATAAAAAATATCAGGTCTACATTTAAATATCTTTGTTACCAAAAAAAAAAAATGATTATTAATTATGGTATTTTCTCAGGCACGGCGAATGGAACAATTCCTAGTACAGTGACGTCATATTCCGATTACATCACCCGCCCAGCAGACCATAGAAGCATTGTTCGATTTGACAAGGGCGATCAGGAGAAGTTCTGCAGGGTTACCATTATTGATGACTCTCTTTGCGAGAAGGAAGAGACGTTCAGAGTCGTCCTGTCAGAGCCGATGGGCGGGAAAATGGGCAAGATTCACTCGGTGGATGTTATCATAGAACCAGATAAGAATGATGGTGAGTACACTTTTAAGGTATGCTATTCAATAACATTTCTTTATTCAGCGACCTACAGCTCACCAAGGAGAATAAACCTTTAACAAACTAATGCCAGGTCATCCTGTTCTGTGCGGTACGCTCAAGGTCATTCCTTGTCATCTTTATTACTGTCTTTTCTCTATCCAGTTATCTTCTCCTTGAGTTTTTCGGTCGACTTCTACCTCTCTTGGCTGGGGATTCCAGAACTAGGACGGCCTTGTAATGCTATCAACAGGTTTCAACAGTACACGTCTGATCCATCGCCAGAAGGAGTTCTCATCTCGTGCTGCACTGGCTCTTGTCCGATTTAAAAAAATTATTTCTACGTGGGTGATCTTGTCATACCATTTCAAATCCTTCTATTCTACGCAAGCACCCATTTATGAAAGTCTGCAGCTTTATGGTTGTTGCTTCTGTTCTTCTCCGTGTTTCAGATTCATACAGTAGGACTGACTTGACATTTGAGTTTAACATTCTGATGTTTGTGCAGTTTCCAGTGCGATAAAAGATCCTCTTTAAATAGTATTAAGAAGTTAGAATAATGGACGCAAAGCCGATTGTCAGATTTAATTAGTCCCTAAAAAGGGACATAAACGCGGAAAAATGTACGCTCTGATATAGTTACATAAAACTTCACCTGTGGAGTTCCTAAGGTCTAAGAGAATATAAGTAAATATAAGACCGTACATGCCAATAACGCCTGCTTATTACCGGGTCCGTAAGAGGAGCAAAGAATAACAACACTCTACTACATAAAGGCACTGAGGAGGGTTGGGTATTGGGCCAACTACCTCATTTTAAAGAAATTTAAACCACACGTCTTCTGGACTCCCACAGGTGTGTGGGATGCTGACTGTTCTTTTGTCCTTTAGGAAAATCTCCTACTTTGACATCTGCGACTTTCAAACACTAAGCGAACAAGGATATCATTACAGGACAGTCCTTGTGTCTTTAATCCCCGTGATAAGTGACATAAAGGGATACCAGACTAGACACAAAGAAGGGAATAAAGCATAGATGACAGACCTTAATGTGATAGCACCAGGTAAAAATATGTATGGAGCAAACTTCCTCATCATTTAAAACAACTTTATGCGGAAACTTTCACTTCAAGAGCGCATAAAAACGCTGAACGCAGGCATGGGAGCCGGAGGCCGATGGTAGATCTGTTTCCACAAAAGAGCGACATAGAAATAATTGCATACGCCTTCTTCTGGCAGTGTTATACCGTTTACTACTACTGTTACTACTGCCGCGTTTTTTAAATTCCTCCCCCCCCCCCGTCATTGTCTTGTCTCGTTAAACCTCGTGAGAATACAGTTTATAATGGCAGCTCAGGAGCCCACTTTCTGATGACGTGTCAAAGCATTTTATTTTTCTTTGCGCATGCGTGTAGATGCCATACGTTAGGCGTCTCTCTGGGGGGGGGTAGGGGGGGGGGAAGAGAGAGAAAGGAGGGCTAAGGATAGAACATGACTACGGCGTCCTCAGACAGTGTCGTACGAGGTGGACTACTTTGAGTGTGTGCTTGAGGCTGGCCACGTGAACACAAGAATACAATTTGCCACAGACAGCACCACTCCAAGAGCACATGAGTGCTTTGGTGCCTGTTTCCTGCATTGGAAGCTCAGTGCTGCTTAAGGAGTGGACAGGGAAAGGATGGTGATGATGATTGAGGATGATGATGATGATGTGGCTGATGTGGACCAACTTTCGTATTTCTTTGTTTCCAGTTCAGCATCTATTCTCATATCAGTCATTATGGTCTTCCCGTCTTCTGATTTAGCTCGTCAATATACTGGCCTTGATAACAAAGAACTGGTATGAATACGTAGTTTATCAGCTTTCCTGTCATAGTAGTAGTAGAAGTTGTTTCCAATCACTACTATACAAAGCCACTGAGCTAAGGAAGCCTTTACTGACGTAAGAAGGACGCTGTCCACGTTCTTTTGGCATGTTATCAGAAGAAGGAAGCTGGAATATATTCTCTATAACCTTTGATCCCAAAACCGAAAGTACTCTGAAAATCGAAAGTTCATTTAGGGACTTTGGGCTATTTTTCTATCACATTTTGGACTATTTTTGACTCTTCTGAGCGACTTTGAGCAATATTTTGAATGCACATTTGGGCGACATTTGAAAGCCGAAAAAATATCTGGTTTCCGAACAAAAAAGCTGTATCCGAGAATTTCGGATAACGGGTTAAAGACCTGTAACAGGAAAGACTTAAAGAAAACGAAATGGAGGACAACAAAGAGAGACGATACTGGGCTGTTTAACGTCATATCATGGAAATACGTCAGCAACAGAACAGTAATGGAGACATGACATTCTGCAGAAACGTAATCGCCTACGCCACCAGGCATGGTACTAGAAGAAGAAGAAGAAAAAGAAAAAGAAGAGAAAGAAAAAGAAGAGAAAGAAGAAGTAGAGAAACAAGAAGTAGAGAAACAGAAGAAGAGAAAGAAGACGAAGTGAAAGAAGAAGAAGAAGCAATAGTAGAAATATAAGTAGACTAAACAGGGGAAGACGTAATAAACTGAAATTATTGTCTTTAGTGACTCTTCTGTCAACTCTCCCGTCTAATCTTTGCATTATCTACTTTAAAAATATCCTACCTTCTGTCACACCTGCCGCTGATGAAGTAAATGAAGAAAATAATAGAGTTTATTCCTTCCTTGATCTATCTATGTACTTTACCGTGACTAATATAAATATCCCAGCCATGTCTTCTCTCCGCAGCTATCTCCACCTATCTCTTTATCACATCTTACGTTCTTTTCCGAATTGCTTTTCTGTTTTCTTGCCTTTGATCATGTCAGAAAGAAATGCACAGTTTCTCGCTCTCATAATCCGTTCACTCTCGACTTTTCTGCTTCTTTCTGTTTTTGCTATTTTTTGGTAAAATCTTTTTTTTTTTTAAATACCGTCAACCATTTATCATCTCTTTCTTACCTGTCAGTCGTGCACACGTTCTCTGTTATAACAAGGGTGGCGAACAACGCGATCTTTGGGTGCGGTAATGTTGGAAGCAATTTTTGAAAAAGCCATCCATATATTTTTGCAGAACATTGTTTATATATAATTACATGTCAAAATATTTTCTTAAAATCCTCTTAGAAATTAATGTCACAGATATCTCAACATGTCTATGTTATAATGAGAGGACGCATCACAGGCTCGCGCGAGCCACATGCTGCCCACGTGCCACACTATGGCCACCCTGTTTATATAATAAGTAAAGACAAAGTTTATGTAGTTATTTATTCCTTTAAAATCTCTTCATATTTTTCTCTCAACCCCCCCCCCCCCTACCCCCCCTTTTCCACCTTCCCAACCAATCACAGACTCAGTGCCGTAACTATAATGTAAGTGGCCTCCTGGTACAAATCATTGACGAATCATTTCTTATACAACGGGGCGAACAAGTATAATCAATACACGACAGGGACCCAAAGATGCAGCAATAGAGAATGCAGTCAGCGACCCACAGCTTGACTGCTTGCATCAGGGTCAGCGAACCAAAGCTGACCAAGACCCTACTCCACCTCCACGTGGTGGTCCTGGAAACAGGCGGCATCACTGCAGTCTGGCTGAGAGAGTAGGGAGCGAAGAGGGTAGGCAAACCCGGTCCCCAAAAATTCCATGCTGAAGTCGGATGTGTCGGTCGAAAGGCGCAGATATCGCAGCTCCGGTGTAAACAGACACAACGCAACCAACGTCCTTTTCAGGACGAACGAGGAAGAAGAAGAATGCACGACAAATCTATATTTAAAAGTTTAACTGTTTACTTCATTATAATCATCATCATCAATACCTTTCAGTTCCCCAAGGGGCATAGGCCTTCAACAAATGCGGGCCTGGTCCTTATGTCCTATGCCCTGCGCTCGAGATCATTCCGTGTCATCTTTATCACTTCCATTTCCGTCTTCGGAAACTGGGACACGCTATGACGTTTAACACAAGTACACACTATGACGTTTAACACAAGAACATGCTATGACGTTTAACACAAGAACACAATATGACGTTTAACACAGGAACAAGACATGAACAACCACTCACAGCAACAACTCTATAAACAGCCAAATCACTCATACGAACAATAAACAAAGAATTTTGGCTGAACAGGTGGGCCATGGGAAACACTGGGGGAGAGGTTTACAGACACATGGCCGGTGCTGATACTAATGACAACATCGGCCATCTTACAAGGAAGGATCAGAGCACCATTTGTCGACTCAGAACACAACATATACCACTCAAAATCACTTGAACAGAATCCAACCACAGCACACTCCAGAGTGCCAGCTATGTAACTATCCCTACGAAACTGTTGACCACCACCACCTCTTTGAGTGCCCAGCACTCGATGATGTTAGAAAAATGTTCCTACCTCCAAGGCCAGATAAGCTACTTTGTACGGAAAAACAAATTAGCTTGCCAAAACATGCAGGTATAACTACACTGCATTGGGCCGAAGGGCGAGAGCCCAAGAGCTGCTGAATCAATAACAACAACAAAATCTTTATTATGTTCGGCGATTGTTCTGCTTTTTCGACGTTTTTCGGCATGGCGTACTCAGCAGCTGAGTCCCAGAATGGCTCCAGGCTCCATCTTATTGTCGGTAATAGTCTGTTTACAGCATTTGGGCGCTCAGCGTCTCTCTGTATTCTGGTAATTCTCTAAACTTTCAAACTTTTGTCCTTTCACGATTTACTTTCGCAGTGAGGCAATGGAGCCGTATGGACGGTTCCTGGCTCCATTTCCCGGTGAGCTCATCACTTATGTTTATTTTCTGTTGTCTGTTGTCCTCCCTTTTTCAGTCTTACGAACTCTTGCTCTTGACCTAAGAATTACGCACTTTTGCTAAGTTTTATATTATCTGACAGAAGGTTAGTAGTTTCTACATTTTAACATACGCACGTTTGTTAGGTTCTACATTAATCATCACCAAGTGCTGTGCCGCCAGTGTAGGCGATCATGTCTCTCGGAGCAATGTGATTCTTAATGTTCTCTATTATTTCTGGTGTTGACTTCTTGTCATGGCATAGTGCTTCATTATCTTTTCCTTCTATCTTTGTCTGCTTATCGGGCCTTTGTGTCTCCAGTCTACATTATTACTTTGCTAGCTTTTTTTTTTTTTTTAAATGTGTTGTGTATTTTCTAGCTTGTTGTCTGTAACAGAAGAGATGCTAACAAAATAAAATAAAAACATTGCTTCAGCCGGTCAGCTTTTCGTAAATGACCTTTGTGCTAATAGACTTAACTAGCTACACGACGCTCCAGCGGTTGTCAACCTTCGAGGAAGTGTGGACATCTGAAATAATATCGTTTTTTTTCCCACGAACTCTCTCTCTCTCTCTCTCTCTCTCTCTCTCTCTCTCTCTCTCTTTCTCTCTCTCTCTCTGTGTCTCCATCCCTTCCTCCCTGTATTTCCCCTTCGCTCCATACTCAGTAAGGAGCCACCATTTCAGCTAGCCAGCCTCCTTGCAGTAAACCTGCATCTAAGCCCCCGTGCCCTTGTAGCGGTGGTTACTGTAGCGGTTGGGGTCCAAATGGGGCAGTGATGCGCAATACAAGACTCAACATGTCTCTTAGCCTCTCCTGCCCAAGTCTACCTCACCTACTCGTGGTGGACCCCGTTATACCCAGTAATCTTGCCGAAGGTTGGGTATCAACCCCAGCGGGAGGCAAGATGGGACAGCAAACGAGGTAAAGGCAAAATCAAATCCCCCAGCCAGAGGGGGAGGCATGAGCACACTCTGCCTTAAGAAACAGGTGCTGAAGTCAGATGTACCAGGCCAGGAGGCGCACCAGCAACCATGGTACCATGCAACCCGCTTTGGTTTAATATGTCTACACAACAGATGTCAAAAAATTATCGTTATGGTGCTCGCCCTGTGAAGTCCCTCCAGGCAGGAGCAGTGCCGGATTCTGAGCCTCGACAGAATCCACCCTCAGCTACTGGAGGTCTCCTTAGTCCGCCAAATGGAGCCAGGAGGCGGAAGGAGAAAGTAACTGGCCAACCAGATAAGACGACGGCCTCTCTGAATGTCATGCATTGGAATGCAGAGGGAGTCAACAACAAAAAGACTGAACTAGAGAATACCCTATTTCGGAAAGAAATTAGCATATGCTGCATACAAGAAACCCACCTACAGGAAGGAAAACATTTTAAGATACGGGGCTATCAATGCTTCAGAGTTGACAGAAAAGATCGGAAGAAGGGTGGCATACTAACACTGATAAGGAATAACCTCAACGCTATAGAATCCAAGACATATAAAGAAGGTGCAGAATACCAAGTAATCCATCTAAAACATAACACTCTGGAACTGGATCTCCTAAACTTCTACTGCCCCAATGACATACCACTGAACATGACTAGCATAGATGTCCCCATTGGCAACTTCATAGCGGTGGGAGACTTCAACAGCCATTCCCAAAGCTGGGGATACAACCAGCTAGATAGAAGGGGCGAAGAGATAGAAAAACTGGCAAGACGACAATAACCTAACCCTTCTAAACAACCCTAATGATCCTCCAACCTTTTACTCCAGAAGATGGCATAGCACCTCTACTCCAGACCTGGCATTCTGCACACCTGATTTGGCTGGGATAGTGGAAAGGGAAATAGGAGAACAACTCGGTGGAAGTGATCATCGTCCTGTATTCATCAAAATTAATAGAACAATTAATACAAGTCCAAGTCAGCCAAGATGGAATTATAAAAAAGCAAATTGGTCCATTTATCAACACAGAGCAAATCTGCTTACAAAAGATATTAAGGTACTAGACAGAGACATTAACAGAGTCATCTGGGATTTTAATAATGGAGTACTCAAGGCAGCAAAGGAGACAATACCGAGAGGAGCGAGGAAGAACTATGTACCATATTGGTCCAACACACTACAAAACCTACATGAAGATATGAATGAAGCAAGGCACACTGCAGAGGTACAACCATCCCAACAGAACCATATCATGCTACAAAAGGCAAAAGCAAAATTCATTAAAGGAAAGCTAGAAGCCCAGAGGAGAAGCTGGAGAGAAAAAACATATAAACTAAACCTTGAAAAGGAAGGGAGAAAGTTGTGGAAACTCACTAAACAATTGAATGACGATAACAATTCTCAACGACAAACCATTACACTAGACGATGCAGGGAAACTATATACCGGCAAACAAGCAGCAGACATATTTGCGGAATCCTACAGAAAATGAAAGTAACATCTCCGTCAATTTACGCAGACAACGAGACATTCGTCAAGAAATAATCCACACTAGAACTAATGGAAACAGTCCGGACGTTATGTCCAAACCTTTCAATATGGACGAGTTAAAAACAGCCGTGTGGAAACTTAAAGACAGGAAATCACCAGGCCCGGATGGTATAACCAACGAAATGCTAAAACACCTAGGATATACAGCAATGAGCAAACTGTTGCAAATATACAACTACAGTTGGATGACAGGCAGTGTGCCACAGATATGGAGAGAGGCGCTCATGTGTCCCATCATAAAGAAAGGAAAAGACAACAGGAAGGCCACCAGCTACAGACCAATAAGCCTAACAAGCTGTGTATGTAAGACAATGGAGAGGATGATCAACAGAAGATTGAAATGGTACTTGGAATCCGAGAAAATTTTAGTGCCAGAACAAGCAGGGTTTAGAGAGTGCAGCAGCACAGAAGACCAAATCACATACCTGTCACAGATCGTTGAAGATGCCTTCCAAGAAAAGAGAAAAGTCTTTACCCTATGGATAGATCTCCAAAAAGCTTTTGACAAAGTATGGAAAGACGGGTTAATAGTAAAACTGCAAAGGAACGGAATCAAGGGTAATATGAGAAAATGGATCCAGTCGTTCCTACACAATCGGAAAGCAAGAGTCACTATGGAAGGTCACAACAGCAAGAAAATCCTCCTAAAACATGGAGTTCCTCAAGGCTCAGTATTGTCTCCCACCCTGTTCCTTGTATTCATCAATGACCTCATCCACGATCTGCCACAAGGTGTGAGAGCTGCCCTATACGCTGACGACTTGGTGGTGTGGTGTGTAGAAGAACATCTAACTATCGCTAATAAGCGAATACAAAGGGCAGCAGACAACATAGCAGCATGGGCAGAGAAATGGATGGTGCAGATCAACGCTGAAAAATCATCAACAACACTTTTCACGCTCTCCAACAAAGACAAAGCAGGAGAGATACGACTTGGAAATATACATGTCCAAACAGATGAGGAACCGGTGTACTTGGGCATTACATTAGATAAGAGAATGACATGGAGGCACCACATCGAGAGAACAGAGGCTAAAGCGAGAAGAAAACTTTCCATACTGAGGAAAATAGCTGGATCAAGTTGGGGAGCTAACGAAACAACACTAAAGAAAGTGTATACAGGTGCAATAAGACCTATATTAGAGTACGGATCAGCAGCATGGTCTACAGCAGCCAAATCACACCTACAAGCCTTAGATAAAGTACAAAATCAAGCGCTTAGGTTGATCACGGGTGCCATGAAGACCACACCAATAAATGAAATGGAAAAAATCACAGGCATTCCACCTTTATTATACAGACGAGACACTAAGACCCTGATCCAAGCAGAAAAGTACAAGAACATGCCCGCACATCCAATGAAAACTAGATTTGGAGATTTAGCCAGTGGGAGGTTGAAGAGAAGCAGTTTTGTGCATCGGTCCAAAAAACTAATTAGAACATACAAGGATGAACTACCAGACATCACTAAGGAAATAACTCCCACACTCCTCCCAACCCCATGGGAACAACATCAAAATTTCAGTATTAAGACCTCCATAACTACCACCTGCCCCATGGGAGAGCTAAATACTCTCCAAAGGAAAATAGCAGCATGTGACATGATTGAAGAACTATACCCCAGAGAAGCATGGATCCAAGTATATACTGATGGATCTGCAACCAGAGCAGTGAAGAACGGAGGCGCAGGAGTTTATGTGGTCTATCCAGACAAAGAAAATGAATCCACCTGTTCACCTACTGGAATATTCTGTTCAAACTATGCTGCTGAAGTACAGGCCATAAGCATTGCTGCAGGAATAATAAATAACACAATAAGCCAATGTCAGCAGGTTGTATTCCTTACCGATGCAATGTCAGTTCTGCAAGCCCTCAACAGTGATAAACTGCCAGAATTAAACAAAGTCCTATGCGAAGTAAATATCAAAAGAAGGGTAGTGCTACAGTGGATACCATCACACTGTGGCATACCAGGAAATGAGAGAGCAGATATGTTAGCAAAAGAGGGAGCAACACAGGAACAAAAAGAACAAACAATCACATTCCAGGAAAAGAAGACCCTTATCAAGGCCATCAGGAAAATTGATCAACAAAGAGACAACTATCAATATCTTGATCGAGCAAAACAGGTGATCCTGTTCCGTATGAGAACAGGACACAACAGACTGAACAGTCACTTATACAGACTGAGATTGGTCCCATCACCCCTATGTACGTGTGGACAGGCAGCACAGACAGCCGAACACATCCTGCAAGACTGCCACATGCTTAGTCAATTGCGAACTGAACATTGGCCCACAGAGACGCACATCCACACAAAGCTGTTTGGGAGTCTTGAAGAACTTTCAACCACAGCAACATACATCCAGAAAACCGGACTTCTTGTGTAGACATTTCTAAACAACAGCGAACGAGAAGAAGAAGAAGAAGACTGTAGCGGTTTGGTTTTACGTCTTGAGATTACCAAGTACCATGCACAGCCTTATACCTCATATTAGTCGCCTATTACGACATGCCTGAGGGAGAAGTAATGCTATGTTTTCTTTGCTATATAAGAGAGAAGACCCCCCTTTTCCTAAACTTAACGGGGCTTTTCTTTAACTCTTTGACTCCGCAATTATTTTCCACCCTGTGCCGTAATTTTAATTCGTGATAGACTAAAAACAACGCTCAGAGAGTTGTTTTGGCACGGGTGTCAAATCTGACCAACGCTCTGAGCGTTGTTCCGGAGTCAAAGAGTTAAAGCGCTTTGCTTAAAAATAAAAATATATATTTGTATATATATATATATATATATAATTAGTATGTCGAAAATAGAGGCATTGTGACAAAGAAAAGCTAACAGTTAGTTAGTCGTCGAGTTCACCAAACCAAACGACGAGTTCAGATCCTTTATCTTAATTACTGACGAAATGAAAAACCATGGGGGGAGTGCAGACAGGATAATTGGGCGAGTATATTAGAATTCTTTCTTTGATACTGACGTTCGCACGCAGTAAGAAACAAATACAGTTTGTGATGGTGTGACTAAAAATAGCAGAACGGTAGAGAAAGTATATTCAGCGGAATGAAAGTGTCAGACCAAAAAGATAAAGTGGAAACGGTGATGCATGATGTAGAATTTGGAATTTGGTGAAGAAAATGATGGGGAAATACGTGTAGTTGCATTATAACCGTATCTGATATCAAAGAAAGAAATCAAAATGATAAAGGTAATATTATTGAAGATACAGCGGTTACAGTAGATACTAGGTGGTCGGAGTGGCTAAGTGGTATGGCGTCCGCCCCGAATTCTAAAGGTACTGGGTTCGATTCCCTGTAGAGGGAACATAGTTTTTGGAAACTTTATTTTCAGAACAATTGGTCCTAATTGTGTCATACCCCCCCCCCCCCCCCTTTTTTTTTGGTCTCCTGGGTAGTGAGATCGGATGCCTAGCCTTCTTGGATAAGGGCGAAAAAAAAGGAGGTTTCACGGCAGTTGGAAATCGTAAAGAGTAGGCCATAAGGCCGCTGCCCTGGCAAAATAAAAAAAATAAAAATAGAAACCTATTCATCACAAAAATATTTATAGAATGTATGATTCCTATATACACACACTGGGATTCTCGCCGGTGCTGAGGAGTTCGTGCACTGTACTGAGATCCTCCTTGTTTGATCAAAGGGAGGAGATTGGAGCACTGATGGAGTTGTCCGTGTGCAATGAAGTGTGTGTGGATTACAAGTGCAGTCTGTTAGTAAGCAAATACGTTATCCGTTTCTCACATCTTTATCTCACCATTCCGCCATAACCCTGCACAAAGCAGTCACATGCTCTTGGAGCTGTGCTTTCTATGGCACTATGTTTAACATGATGAAGTGGCCAGCCACAATACCCATCGTCATATTAGTAGCCTTGTACGACATACATTAGAATGCAGTAGCCCAATTCTTTCTTTGTCTGCACAGACACTCCCGGGAACCGAGCGGAGCTCACTGGAATACACATTAACATAAAATATGTTTGAATTAATCAAAGCAATGGGTGGAGCCTTGGTAGGCACACCCCGATCGACTGAGAGATACGTCTGCAGATTTTTCTTTCATCTCCTTATACCTTCCCTTCTCCCTCACCCAAGCACCCCCACTCAAGGCCCTCCCCCATAAGTGTGCACGTATTATCTAACTCGCCCTTGTATGTGCGGGCCCCCCCTTCTTTTTTTTCCCCACTGTTGTTCAAAGTAAGGAACGACTGTAGTGAAGTTCTAGCCAGGGTGAAGATTTACGACTGACATGATGACATCTCGTGCTCCCTCCAGATCTCAGAATTCCCAGGATCGTGAGGGTGGTGGCCCGCATCTAATTTACTGCTATGAACGTTCCTGGAGTGACGAGGCTGGAGAGCTTTGTGTAGACTTTAATATACATTTATAACGAAAAATTTTAACCGTGGTGTGCTCCATGTTATTACAAACTGTGATTAGGTTCTGACATTTTGCACAGGACATGCCTCTAGAGCTCTTGTCTCTATTTCTTTTCTTACTAGCAATAGATTGGGTTATGACAACATCGACATCACACAACAGAAATATAATCCAGTGAAATCTGACTAAACAGCTTGATGATCTGGATTTTGCAGATGACTTGGCTCTTCTGTCCAATAACCATAAGCAGATGCAAGAGAAAATGAAAATTCTCGATGAGAGGTCACAACAAGTGGGCTTCAAAATACACAGGGAAAAGACAAAGATTATGAGAATAAATGCAAGAAATGATAACAAGGTTGAACTTGAAGAAACACCACTAAAGGATGTAGAATCGTACACATATCTTGGTAGTAATATAGACAGAGTTGGAGGGACAGACAGTGATATCAAAATAAGAATACAAAAAGGAAGAGGAGCTTTCATTGCACTGGGAAACATATGGAGAAGAAGAGAAATCAATTCCAACACGAAAATAAGAATCTTCAACTCAAATGTGAAGTCAGTCCTATTGTGTGGCTCTGAGACATGGAGAACAACAAAAACAACAACCAAAAAGCTACAGACTTTTATAAACGGGTGCTTGCGTAGAATAGACGGACTGAAATGGTATGACAAAGTCACAAATATGGAACTGTTGACAAGAACCAGACAAGTGCCAGTGGAACAAGAGTTGAGAAGAAGACGCTGGCGATGGATAGGACACACATTGAGGAAACCTGTTGATAGCATTACAAGGCAGTCCTTGCTCTGGAATCCACAGGGAAAGAGAGGCAGAGGCAAACCAAAACACATGGAGAAGAGAACTGGATACAGAGGTGAAAAGTTAGTTGCTTATCCTTTACAGGACGTGGCAATCAACCCCAGCTTTTATTGGCTGTTTGTGATTTTTCTAGGCAATTTTTTCATTCAGTAGTTTGCCATTGCTTTCTGAACGGTACGGCGCTTATACCATTGTTAAAAATCTACACAAAGCGATCTGCTACCAAACCGCCTGCAGCAGGTTTCGAACCTGGTATATCTGGATTATGAAACTGCGTTCATATCCATTAGGCCACAGACGCCGACACAGAGGTGAAAATGATGAGGAAAACATGGACAGAACTTGAGCGGATGGCACAGGACAGGAAGACTTGGCATGTGTTTGTTGAAGACCTGTACTCCTCGGGGAGCTAAAGGGTATTGGTGTTCCTGCAGCGATGATTTTTACATGATGAGCTTGCCTTCCCCATGCATCAATATATATATATAAAATCCCAGCTTTTTCTGTCACTAACGCTAAGGGATGCAACTTTGGTGGAAAGTTAGACATTAATGTATTGTTTCCCTTATATGTACTCTCCCGAAAATAGTAACACTCCACAAAGAAAAGTGCGCAGATGACGGTGTGCACAAAAATATATTTATAGAATGTGTGATCCCGTATACACATATTGGGATCGACGCTGCTGCTACGTAGTTCGTGTACTGTGGTGATGCACAGTGGTTTTTAAAAAAAAAAATGCTTTTGAATAAGTAAAATTGCCGTTAGGTATTGGTGCTTTTGAATTTAATTCCCGTCTTATGACGGGCTTTTACACTAGTAACCTCATAAAAGTCACCTTATACGACATACCTTAGGGAACAGTAGGCCTGTCCTTTCAGAGACCCCTGTGAACTAGGCGGGTCAAACTGTGAGCTATAGTTAACAGATTTAAAAAGAAATGGCATGTTACTGAATTAGCCATCGTCGATTTGCTCCGGGTCCCCGCGTGGTTCCAATAGGTCTATGAAGAGACATAGAAGCAATATGACCACGGCTACCGCTATGGACCGTCGTAAGGAGCGGTTGTACATGGAGCTACTAAGTAAACTATCTAAGTTAGATTGTTACAGAAAATACCATTGCAAGAATGCATGAAGTGCTTTGGTGCAGATTTTTTTTTCTGGCGGCTAACTGCAGTACCAGATGGCGCTCCGGGTAACGCCAAGGAATTGGCGTACAGTGATTTGGAAAGCGCTACAGTATAGCGGCAACACCATATATCCAAATCTGCAAAGCTCTTGGTTTTGGTAACTGTAAAGTTATTCCCATATGAGATACTGCTGTAGAGAAGTTCCCTTCCTCACAACGTTAACTTCCCTAATTCAAGAGCAGAGTCAGGTAAGCGCTCTAACGGCTTAGCCAATCGGGCTGTCTTGGTAAATGTACTATTACAATAGTTTAGTTTTTATATTTCGAGTCGTATTAAACAAAAAATTTAAACACTCTTTAAATAAATTCAACGCCTAGGAAGACTGGTTTGTCGTAACGGATGACTGTGAAAGTTACAGACACACCTATCTTATAGCTTATTGAGTAATGCGGTCCTAGTTAACGAATCTCAGCGATGGGAAGTGACTCACGCCAGGACGTGTCAGTGAGACATTTGAGTAGCATACATTCGTAACTCACCACTGGCGGTTTACTTTAATTCTCACCAACAACCTGTGTGGTTCTGGTATCACCTGTCCGTGGCAGTGCTGCTTCACCCGATCGAGCTCAGTCCGGCTGTAACTTAATTTCCCCGTCTCCTGTTGCAGCAGCTGAGCGCTGGAAATTGTGATGAGATCCCACCACTGGTGCGACTTTTATCATTTTCCGTTATTTGATATATTAACGGGAATTGTTAACACTGGATGTTTTCAATTTGCTGCTGAGTCACTTGGTGAAGGGACAGATGAGTCGACGCAATGCGTTTTCCGTGAGTTATTTGAGGCCTGTCCTGATCTGTGCGATGTCGCTCTGTTTCGTGCAGGGGATTTGTTTAATTTTGCTTTAAACTCTGAAAAGATCTGTTCGCACATTTTTTTGAAAATTTTAAAAAGTAATTGGAAATCTCGCTGATAGCGAGCTTACATTTTGAACCCGTTTTTTTAAAAGAGGGAACGGAGGAAGGAAGAGGTAGAGAACTTGGGTAAGATGCACGATGCTTGACAACAGGCGTTTAAGCATAAACAATACAAAAGAGCAGTTATCTTAAAGTCACACAGCAGACCTCATGTTGTAGATTCTACTGACTTAACAGATTAGTTTCAAATCATCTTCCAGCTCCAAGCGAATACTGCAACTGTTATCCGAGTTGTAAAGCTAAAGATCTTGCGATTCTGACGTTAGCAGGGTGTGCCTTGACAGCTGCGGCGGGTTGATTTTAAACCATCTTTAAAAACCGTAATTCACGAAGGAAACAGGTGTTAGCGTGTTTTAAATAGCTAGCATTTACTTTTGAAGACGTGATTTAAAAACTACTGCAGTGCGGAGCCAACGAAGCGAATACGAAAGTGCCATGTCGTCTGCTGATATTTTCAATCCACTTTACAGCTGTTAATGTCACAGTGCAGTGCGTATATTGCCAAGAACATTCTTCTTTTTCCCCGACATTGTTCTTGTAGTTCTTTACTAACATTTTTTATTATATATATTTTTACCCTGTTTGCCAGTGACACGGCTTTTTGCCTTTTCCTCTTTGCTAACGTTAAGATCAATCGGGTTGTGTTTCTTTCGTGGTGTAATTAGAATTTTTAACCATCTCAAAGCAATTAACAGCTGCAATCTCTGTGTTGGCCACGTGTAGTTAGTTCATTGGGGGGTCTATGAGCAGATAAGGAAAGAATAGACCAACTGTTTCCTCGGGCATGTGGAATGCGGCGACTAATATGAAGGTGTGTAAGGGGGTGGCAACCTCGTCATGTAAAACTGAGTGCTACAGAATCAAGTTCTGCAAGAACACATGAAAACTTTGGAACAGGTTTCTTACAAGGGTGCTCGCAGCATTGTTAGCTCATCGCTCCTTGGGAATACATTAAGGGAAATAATGCTCTATTTTATGAAGTATTTGTAGAGAACGTCCGATTGACAAAGTGGTTAGAGCGACACGCTCCAGTCTACCCAGCTGGAAATGGCTACCTGTTAGGGAAGGAAAAGGCGGCGAGGAATTGAACTGGTCACCTGACCTCTCGATGCTGGATCTAGTATGGTGAAGTCTAACACTTCACTCCCCTACGGCAGTATCTGCTATGGGACTGCCTTTACCTTTTATATGTAGGATCCAGTTTACACGCCCATTGAGGCATATTGGGAATATGGTGTTAGGCCCATACTTTCTTGACCATCGGCACACTAGGGGTGATGTGGTCAGCATCACGCCGGTTTTATGTGTAGAGAGAACACTTTTGTGCATGTAACCGCGTCCGTCTGGATTCCAGATACCGTGTACTAGCTCACCACTATCATCTAGCTTTTACTGACAAGAGAAAGAGCATTCAAAACCGAGGCCGTAAATAAATATAGGAACTGTGCTCCCAGAGACTGTTATAACATTTGTTTTTTAATAAGAGCTGACAATTCCAGATTATTGACCACGTATGATGTATGCTGAGATAAGGAAATGGACAAAAATGAAAAAAAAGATAAGTCCAGTGCCCAGTTTAAATACAATACAAAAGTATACCCTGAACAGGTCCGGGGGTGACTGGAAAAATATGTCTTGATAAACGTTGGTTGAACAGATCATGATTCAGTACATTCTTATTCCAACATTTTTCAGGTTGTTGAACGAAGTGAGCAAGTCATTCAGACCAAGTAATATTCATGAGATGATGATGATAAACACGTCAAATTATGGCTAGATTGGACTAAGAGAAACATCGCTACAAGATGTCGACTCAATTATATATCTTGGCAGCCGTGTAGACAAAGTTGGAGCAATAGACAGCGAAGAGTACAAAAAGGAAGAAGAGCTTTTACTGCATTGGGAAATATATGGAAATCATAAGAAATCAAGTCCATTACAGAAATAGGAATCTTCAACTCAAATGTCAAGCCTGTCTCATTGTATGGCTCTGGGGCGTGTAGAGCGGCAGGAGTAGACGGTAAAGAAGTTATAGATATTCATAAATGGGTGCTTGCGCAGAATAGAAAGATTGAAGTGGTGAGAAGGGTTCGTTAGGAGAAGGGGAAGAGAGCCGAACGGATGTCGCTGAAACTGGATGTGAGGAAAGGGCGTTGACGTTGGGTAGGACATAACGCTTATACTCGAGTGTAAGTCGAGAAATTTATTCCCAGCGACTATTATGAGGCTGTGTAAGGGGGCGGCAACCTCGTCATGTAAAACGAATTGCTACAGACACAAGTGCTGCAAGCGCACAAAAAATAAAAATATAAAAAAAGACACCTCAACTTATAGTCGAGTTTAAAAAAAAGATTCATGAAATCGGTAAATGTTGCCCCCTGCCCTTCCCGCCGCATTTTAGTATCCATCAGATATAAACTTGCTGCATCATTACATGTTTTTAATACAACATCTTAAGTAATACATTTAAAAAAAAGTTGAAATGAAGAACATTAGGACGTGTTCTTCTAGGTCATCCTTGTAAGTCGTCAACGTCGTTAGGGTTAGGATTAAAGTTATGGTTTAGCGTTAGGTTTAGGATTCCTAAACGTAACCTTAACCCTTCTCTGAATTCTTTTATAAGGTCGTATCGAACACACGGCCCACTGTTCTTCATTTCAACCAAAAATGTTGAAATCAATTTTATTAAGCTGTTAATCGTGGTTATTATTAAAATAAAAACATACACTCGATACTGGTAAAACTGATCACCAAATTAAAAAGGTCCGTCAAGCTTTCGGTGCTTCCTGTCATGTTTACACCGGCATGCACAGCTGTTGTAAACACACCCGCATTTAGTTTTTATTTTTTAAATATGTCCTGATGGTGCTATTACAATGGGTTTGAAAAGAAAGCGTACTTCTTACAAGGCTGGCTTGAAGCTGAAAGTAATAGAATTTGCGAAAGCCATCGCAATTTCAATACAATGCGGGAATTCGCAATCGATGAAAAACCTGTCGGGACTGGCGTAAAATAAAAGAATTTTTTCAAGGGGTGAAATTAAACACCATTGGACGAGTATCGTCTATAGCCCAAATGTCTATTTTTAGGGATTGGAAGTAAAAAAAGATTTCGATTACGGATTTATAATGGGGAAGTTGGAAGTTTATTGTCTGTTATTTTTATTGTACGACGTTGCGTTTCTTTTTAGCCTAAATATCGGATTTACTATGTATCAAAAATGTGAGGAAAGCGGTAGTGTTAAGGTTAATGTTAGCCAGTAACTTTGTTTATATGTGTTCTAACCATTAACGATGAAACCGCAAAACATGCGACGCAGTGTAAAAGTCCTATATGTAGACTACTAAGGTAGTTGCGGCGAAATAAATTATGTAGGTGGGTGTGAAAATCGTCTGTTGTTATTTTTTTAAAGTCCGATTTGAGCGTTTTTGCACCATATTTTTTTTTAAAGATCGATATGAGTGTTTTTGCACGATATTATTTGTATATAAGGGGTAGGTTTAGGGTTAAGGTTAGCGTTAGCGTTATATAATATGTTTCTTGATCTGCATCGTAGGGATAGGCGTCAACAGATGATATCGCGAAAAAGGACTACACGACTATGGTTAAATTAGTGTGTTACACGTTATTATTTGTGATGGAATAATGTGTATGCATTCGTATCGCAGGAATGCGGGTAATCGTTAAGGTTTACAGTTAAATAGTAATCGCAACAGGAGTCATTATTGTAGAAATAGATGAGCGCATGCGCAAAGCGTTGAAGCTTACAGTCATCTGCTTACTGTAACGCTGTAGAGCCAGTGATTTTTGCAGATGAAAAATACGTTACGTGCGAAAAACCTAGCTTGGTTAGTTATCGATTCGGTAGCTAATTAAGCCAGCCATGTCGTTAGGGGTTAGAGCTCGGTTTAGATTTAGAATGGTTTAACATAACATAAACTCTAATGTTAACTGTAACTTCGCGACCGACTTTATTGGCCACCGGATCGATAGAAGTTTGGAAAAATGGAAGACACTTCCTACGATTTTCAATTTCAACCCTTGCAAGATATGTCGAAAACAAAACTAGCAAGGAGAGTGACACTTCATAGTTTCTAGCTCTTGAAAGAACTAAATGAATGGGTTTTAACTCCATGGCAAAATTGTGTTGCATCATTATTTGAAGATTAATACGAATACACGCCTTTCAATTGAAAAGGAGTGAAAAATATCACAACAGGCAAAAAATATCGAAATTTATTGCATTTTCAGGCTGGTATTGCCGTTTTGTTAACCGCTTTTCACTATCTCTTCCCCAATGCACAAAATTGCACAGAAATTAACAACAGCTTTGGAGGAAACACATTTCTAGCTTTTCATAAACTCACCATTGAAGCATCATTTTTTTGTACTTCGACTTATAATGGGGACATTTATTTTGGACTCTTTTTAGGTCCAAAAGTCTTGGGGTCGACTTATAGTCGGTAAGACTCATACTCGTGAGTTTATACGGCACGTTGAGGAAGCCAGTTAGTGGCGGTACAAAATAATGACGGTGTTAGTCGTTGGTCTGGATTCCCCGGGATGAGATAAGTGACGTAGATAGTCCCATAGCAGATACTCAGGAGAGTGAAGTGTTAGAGAATTCATTATACTAGGTACGTCATCGAGAGGTGGGGTGACCAGTTCCATTACTCGCCGCCTTATCCTTCCCTATCTCAACAGTAAAGTCTGGTACCCATTTACAGCTGGGTAGGTTGGAGCGTGTCGATACCATGAATCGAGCCCGGCACCTTTGCCACTATAGACCAGTGCTCTTATCACTCTGCCAATCGTACGCCCAAGAGAGCAGTGAGAGGAGACCTGAAATCACTTGGAGACGAGTAATGGAGACAAATTTTAAAGAGAAAAGAAGGCAAGGAGAAGCCTCAAATGAATTGGAATGAATTTGTTGAAGGTCAGCGATCTAGATGACATAGAAGGGTAATGACTACTGAATCCTAAAGGGATACTAATCCCACATTATTGCCATAAGGTATTCAATATCTGATGACGCATTTTTGGTACCACGCATGTTTAAAGAATTTGTTCTGGAACCCCCAGGGCAAGAAAGGCAGAGGTAGACCAAGAAGCTCATAGAGAAGAGAGCTGGAAACAGAGGTGAAAATGATGAGGAGAACGTGGTAAAAACTTGAGATGATGGCACGTGACAGGAGGACTTGGCATGTGTTTTTTGAAGGCCTATGCTCCTTGGGGAGCGTAGGGTTATGAACTATGTTTAAAGAATAGCAGTCAGTTAACAGACGTTAGTGTGCATACATTTTAACATACATATTATCTTGTTTTCATCTGCAAAGAATAAATGAGATGAAAATTGTGTAGATTATTTTCAATAAGCCACTCATTTAAATGAGACAATGGCTGTTTATTCTTCGATGTTTTTTTTTAATTAGGATTAGTACAAATGTAAAGGTAGTCTCATGCCATATACTGCCTTAGGGGAGTGAATAATTAGAGACTTCACTATACTTGGCCCATTTCGAGAGGTAGGGTGGCCTGTTACCGTCTTCACTGCCTTTTCGTTCCCTAACTCAAGAGCAGACTTAGGTACCCATTTACAGCTGTGTAGACTGGAGCGTGACGCCACCGTGTTTCGAACCCGCTACATTTGCCGCGAGAGGCCAGTGCTGTAACCACTCTGTCAGTAGGACACACACAAGGACTCGTAGAACATCGGCATGAATAACAGTTTAAGAGAGGGCTAGCGAGTGAGACAGATAGATAGATAGATAGATAGATAGATAGATAGATAGATAGATAGATAGATAGATAGATAGATAGATAGATAGATAGATAGATAGGTAGGTAGGTAGGTAGGTAGGTAGGTAGGTAGGTAGATAGATAGGTAGATAGGTAGATAGGTAGATAGATAGATAGATAGATAGATAGATAGATAGATAGATAGATAGATAGATAGATAGATAGACTGTCACATAAGAGGATCCTATTTTGGTGTTCGATTTTAATTAAGGTTATGCAACGGTTTGTATTAGTTGCTTAATAACAAAAATTTAACAAAACTATATTATGTGTGTGTGTATACTCTTCCCCCCCCCCCCCCCCCCCCCCCCCCCCACACACACACACACACCCAGCAACAGCTCGAAGAACACGCGCTTTGATCACGACTATCTAGACCAGAATAAAGTCCTAAATGAAATTGTTAATAAAGTAGCCCAGGCAGCGCCAGGGAAAAGTCTGCAAATGACATTGATCTAGAAGCGGGTTGTGAGACTATTTACTAACAAAGATGGCTCCAGACGACTCACACCACCCACTTTGGTTTGAAGCCAGGCCAAGCTTAATGTAAACTGTTGCCGTGATGAATGCCGCATTAAGCTAGTCGCCAAGTACTAACCTTCCACCGGGGTTAAGTAGTTTCGTAATGTACGGTATAGTCAAGTCGTAAAGAAGTACCTCTGTTCGGGATAAGTGACTTCAGTGCGCTTTAATCTTCAGTGTCGTAAAATTCAGTGCCAAGCCACCCTCGACGTGAGTAAACAAAGCTACGGTCTATGCCAGAAACAGGACTGCTTCGCAATGGATTTTACGAGTTCTATCAATGTCGTAAACCTGTAATACGCCACTCTCACGTCTGCTAGTCCAAACAACACTATGGTCATATGTTAGGTACGCATAGGCAATGGCGTATGTAGGAATAATTGTCAGGGTGGGCTACTAGTGTCTGTTCGGTGTGCATATTCTCGGAGGCTTCCGCCGTTTATTTCCGATACAACACATAGTTATTATAAATATAAAGGTAGACACAGAGTCGAATTTTCAAGGTGGTGCAAGGTCTCGTTTTGGCGCGTCTCCCCAGCGCCCCCTCCCCACCTCATGCCGTACTATATTGTTCTCTTATCTTCTTTCTTCTTTGATCCTTAGCCGCCGACCGTCAAAGCAGTCAGTGGCCACTACGCCTGGTGGCGTCTTGTAGGGTAACAACAAATTGATTCCACTTTGCTCGGTCGGTGGCCATCCTTCGTACAGTGCCCCAACTCTGGTTCATTCCTTGCATCTCAGCCTCCACAGTCCTCCGCCAAGTTGTTTTTAGTCGGCCTCTCCTTCGTTTTCCTTCAGGGGTCCATAGCATAGCTGTTCTTGTGATGGCATCGGGGTCTCTTCTGAGGACATCGCCAACCCAGCTCCAGCGTCTGCCAGCTATGATGGTGTGCATGTCCTCTTGCTTGCTCCGAGTAAGCAGATCTTGGTTGGTGATGATATTCGGCCAAAAGATTCGGAGAATTTTTCTTAGCCATGTTGTGTGAAAAGAGGACAATTTCGACATTTCCTTCTCTGTAACTCTCCAGCATTCCGCACCATAGAGAAGCACATTGTTCTCTTATGAGGATTAATTTCATACTATTGAGTTGGATCACAATATACTTTACGCAATTTTTTTAACATGGCGGCGTCCTGCTGAAGACGACGATTGGTGCGGCCGCAAGAGGCGGTGAATTCACCTATACTAGGTGTCAGCTTTATGAGGTAAAGGGACCAGTTCCCTTCCTCGCTGCCTTTGCCTTCCGTAATTCAAGAGTAGAGCCCAAAGGCTTCATTTTGTGTTCCACTCGTTCTATCCATCACCTCAACAGTCTTAATCTTGTCATACTGCTTCAATCTTTCAGTCGTGTGTAAGCACCCTTTATTCAAGTCTGTATCGTTTAGGTTGTCAGTTTTTGGTTTTTCTCCGTAATTCAGCCATAGAATAGGAGTACACATATTATATATAACCTATATATAATACAGTCTTCATCAGTGGCGTACTAAGCGGGATGCATGGGATGCGGTCCGCCCCGGGTGGCACCCAGGAAGGGGTGCCGTTGGACACTACTATAAATATACTTGCCAGTGTGTTTCTTTATGAGGAAGGGATGCCAAAGATAGGATCAACCCCGGGAGTCAAATACTTTAGGGACGCCTCTGGTCTTCATATTACTAACCATTTCATTTATCATCCAACCCCTTACAGTTCCTGGTGGCTTGTGATGAAGAAAATAAATAATAGGACGACTGTTTGCTCAGGTATGTTGTAAGGACTGATAAATATGAAGATGTGCATAGGACTAGCATTTCCGCTGCTGTTTGAGAAGTTGAAGAAATAACATAACAACTGTTTCCGCTAGCATGCCGTAAGAGACAATTAAAGTGAGGTGCTGCATGCGGCTAGGACCATGCTCATGTAAAAAAAAAAAAAAAAGTGGCTACAATAACCACTAGTTTATCTGCATATTTCAGATTTCTCACGAGCCTGCCGACTTCAGTGATGTCCCTTTTATCCCTTAAGGAGTAACAAATTTAGAAATAAGAAATTAGAACGCAGATTCAAAAGTTCAGACTCGAATAATAAATGTGCAGATTATCAGACCCCGATAGGCAAAACACATAAACAACAAAAATAAAGAAAGACAGGTACAGAATTTTAGAGATTTGAACCAAGAGACCCACAAATGCTGTCTTTTCTTTAGCCATCAAACTGAAGATATTAACGTAACATTTATTTCTGTTTTTATGTCCGTAAAACCGAGTTGATTCTAAATTCAGTTGGTATTGTGCTGACGTTTCACAATGTCTCTAAAGTGGTGACTTTCCAGAACGTGTTACCACCCCCCTCAACGGGAATAAAACTGGTTTTGGGTATATACGAGTGAAAGTGAATCAGCTCTTTAAAATTTATGTGAACAGTTAATTTTTACTACTGATATAATGAAAAAAGATAACACAGATAACACACAAAAAAGGGGAGAGTAATCCAAGCGGAGTGATCCTTTATTCCATTTCTGCTTCCTTGTCTAATATGGCAGAGTTATGTTTCCACATATGCATTAACATTTTTTTTTTACCGGACTTCAATATTTCTTTCTTGCTAACACCCTGACCAAGTGCTTTCCGTTAAAAAAAAATGTTTTGTGTATAAATATAGTTCTCTGTCATTCTCTCCCTTTCACCCATTTTCTCCTTCTCTGCGTGCGCATGAGTTTGTGTTTTGTTTATGTTGTATTTTCCTTTCTATCCATATGGTCAACTGCGAAGCATAAACGTATTTCGTACGTTAGTTACCAAAGGGTCAAACCGCAAAGCCTACAAGTATTTTGGATATTTCTTACAAAGGAAGCTTTCTCAAAGTCTACAAGTATTTCAGATGTTAGTTACTTTAGAGATTTTCTCAAAGTCTACAAGTATTTCAGACGTTAGTTACTTAAGAGATTTTCTCAAAGTCTACAAGTATTTCAGACGTTAGTTACTAAGGAGATTGTCTCAAAGTCTACAAGTATTTCAGACGTTAGTTACTAAGGAGATTGTCTCAAAGTCTACGAGTATTTCAGACGTTAGTTACTAAGGAGATTTTTATTAAAGTCTACAAGTATTTCAGACGTTAGTTACTAAGGAGATTTTCTTAAAGTCTACAAGTATTTCAGATGTTAGTTACTAAGGAGATTTTCTCAAAGTCTACAAGTATTTCAGACGTTAGTTACTAAGGAGATTTTCTCAAAGTCTACAAGTATTTCAGACGTTAGTTACTAAGGAGATTGTCTCAAAGTCTACAAGTATTTCATACATTAGTTACTAAGGAGATTGTCTCAAAGTCTACAAGTATTTCAGACGTTAGTTACTAAGGAGATTGTCTCAAAGTCTACAAGTATTTCAGACGTAAGTTACTAAGGAGATTTTCTACTTCAAGTATTTCAGATGTTAGTTATCAAGGAAGCTGTCCCAAAGACTACAAATATTTCGAACCTTATGATGAGGTTTTTTCAAATTCTGTAAGTGTTTTGAATGGTAGTCACCAATGATGCTTTCTTCTGTTCATTTGTTAGACCATCCATTTACGATATTCCATTTATCGTTCTGTAACAATTCATTCCTAATACCTGAAGACGTTTACTAGGTGGCCGATTTAACTGCATTCCGACGAGGTTTCCATTCCATTGTATTTCTTGTTCTTGATTTGAAGATGCATATATGATAATTTTATTCTGTAGTTGACATTCGCTGATATGGTCTAAATGTAACGGAACTAATTAGTTCGTGTTCTTTATTCTTCAGAACCAGTGTTCTACCTGGGAAGTTCAGAGTATGTCGTTGATGAGAGTGATGGATTTGTTGAGGTCAAGGTCTGGAGGACAGGAACAGACATAAACACGCCCTCTAGTGTCACTGTGAGGTCCAGGAAAAGCGATCCAAAATCTGCTGACTGTAAGTAGAAATAATGGCGAAAATGTGTACTAGGATGTAGTATCTGGGTTGATTATGTTGCACGTGATTGTATTATGCTGTTGCTGATTGTATTATGTTCTTGCTGATTCTATTATACTGTTGCAGGTAAAAAGATAAAGATAAGGTAGCCCCACTGCGGGTGCTGCTGGAGTGGAGAGAAGAGTTAGAGACTTCATTTATACTAGGTCTTAACTGTATGAAGTGGGGTGATCAGTTCCTTTCCTCACTGCCTTTGCTCTCCCTAACTCAGAGCAGGGTCATGCACCTATTTTTACAGTTGGGTAGTCTGAAGCATGACGCCCCCTGGTTTCGAACGAGACCTTTTGCCTCCAGAAGTAAGCTCACTTACCACTCCTGTTAAATTTTGCATTTGGCGTCTCTGATGGCTTGGTGGCAGTAATTTGTCAAGGTCATAGCAGATGAGAAGCCAAATTCTGGTGGACTTTACAGAAGCAGGGCAGACGGCAGTGGTATTAATTGTGGCAAGCGAAGTTTTAGTTTTGCTGCAGGTTTAAGGAGGCAGTAGTTGCGAATTTTTTGGCCGAATACCATCTACAACCAACAACCAGGAACTGCTTACACAGTCAATAAGTCATGCACACCATCATTGTAGGCAGACGCAGAAACTGGGTTGGTCATCTCCTCAGAAGGGACCCTGACACCATCACCAGAATTGCTATACCATGGACCCCAGAAGGACGGCGAAAGAGAGGCAGACTGAAGACAACCTGGCGGAGAACAGTGGAGGCTGAGATGCAAAGCATGAGCCAGAGTTGGGGCACGGCAGGAAGGATGGCCACCGACCGAGCAAAATGGGGACAGTTTGTTGCTGCCCTACATGACGCCACTAGGCGTGATGGCCACTGTCAGGGGCTAAGGACCCAAGAAGAGAAGAAGGCAGTAGTAGGACAGCGCATGATGTGAAAACTACCAACTTTGAACTTGAATATTAAAAAAACAGGAATAATGGTTGCCAAAGGAAAGGAACGCAACATGTTTGTAACGAAAATGAAATAACCTTAACTCAAGTGTATCTATTTACTCCGTTTTGGGTTTCGGAGGTCTTAAAGGAGACACAGTGAGAACAGAATCACTAGTACCTCAAGCATGT
This sequence comes from Oreohelix idahoensis, assembly GCA_024509875.1. Lineage (NCBI taxonomy): Eukaryota > Metazoa > Mollusca > Gastropoda > Stylommatophora > Oreohelicidae > Oreohelix > Oreohelix idahoensis. The sequence goes on along the minus strand of JAMPIV010023003.1, from coordinate 348,632 downwards.
CGTAAGAGGGACACTTAGCACAGGCTTCCTATGGGTCCAGCTGTAATGGTGGCTCCGTGCTCCTATGGGAACGTAAACGTAGAACGAGTGAAGTGCATTCTTATAACTTCTTTTTTACACCAGGCACTCGCATCCACTCAGAGCTATTTGTATGTGTGTGTTGTACCGCTTTCAAAATGGCAAGTATAACGGCCTTGAGACTAAGTAGTTCACAGAAAAGGTCATAGCTGTAGAAATAGACGTAAGAGGTCTACTGGCAGCCACAGTATATGATTTACTGAACCGTTGGGCCTGAAGGGACATTCAAGAGAAAGGACACTTGTAAGACGGCAAAATTGCGGAAAACTCATCGTGCTGGCTGTGGAACAACTGCAATAAGCTGTGGAACAACTGCAGTAAGCTATGGAGTACAGAAGACTAAATTCATATAGAAAAAAATTATTGATTTTGCAATATCCTAAAGATATCTGAATAGATAAAATCAGGAGTAAACAGCTAATTTGAAAATAACAATCAAGGCGGAGTGAGCTCAGTTTCCAGGTCACGCGAAAAAATAAAACTAAGAGGAGGGCGCTACTTGGAAGTCCTTATTAAGGGCCTCCTCCCCACAGTGTCGCTCAATCAATATCCTTTAGCTCCACAAAGAGCATAGGCCTTGAACACACGCCAACTCCTCCTGTCACGTGCCGTCTGCTCAAGTTCTTTCCACGTCTTCCTCATCATTTTCACTGCGATCTCCAGTTCTTTTCTCCGTGTGTTTTTTTAAAAATCTACCTCTGCTTCTCTTTCCCTAATGATTCCAGAACAAGGACTGCCTTGTAATGCTATCAACAAGTTTCCTCAATGTGTGTCCTATCCATCGCCAGCGCATTCTTCTCAACTCTTGTTCCAATGGCACTTGTCTGGTTCTTGTCATCAAGTCCACATTTGTGACTTTGTCATACCATTTCAGTCCTTCTATTCTACGCAAGCACCCGTTTATAAAAGTCTGTAGCTATTTTGGTTGTTGTTTTTGTTGTTCTCCATGTCTCAGAGCCATACAATAGGACTGACTTGACATTTGAGTTGAAGATTCTTATTTTCGTGTTAGACTTGATTTCTCTTGACCTCCATGTGTTTCCCAATGCAATGAAAGCTCCTCTTGCTTTTTGTATTCTTATTTTGATATCATTTTCTGTCCCTCCAACTCTGTCTATATTACTGCCAAGATATGTGTTCGATTCTACATCCTTTTGTGGTGTATCTTCACGTTTAACCTTGTTATCATTTCTTGCATTTATTCTCATAATTTTTGTCTTTTCCATGTGTATTTTCAGGCCCACTTGTTGTGACCTCTCATCGAGAATTTTCATTCTCTCTAGCATCTGATTATGGTTATGGGACAGAAGAGCCATGTCATCTGCAAAATCCAGATCATCAAGCTGTTTAGTCAGATTCCACTGGATTCAATTTCCGTTGCATGATGTCGATGTTTTCATAACCCAATCTATTGCTAGTAAGAAAAGAAATGGAGACAAGAGGTATCCCTGTCTCACTCCCGTTCTAATCCTAAACAGTTCTGTAAGTTGTCCTTCATGAAGAACTCTGCATGTCAGGTCTTCCTTAATAAGTTAATGATCTTCATGGGAACTCCATAATGCCTCATCAATTTCCAAAGTGATTCTCTGTCTACATTGTCAAATGCCTTTTCATAGTCCACGGATCCGATGTATATCGGTGAATTCCATTCCAGACTTTGTTCAACTATTATTCTCAATGTGGCTATCTGGTCTGTACAGGATTTGTTTTGTCGAAAACCTGCTTGTTCATCTCTCAGTTGCTTGTCTATGGACTCTTTTAACTCGTTAAGTCCCAATCGACTTTATAAAGGCTCAGGGGTTAGACGCGCTTGGCCCAATCGACTTTAAAAAGCCTTTAGTATATGTGCCTCTGTTTGAGACTGTTTCTAATTATAACTACCCACAAACCACCCAAAACGTCATTTCTGACTGCAAGTACATTCTTTTAAATACCGCACGTGTTTAAGAGTGAACGTGTTTCTGTTATTTTAGATTTTTAAAGCGATTTTTTTAAGCGCATATCCTCCATTTTACCTTGAATAACTAATCATTTTTCAATGAAAGCTTTTATACTTGTAGCACAAGAGTAAAGTACATCCAATTACCTTCAGTTTCATATACAACAACAGTTATTTATGCATATGAACATTTTAAAAAAATTATTTCCAAACAACAACAATAAAAACGCACTGGGGTGGCCATTTTTGCTTGGGCCAAACCCACTTTTTTGCTTGGGACTGAAAGAGTTAATCTCTCAAGGATGATTCTGTTCCATACTTTTCCTGGCACTGATTGTAACATTATTCCTCTATAATTTGTGCACTCTTGTAAATTTCCCTTCTTAGGCAACTTGACAAGATAACCTTCTTTCCATTCTGCTGGTATTCCCTCTCTCTCTCCCAGACTTTGCCAAGTAGTTTGTATAAAATCTCTGTAGAGGAATCAATATCTGTTTTGATGGCCCCTGCTGGAATTCCATCTGGACCAGCTGCTTTTCCATCTTTCAGAAGCTTTGTGGCTTTCTTTATTTCTTCTCTACTTGGTCGTTCACAGCTGATTAGGAGCTCCTCTTCTGCTGGCTGGATGTCCGGGGGATTAGTTGGAGCTGGTCAATTGAGAAGTTTCTCAAAATGTTCTGTTCATCTCTTCATTTGTTCTTGTATACTACTAAGCAATTTTCTATTCTTATCTTTTATGAGGCCATTTGCTTGCTTATATGTCCCTGTTAGCTTCATTGTGTTGTTGTACAGGTCCCTCATATTTCCTTTGACTGTAGCTTCCTTTGCTTCCCTTGCCAACTCTTCAATATACTTCCTCTTGTCTCTTTTGATGTGTCTTCTTACTTCTTTGTTTGCTTCTATGTACACTTCATGAGCCTTGACTTTGGAGCTTCTGGTTTTGCTTCTGTTTAAATCTGCTTTCTTGTTTTTCCTATCTTCTATCTTGGTAATGGTTTCTGTTGTTATCCATGCTTTGTACTGATGTTCTCTTTTTCTCAGTACTTCTTCACATGTCTCGTTCCATATAATTTTTACTTGTTGCCAGTGGTCTTCTGTATCTTCTTCATCTTCCAGCTGTTGGAGTACTTGGTATTTGTTGGATACTGTGATTGAAAATTTTTCTCTTATTTCCTGATTTCTTAGATATTTCTTGAGTTTTAATTTTGTTTTAGCCAACAGAAGTTGGTCTGATACCACATCTGCTCCTCTACATACTTTTACATTATGCAATGATGATCTAAACATCTTACTTATGCATATGTGATCACTCTGATTCTCAGCTCTGTGGTCTGGTGATATCCATGTTGCTTTATGTATTCTTTTATGTGGAAATATGCTTCCTCCTATAGCTAGTTGATTTGAAGCACAGAAGTTAGCTAATAGTTCCCCATTCTCGTTCATCATACCTAATCCATGCCTTCCCATGATTTCTTCAACGCCGGTGTTATCTGTTCCTATTTTCGCGTTTAGGTCCCCCATCAAAATTGTGATGTCCTTTCTTTTCTTTTTGTCCAAGACATTTTGTAGTCTGGTGTAAAAGTCTTCTTTCTCAGATTCTTCTTTATCATTTGTTGGTGCATAACTCTGAATGATAGTTATATTTACTTTCTTTTTGGCTGATTTAAACCTTGGTGTTATAATTCGGGGTCCCATTGCTTCCCATTCTGTAAGTGCCTTTTGTGCTTCCCTAGACAGCATTATAGCCACCATTTCACTGTGGTGGGCTCTTTCCTCCTCATGTCCTGAGGACAACACCACTGTGATCAATCTCCTCCTCTCTGTGCCCTTCCACCGTGTATCGCAGAGACCCGGGATATCAACCTGTAATTTTCATTTCCACTGCTACCTGTGCAGTTTTCCCTTGTTCACACAGAGTGCAAACATTACAGATGCCAATCCTGGAGATTTTCCTAGACGTAAAAAAAGGTTAGCCGGCAATCAACAGGAAAAATTGATGGCAAAAGAGCAGACGACGGCAGAGCGAAGACACATAGGGCAGCAGGAAAACATATCAGGATTATCAGGATCGCCAAGTCTAGTAGCCCCTTTCAGTCATAATTGACTATAGGAATGCGCCCTGAGGTGATAGCCCTCAGTTTATATATATATTTTTTTGGCCTGGTGATCCTTTCGACGTGTTCTTGTCTCTTCTGCTTGTTGTGACATCTTCTTTGCGCCCAATCCGAGGTGGCGCCATATGGAGCACCGCCGTTACATGTGATCGGCAGCTTCATCCTCCCAGGTTGCTGGATTTATGTGCAGTACCTTTATGCTTCTCTTGCACACATCTTTGAACCTCAGCTGCGAACGCCTGACTAGTCTTTTGCCATCTGCCAGTTGTCCGTAGAAAATATCTCGGGGGATGCGATCACCCTCAATGCGTCGCGGACATGGCCAAGCCAGCGTAGTTCTGCGCTGTCTAAGCAGTATATACATGCTTTGAAGGCCAGCACTCGACAACACCTCGACCTTTGTCATTTTGCCCTTCTACGAAATACCAAGGATGTGGCGTCGACACCGTAGCTGGAAGGTATAGACCCTTCTTTCTTGCTTAGCATAGATTGTTCATGGCTCGCTACCATATAGACGCAGGTTACGCAGGCGTTATATACCGCAGCTTTGATCGCCTTGTCTACTTTACATGGAACTCCATAATGGTGGTAATGCCGATGAAGTTGATGATCAAGGTGGTGATAATGGTTGATAATGGTGATCATGCTTTCTTCTTCTTCTTCTTCCTCGTTCGTCCTGAAAAGGACGTTGGTTGCGTTGTGTATGTTTACACCGGAGCTGAGATATCTGCGCCTTTCGACCGACACATCCGACTTCAGCACGGCATTTTTTTGGGACCGGGTTTGCCTTCCCTCTTCGATCCCTACTCTCTCAGCCAGACTGCAGTGATGCAACCTGTTTCCAGGACCACCACGTAGAGGTGGAGTAGGGTCTTGGTCAGCTCTGGTTCGCTGACCCTGACGCAAGCAGTCAAGCTATGGGTCGCTGACTGCATTCTCTATTGCTGCATCTTTGGGTCCCTGATCATGCTTTCACGATTGTTGCAGTGTATACAAGGTGATTATAAAATCCTTGTGCAACTTTAAAATTTTGTAACTTTTCACACTGTAAACGGCACATAAAAGAATAATTTATAAAGTCAAAACTGTTGTCTACTTATCATAACCACATTTAGGTGAACTTTAGGTCAGACTGACAAATGTAATTCACCAAGCAGCAACTCAGAGAATTGTTTTTCAACAAGTTGGAAAATTAGATTGAACGATGTCTCACGAAAGATGGCGGTTATGTTTAAGCTTAAAAATGTGAACTCTGTTGTGTTAAAGCCAGGGATGTGGAGTCGGCCAAAAAAACGTTTTCCGACTCACGACTCCCACTGTAGTTTTTTTTTTTAAACTAGTCATGTGGCATAAAATTATGCATTTATGTATAATTATACTATAACTATACTATAAGTATAGATTTTGTGTGAGTGTCGTAGATTTTTGATAGGAGAATTAAGACTTGGGTTGGTCCCTTCTGAATAGTTTAGAATAAGTGATAGTCACAGTGAGAAGTAATAATAGCAATAGATTTCCACGAGTGAGATGGTAGAAATGTGATAGAGGCTGTCTCTGAAATCAAGAAAATCTTCTCTCTTTCACCTATCTTCTACGACAGATTTAGATTGAGTCAGATAGTCTACACACATATATATATATATATATATATATATATATATATATATATATATATATATATATATATATATATATATATATATATATATATATATCCACTCACATACATCTGTGGTAAAGTGGGATATTATAAATATTTATAGGGGACTTAGTGTACTGACTGAGATCAGCTGTGAAGGTATCTGTATCTAATAAGTGTAGTGTATTACAGATGACCTTACTTGCTACCACATATTTATACCTCAATCAGAATTATTCTGGAATATTGTGATGACTACGTTGAATGTCTAGGGTTTTGTAAATGATGAAGTGTAAGTCACAACAATAACAGACAGATAAACAATTTAATTTATTCCACCACACGTGACAACAGTTTGACACTCACATACATATAACACTCTATGAGACTATCTTAAATGAGTCACTGGTAAATTTTCAAATATCAATATGTATTAAGTACTTTTCATTAATATATATGTGTCCTGATTCAAATACAAAGTGAACCAGGAATCACAATCAATTTTAATTACAAGTTATATGTACAGAATTTATCAATATGAATCTTGTAGTGACATATTTTATTAATATTATCTTATGTGTGTCAGTTGTGTAGTGGTACTATGAGGTAATACTGGTTTTGTTTTTCAAGCTATGTTGGTATTTGTCATCATGACTTCAAGTGTTTGTTTCTGTTGGAACTAGTGTTGGAGATGTTCTCAGTTCCGTTCATTAAAACAATTAATTTTCCCTCTTATTTTTATACAATGTCAGTTTAAGATGGGGTTACATAATGTTGAGCTCCGCTGGCCACATAGGCTTATCTTTCGTGATGGCGGCAGGAAAAGACTCCTCTGCTCGATTGCTCCCCTGTGTTCTGGAGACACCTCACTGTTTGCTATATGGACCAAGGAGTATGCTATCCGCCTCTGGATTCAGCAAAGCTCTGACCAGGTGCTGCTCAATAACTTTTGGACCACGGTCCCTGAAACAAGAAGGTTGTACCTCCTACTTCAGAACTAATTTATACTCTATTTCTACACTGAGCACAATACATAACAAACACTGAGTTCAGAGCGGTAGGCCAACTGTCAGCTTCATCTGAAATAATTTACACCAGTATATTCCTCCCTAATGATTACCAAGCCTCTGCAATTCCAGCATTATTTCTTTCTAGTCAATAAGCTAGGTGTCAGTGTACTGTTTGGCAATTCCATGTAGTTTTACTTTCCTCCGACACCTTCTGTTCAGGCTGGAGCACTATAGAGGCTTTACCTCATGTTCGCTACTGAACCACACATATATACAGACATAAATTATCAATTTACATTCAATTTTCATTAAAAGATATCAAATATTTCAAGCTTACCACAATTCATGGAAATAATACAGAATTACGTTGACTGGCACTGAATATAACACAATTTCGATCTGCCGATGTCCCAGGCTTTTATTTAGAAAAATATGCACTGGTGCTCAACGCACTGGTTCTGTAGTAAGTTTATTTGCAAATGTGGTGGTGACCTGACGCCTCTAATTGACTATATTGGCAGGTCTAACCAATCGTGCCATGTCTACCCAATCGTTTGAAAAAAAGTACTCCTCCCGTTTCCCCTGACAGCGAAAGATAGTATTTATAGCCCGACTAATCGTGTGTTGGGAGTAGAAAATGCATTAATTTTAACGCCGAGTTTGGCACTTTGCCACTTCACCCAAATAGCCACTCTATGTCACGTGATGAGACTGGCTGGGGAAGTTTTGCTAACAAGGCAGAAAAAAAAACGAGAGAGAGTTTAGCAGCGAGGAGAGGGCATTGAGTGACCAGCCGTTAGGCGGCACAGATGTGTGTGTGGGCATGTGTGGATAACCCTAATGTATATTCCTGTTTTTACATGGAAGTATTATAATGTATGGCATATTTAACATTCATAATTGTTCATGAAACTGAGTGACTTTTATTATTATTATTAATATTGATTGTTTTCTTATTGCCTGACCACATCAATGGGTCTAATGTGAAGTTCGTTGTAATGTGTATTAAAGTTACAGAACCGTCACTCAGTTATTATGACTTTCATTGGAGAAAGAGATGTGTGCACAAAGTAAGTTAATACTAAGAATTAATGTTTATTCGCCAGGCACATAAAGAGAGAACCCTGGACATTACATTCCTTTCTATATGGGATACAAACAAACAGTCGTGCAAACGCAAAAGGCAGGAATAAGCACGAAAAATATAAATAAACACACACCCCTTAACAGATGGGTTTTAACAGATGGGTAGCCAAGCTTGTGCCTCGTGAGCGATGTTTTATGCCTGAATTAATTATGTGCACCAAGTTTATTTAAAATGCATTTGCATCATTTGAACTATAATATGAGTGAACATGAAACAGGAGTTCAGATGCACTTTTAAGGCAACGTGTTTTAAGCTGTTTTGAAGAACTGGGCTGTTTAACAATGACTTTTTGTTCGTGTATATGAAATATCTTGCAAACGAACCTTTTTGCAAAAACTGCGGTGAAACCAGCAGTCGCGCAAATGAGCTTCCCGTACAAAGCGAAACTTTTCGACGCACTGCGGCAAATTAGCCACGCCCCGTGACCTTTAACGGCAGCAGGAATTTACGTCAACAAACACGCATGATTTCTGTTGATGGAATATTTTAAAGACAAACGAAGTACCTATTTTTCCAAAAACATTGAAGGCTTTCAGGGACCATGCGTGTACTAACATTTATAAATCTATAAAAGAAACTTTGCGGACCTTATTATTAAGAAATAAATAAAACAGTTCGACCAGACGACATATCAAACAAGTTTTCAGAACTATAGTTTCTATTTTGGCTCAGTTTTCCTGATTCATGCGAGACAGTGTAAACTAAATTACGCCGTGTTCAGACCAAAACACTTTAGTCTGCATGTTACGATACGTTTAGCTGCATTTTAAAAGCTTCTTTAAAGCCTCTTGTGCTTTCATAGCGTGCTCCATCTTTGCTATTTTTCTTTTTTCTATTCTATATGTTCAGTGTTGCCAATTTTTTTTTTTTTTAGGTATCATTTTTTTTCATTCATCTTCGGAAGTATGATGAAAGGTGATTTTCTGTAGGTTTATGTGAGGTTTGCATTTAAGGAATTTTAGCGCTTTGACGCATTCATACTGATAGTCCTTTTTTGCATTGCGAACATTTCATTTTTGTTTAGATGTGGCGTTAGGTATCACGTTTTTTATTGTTTCGTATATATGTCTCACATTGTCAGTTGTTGTAATAGTGCTTTCTATACCTTCTTCTCCTTAGTTGTTATTGTGACGGTTGTTTCGTTTTAGTTGTGAATTATTTGTAGTGTCTAAAAATTATTTTTTTTTTAACATGTTAATATAGAATATTGTTTTTGTTGTCTTATTTTAGTTAATTTTAATTTGTTTTTGTGTGTGTTGTATTTGAAAATATACCATCATCATCATCATTGTCATTGACATCATTGCCTTCATCTTTTCATTGTACATTTGTCTGGACCCATTGATATACATGGCATAATTTTGCATATTTTTTTTTTCTTTTATTATAACATGTATTGAACACTGCAGTGTTCATTAACAATATCACCATAATTTAACACATTCTAATTATGTCCTTGGTGGGTTTGTACGACTTACATAGGTATTGAGTTTTGTATTGTTCATCATTATAAATATCACTATATTTTGAACAGAAAGTAGTTTCTGGTAGGAAACCATGTCTTCCTTTCAGGACTTTATAGAAATTGGGATTAAATTTAATAAATCAGGAGCGGAACTAGAGGCGTTTGCTACTGCACAATTTGACAGCTATAATGCAAGAATTGAAAGACAGAATGAACGTGAATTAAAACGTCTTCAGTTAGAACATGATGAGAAGAAAAAGACACAAGATTTGGAGAAGGACAAGTTAGAACAAAAGGAGAAATTGGAGAGAATGAAGATGGAAGAGAAAGAAAAAGATCTTGCACAAGCTCTTGCGCTAGAAAAACTAAAGATTGACGCTGAGCAAGAAAAATTAAGATTAGCTGCTGCAACTGCTCAGAAAGCAACTGATTTGGAGATAGAGAAATTGCGTATTCAGAAAGATATAGATGTTGCTGTCGCCCTAAGAAAAGTGGAGTTGGACGCTCCAAACACATCATCTAGTACACCTGTGACCACAAACCGGATACGATTGCCTAATTTCAACCAAAAAATCGACTGCATCGATAGTTTCTTACAACGTTTTGAGCTCAAGGTCAGTGCATTGAAGATCCCCAAGGGTCAATGGAGTGCAACATTATGCGATTTTTTAACAGCGGACGCTCTACAGGCTTATTTTGCTCTGGACAGCGGTAGTAGAGAAGACTACGATGTTGTCAAGGAGACATTGCTACGTAAATTTCAGCTTACAGAAGCAGGATTCCGTGATAAATTTCATTCCTGTCTGCCTAGCAGAAAAGCTGACTTTGGAGAATTTATCTCATTAATAAAATTATATTCTAAAAGATGGATAGAATTGTCCGGAATTGATAAGACCTTCACTGGCTTACTTGATCTAATGTTACGTGACAAGGTGTTGTCGGCATGTAGCACCGATCTTGCCTCATTTTTTCAAGAAAGAAAACCGAAAGACCTGGAGGCAATGGAGATACTTGGGAGACAATATATGACAGCTCACCCAGATAAAGAGGTTCACAAACCAACTATAAAGGACGCACTCCCAGTATGTGTGGCTCGTCATGACTTTAGAGATGGTGGTCATAGACCTCGATCACAGAGTGTGGACAGCAGAGTAAGGCAAAGTTATAGATCCAACTACCGAGGAAAATATAACTTCCCAAGGCAGAGGTCACCATCTAACTTCCCACAGAGGCGAGACTATGGTTATTCAAACCAAGGTCAGTGGCGGCAGAATTCTAGCCGTAATGAGGAAATGCATCACAAACGGATGGATCATAGACCCACACAAGACAATGCATCCTACAGTGGTAATAGGAATAATGGCAGATGTTGGTCATGTGCTAGGAATAGAACTTATAAGAAATATTATGGAAACAGCACTAACAAGCACTGTGGGCATAATGACAATAGCAATCATGAGAAGGGTAATGCATGTGTAACTGCAAAGAAGAATGATGAGAAGGGAGCCGACCATGCCAATGCATGTATTGTTAGCTCACTTAATGATGAAAATTGTTATGGATGCAAATCTTTATTCCAACCTGGTTCACAGCCCAGATTAATTTGCGGGCATGCTCTACCTGCTATGTCATCTTGTGAGAACGTGGGACGCCTCACATTATATACTGGTTTTCTGTATAACAGGCATGTAAGTGTCCTTCGTGATTCTGGCTGTACCACTGTCGGAGTCCGTAGATCGCTAATTGATGAATCTGCCTTTACTGGTAAAACAGTGAAGTGCATAACATTTGGTGGGAGTATAGAGTGTTACCCAGTGGCAGAAATAGATATTGCCACACCCTTCTTTACAGGTAAGGTAAGGGCATGTGTCCTTGATGAACCAGTATCAGACATTATCCTTGGTAATATACCAGGTATTAAGGATTGCTCCCCAGAGGAGATACATAAATGGGTTGAATCTCACCCAATGTTGGCTAACGCTGTGGTCACTAGGGCCCAGCATGCCGCTGAATCCAAGGCAGAGCCAGCTATACCATTTAGTGAGAGAGCAACTCTTCAGAATGTTCAGAATGTTTCCCCCCATTCGTTCGCTGCCAAACAGCGCGAAGATGTTGCTTTGCAACCATTGTTTGCTCTAGCAGAGAGCAAGCATGTGAAGAAGACAAAAACTTCACGTTACTGGTTTGAATTTAAGAACTCAGTACTGACTAGATGCTTTGACAACTATGTTTTAGTCAGGAGACAGGTAGTTATTCCAAAGAGTTTTAGACCTATTGTATTGAATACTGCCCATGACTCGCTTTTAGCTGGTCATATGGGGATTAAGCGTACTCTGTTTCGTGTCACCTCAAATTTTTATTGGCCCTGTGTTAACAAAGATGTAAAGCTATACTGCAGGTCATGTACAACTTGTCAAAAGGTAGCACGTAGGGGCAAGCACCACGCTGCACCCTTACAAGTCACTGATGTGCCATTACGGCCTTTCACCAAGCTTGCAATTGACATAGTTGGTCCTATGTCAGTCATGTCAGATAGAGGATATAGATATATCCTAACGTGTATAGACTTATGTACACGTTGGCCGGAGGCCATACCATTGAAGACTATCACCTCAGCAGCTGTCTCTGATGCTTTATTTGTTATTTTTTGTCGCATAGGATTTCCTGATGAAATCTTATCAGATCGTGGTACTCAATTTATGTCTCAAATGATGAAAGATATTGAGAACATGTTAGCAATTAAGCATTCATTCACAAGCCCATACCATCCGGAAAGCAATGGCGTTTGCGAGCGTTTCAATGGCTCGTTGAAGCAGATGTTAGGCAAAGTCACCGAGACATGTCCTCGTGACTGGGACCGAATGTTACCAGCAGTCTTATTTGCTTACAGAGAAGTGCCCCATGAGAGCACTGGCTTTTCGCCATTTGAGTTGGTATATGGTGCCAACCCTAGAGGTCCTATGCACATACTCAAGGATTTGTTGTGTTGGGATCAGTGGAGGATGTTACTGTCCGCACCAGCTATGAACTGGTCATTGATCTCAGACAACGCCTTGTAGATGCATGTACTTATGCATCAGGTATGATACGTAATGCTTCACAGAGGTCGAGAGTGCGCTGCAACCAATCTCGAAAATTACGTTCGTTCCTACCAGGAGAACAAGTATGGCTACTTCTTCCAACCAAGGAAAATAAACTGCTAATTTCCTGGCAGGGCCCTTTTAAGGTGGTTGAGAAGAAAACTGATGTAGATTATGCCATTGACATAAGGGGCAAAGTTAAAACATTTCACATTAATATGTTAAAATTGTATGTGGAGCGCCCTGCAGAGTTAGAACCTATCTTGGACAGTATTTCTGATGAACCAGTTCGACAGACTTTGTCAGCTGTTGTGGAATCTGATGATTCTACAGCGAGCGATATTTCTTTTAATTTTCCTCTGCTGCCTTTAACATCTTCCGAATCTTGGAGAGATGTAACTGTATCAGTTGATTTAGATTCTGGTTATCGAGAACAGGCTCTTGCTGTTTTAGAATCTTTCTCTGATGTGCTGACTGAACTTCCAGGTCGCACTGATGTTATCTCTCATGATATTACATTGACTGATGATCACCCTATCAAACTCAGACCGTATACTATACCCTTACACTACAGATCTCAGGTGGATAGTGAACTTAAGGATATGCTACGCATGGGCATCATTTCTCCTTCTGAATCATCCTATTCTTTTCCTATGGTTCTAGTTAGAAAGAAGGACAAATCTCTTCGCATCTGCATTGATTTTAGACGTCTTAACAGTGTCACTCTCACAGATGCCGAGCCCATGCCTGTTTTGGAGGATCTCTTATCACAACTATCCCAGGCTACATACTTTAGCAAACTAGATCTATCCAAGGGATATTGGCAGATCCCTTTAACTGATAAAGCCAAACCTCTAACTGCATTTATGACTCCATATGGTTTATTCCAATGGAACTATATGTGTTTTGGCCTTGTCAATGCTCCCGCGACTTTTGTGCGCATGATGCGGAGACTCTTAGGAGATAGATCTGATGTCATCACATACATAGACGACATCTGTTTATTCCATAGTTCTTGGCAAGAACATATCACAGGATTAAAATCTTTATTAATGCTACTCAGAAAGCATGGTTTGACAGTTAGACCTTCAAAGGTTCAGATTGGTTGTCGAGAAATTTCATTTCTTGGTCACCGTGTTGGTAACCACATGTTATACCCTGATGAGCACACTGTCAAACGCATATTAGAATTAGATATCCCTCGGACAAAGAAACAGGTTAGGAGCATGTTAGGACTCATTAACTTCTATCACAAGTTCATTCCGAACTTTTCATCTATTTCTTCTGTCCTGTCATCTTTGACTAAAAAGGGAGCTCCTAATAAAATTGTTTGGTCCGATACTTGCAGTGGAGCTTTGAACAAAATTAAAACTGTATTTTCCAAGGCACCTATTTTGATGTTACCTAATATCACTATGCCATTTCTTCTGAGGACTGATGCTTCTCAGACTGGCATTGGTGGTTGCCTGTTGCAATGGTTCAATGATACTCCACATCCATGCTTGTATGTAAGCAGAAAGTTGCTACCAGCAGAAACTCGGTATTCCACCAGTGAAAGAGAACTCTTGTCCATCATTTGGTGTATGGGCAAGTTATCACGCTATTTACTTGGCGCACACTTCTACCTCCAGACGGATCACCGTCCACTAACATCCCTAAATCAAAAAACTACAACAAACAGTAGATTACACAGATGGTTCTTGCTTATCCAAGAATATAGATATACAATTATCCCCATCAAGGGATCAGAAAACTTTCTGGCAGACTTATTGTCAAGGAATGTAACTGGAAAGTGAAATTGTTTGTGCCAGATGTTGACATTGTCTGATCTTGTTTTGTTTTTCAGGTGATATACTATTGAAACATTCATGTTATGACTTTAAGTGCATTTTTTGAAAGATTGGATTACATTTTGTCTAAACTGTTTACATATATCTGTTTTCATGTCATTTCGCACTACAATTAATACTTCATATATATTATTCTGAACAGTAGGATTTTTCTTTTCTAATAGATTAATAGTTCTTGGGCTAACTATCCACTGTTCTCAAGCGAAAACCCTTGGTTTCCGCTCGGGAACAGGGGGGCAATGTTGGGAGTAGAAAATGCATTAATTTTAACGCCGAGTTTGGCACTTTGCCACTTCACCCAAATAGCCACTCTATGTCACGTGATGAGACTGGCTGGGGAAGTTTTGCTAACAAGGCAGAAAAAAACGAGAGAGAGTTTAGCAGCGAGGAGAGGACATTGAGTGACCAGCCGTTAGGCGGCACAGATGTGTGTGTGTGGGCATGTGTGGATAACCCTAATGTATATTCCTGTTTTTACATGGAAGTATTATAATGTATGGCATATTTAACATTCATAATTGTTCATGAAACTGAGTGACTTTTATTATTATTATTAATATTGATTGTGACCACATCAATGGGTCTAATGTGAAGTTCGTTGTAATGTGTATTAAAGTTACAGAACCGTCACTCAGTTATTATGACTTTCATTGGAGAAAGAGATGTGTGCACAAAGTAAGTTAATACTAAGAATTAATGTTTATTCGCCAGGCACATAAAGAGAGAACCCTGGAATCACATTCCTTTCTATATGGGATACAAACAAACAGTCGTGCAAACGCAAAAGGCAGGAATAAGCACGAAAAATATAAATAAACACACACCCCTCGACAGATGGGCTTAACATCGTGTTTAGCCTTACATTTATTGCGCTCCAATCAAATCGGATTTAACATGGAGACCCATTTCCCGTACAATGGTGGGGTGAAAATCTGCCACTGAGCGATTCTGATTTGGGTGTTATCTGACATCCCTCACTATTTCTTTTGGCTATAATTTGGTAATTCCTAGACTATTTGCGTAACGTTTAACATATTCTTTGTCAGCAAGTCCTAAGGAACCCAAATATACAAATTTAAAGGAGCTAAGTGGCTGCGTTCAAAATATGCACTTTCTTCTACCTCCTGTTTACTTCGAATACGATGTGGTGTCTGGGTACTGTAATGTTTTTAAACGTAAACCAGTATAATGTCATATTTCCTAATAAGCGTTTTTCAGGATTTTAAAACCTAACTCTGGTATGGGTAGTGTTGTTTATCACTGTCGATTTGAAAAAAAGCTAGTGCTTGTGGCCTTACACGCGTGATGGTAGTAATTGTGTATCGCGCGACTGTGGTAGTATTGCCTGCGTCCCTGCTTTCAGCCCTCCCTTCTTTCTATCTTTAGTCCATCTGTCTTTCGTTTTAGGTAACGTAGTGTATAAAAAGACATGAATGGAATTTTAAATCTAGGTCAACCTGCGTATCTCAAGGTTTTTCTTAGAAATGCAGCACATGTTTTATCGTAGAAAGCGGGTATTGAAGCAGTAGGCTTTTACTATCAACGTGAAACGTTATAATTTGTAGACGAATGAGAAAACAAGGGGGGTTTCGAGTACAGTCATTGTGACAGCACTGTTCTTTACCATTCTTCTTTCCTTTTATTGAATTTATTTGTTAGGCTTTACATTTACGTTTTAATTTATATATGTGGATTAGAATATTTCACGACAACATCTATACATAAGACGACAGTTAGACGTACAGACGTGGGAAAAACTATGACAGTGATTATATGAATAGTTTGGGAAAACGAACTGACCGACACGCTGGAATAAATTTTATGAGTAGTTTATTTATCAAGACTAAACTTCTCTCACAACATATCAAATCACATCAAGCATATACAAAAAAAAAATCATAAACAAAAAAATCAAGAAATGCTACAAGAATGATAGACCCGTTGGTATGATCCTTCCCTCGATGGATAGCCCACAGTCCCATTAGAAGAAAGTGATAGCCCAAAGAGTCACAGATACATATGATTTAGTCTAAAATTCTTCCCCCTTTAAGGTATGAACAGACTGGATACTCTGATCTAGTATAAGGGAATATATAGATATATAGTTAGCAATACCTTGCATAAAGAAATGTTATGACAGCAAAAATGAATGGGTGTCAAAATACCACCACAAAGGGATGGTAATCTTGGCCAAGAAAACCCCAGGTCCAAAAAGACGGGTTGAATTCACTACTTCCGGGACCGTTCTCTTGGAAATACTATTGTTTTGGATGTCTGTTTAAGTCACATAAAATTGTCCAGGCACGAGCGTTTATAGCTAGCACAGTGTCAACATCTTAGATTTCAAACGAATGAGGAATGTCAGGTCGGCACCTTTTCTCAATATAGAAATTTAGTTGGTAACACCACCACTTGTCAACAGTGTCGGGAAATTTACTGATTGAAATATGTTACTTGCCACCAAGGCGGAAAAATGACTATAGTTTTCTCAGGAAGAATCAAATCAGGCTCGATGACCCGTTACTTCTTTAACCTCTTAAAGTTCTTGTAAAAAGTTATACATCAAATCTTTAAGGTAAGAATGTTTGTTGTTTTCTTCACAGATTTATCTCTTTTACTCAAACGCTGGCAAAGTTTGGGTACCACAGTTTCACTATATATAAATGGAAAAAACACATATCAAATAATTATACATACTATAACTCGGATATAACTGATAATTTTAAATTGCAAGCGTAGTGCTTGACTTATCATTTAAATTTTCCCGTGAAATAATTTATATATAAAAATCATCTATCCTCATGAATTAGGAATACGTGCGTATTCCGTCAACACTCATGAGGCTTCTAGCATTTATAAGTAAGTTTAGAAAGTTTATTCTCGTCTGATTATTTTAGCAGTAAAATTAAATTCCTTTATTAGCCGATTGAGTTTAAGCTAGAAATATAATTTCTGTTTTCCACTGTAACTCGTCACTATAAAATAATACAGACTATATAAATTAAGCGCTCTGCACCAAATCTAACTAGAGAAATAAAATAAGCGATTTAACACTTTAAACACTTCACAAAATACTAGAATATAATATATGATATTTTACCTCCAAACAGAATTACAGTTTCACAACGACTAGGATAATTCACTAGATAGGTATTTAGAAGCTCGGCAAAATTTGACGAGAAACTAATGACTTCGCTATACAAGCTTCATTCACTAGCACGAGTGATTCTGTCTACTGCAAGTTGGAGAATGAAAAGAAAGTTTCAAACTCTGGTTAATATCTATTTCCAGACAAAGAGGTAAACGTTTAATTTCGCAAAACGAAGTACTCTCCCCTTTTCCGTCTTTAACGCTTACGTTTAACACCTAAACGCATGCCGTAACTGCCACCTTGCGTCTCTGACACCTCCGTCTAAGAAACGGCCGAAGCGTTACGTGTCAGATGCAAATGTAGACAACCAGTCTGCACTGCAGGGGCAGTTTTTGCACCTACCCCGAGAAACTCATCCTGAGAACCATAACTGACACTTTGCTTTCTCGCACCTTACGCCAACTCTGGCCGTGGAGCGTGAGTGTCATATCACCTGACACTGAGAATCTATCTTGGAAACTACATGTCAGATGCAAACTATCAGACAAATGTCTCCTCCTCATGTCTGACGGAGTGAATTCTCACACTTCAGGCCCAGAAACTCAGCCGAACTGTAGACAGCTGTCTGCTCCCCTGTCTGACGGAATGCATTCTAACACTCTGCGTCTCGGGTAGGGCTGACACGTTACGTCATGACTGCGTTCTCAGTTTAATCAGCAATGAAATGCGTTTCTAAATGAGAAACGAAACTGGCGAAAGTGAGAATGGGAAAAATATTATTTCTCGCAAACGAATGGATGCGAAAATACAGGAAAAAGGTAAAGAGTGATAATAAAAATAGAGGATACGGGTGACAGAAAAAGAAGAAGATATAGGCAATTTAATGATCATAAAACCTATGTGACAGTGAGTAAATGAATACACGGCTGTCGTAGATTACATGTTAAACTATTCGTTCATACAATAATACAAAACACAAATTTAAAAAGTATTTAAAAATATGATAATTTTTATTTAAATTGAATTGATTCTTTAAAAAAAAAAAAGGAAAAGGATCGCTTATATTAGGTCCGGCTTCCTTGCTGCTCTCAAATCGGAATTGATTATCCTGAGGGCAGAAATCAAACGTGACTTGAGTGTGTAGTCACGCTATGACAGTCAAAGGAGCATCTTGAATGATCTCGATGTAGCAGGGTATTGCATTGTGGGCTCTCAAATTAAAGTACGGACAAATTTCTCAACCTCTTTCAGTGCTAGGTAATGTAATGATTGAGCGGGGGATTTGCAGAATTCTTCCCCCCTTCTAATTTATACAGCCGAAGACCTTTTTTGCTTTTACTCCACAAATTAAAAAACTGCACAGGGTACTTTTTAAACCCCGTAGCTTAAAATTCATAAGTTAATAATAAACAACTACTTTGATATGTTATTTAAATATTTAAATCGCCCCCACCCCTCCTTTGCATGGATCAAATGTGGATCTGCCTTTACTTAAGTCTCGTAAAATTCAGAGGCGGAGTTGGGACATTTTTTTTACCAACTTTGACTCCAGTAAAAAACGACCGACTCCACGACTCTTGCTCAACAGCCCTGGTTAAAACTTTATAAATTATGCTTTCATATATCGTTATAACGTTTTTCTTTCATGTGTAACATTCAAAGTTAATTAAAAATTAAAGTTGCACAAACACCGTATAATCATGCTGTATTTTGCTGATGTTGGGTTGTGCAACCACGGAGACGTAGATTATGACAGCTCAAACAGTGAAGCTTACATTCTGTAGCTTTAGGAGTTTGCCTGGTTCAAGTCATAATATGTAATTATAAATATCACCCTAGTCACCAGGTGCGTCGGTTATATTAGGGCACAAATCCAAATATAAAACATCGTATAGTCTGATCAACAAACGGTGTTAACATTAAATTGAAACTTACGTTCAACCAAAGGATGTAAACATTAAATTAAAACCTACATCCAACAAACGGTGTAAACATTAAATTGAAGCCTAAGTTGCCTTTACATTGCCTAAATATAGACTACATTGAGTTTTCCTTTCCTAGCTGGCCTAGACTATATCGGCATCCACACTGTACTGGACTTTGCCCCTGGGGTGACCATGCAGACGGTTAAAGTGGTTATTCTGGATGACCTGGGCAAACCTCGACTGGAAGGCGAGGAGAAATTTTTGGTGATTCTAAGAATGCCTACAAATGCGTTACTTGGAGAACCGAAGGAAGCAGTTATTACTATTAATGACTCCATTTCAGACCGTGAGTATGTTTGTAGTGTCTGTATCAGATTGTGAGTATGTTTGTAGTGTCTGTATCAGATTGTGAGTATGTTTGTAGTGTCTGAATCAGATTGTGAGCATGTTTGTAGTGTCTGTATCAGATTGTGAGTATGTTTGTAGTGTCTGTATCAGATTGTGAGTATGTTTGTAGTGTCTGTATCAGATTGTGACTATGTTTGTAGTGTCTGTATCAGATTGTGACTATGTTTGCAGTGTCTGTATCAGATTGTGAGTATGTTTGTAGTGTCTGTATCAGATTGTGAGCATGTTTGTATTGTCTGTATCAGATTATAAGTATGTTTGTAGTGTCTGAATCAGATTTTGAGCATGTTTGTAGTGTCTGAATCAGATTGTGAGCATGTTTGTATTGTCTGTATCAGATTATAATTATGTTTGTAGTGTCTCTATCAGATTGTGAGTATGTTTGCAGTGTCCGTATCAGATTGTGAGTATGTTTGTAGTGTCTGTATCAGATTGTGAGCATGTTTGTAGTGTCCGTATCAGATTGTATGTTTGCAGTGTCCGTATCAGATTGTGAGTATGTTTGTAGTGTCTGTATCAGATTGTGAGCATGTTTGCAGTGTCCGTATCAGATTGTGAGTATGTTTGCAGTGTCCGTATCAGATTGTGAGTATGTTTGTAGTGTCTGTATCAGAGTGTGAGTATGTTTGTAGTGTCCGTATCAGATTCTGATTACAAATAATGTTTTAATAAGACTGTTAGAATTCACTAGAGTTGGGGAACTGTACGAAGGATGGCCGCCAACCGGAAAAAGTGGAATCAATTTGTTCCTGCCCTACAAGACGCCACCATGCGTGATGGCTACTGACTGCTTTGACGGTCGGCGGCTATGGTTCAAAGAAGAAGCAGACTGTTAGTGAAACGATGTGTATAGTAGATAGGTAAATTTGTAATATCTAAATTTTTTTTTGGAGAATAATGAAAACAACAAAAACCAAAAAGCTACATATTTTCATGTGTGTTTGAGTATATTAGAAGGATTTAAGTGGCATACCAAAATCACTAATGTAGGAAGGTTGACAAGAACCAGACAATTATCAGTGGAACAGGAAATGAGAAGAAGACGCTGGGGATGGACAGGACACATCTTGAGGACACCTGATGATAGCATTACAAGGAATCGCTGGATGAAAGAAACAGAGGTTGACCCGACAAGAAACACGGAGAAGAGAACTGGAGACAGACATGAAAATGAAGAAACAGACATTGCAGGTGGTGGAAGGGGGGGGGGGGGAACAGGAAATCTTGGCATAAGTTCGTTGAAGGCCTATTCTCATTGGGAAGTTGACGGAGATGATGGTGGATTTTGATTACCATAGCATTATTATTAGACTAAAACTCTAATCCTTCCTATCAATGGGAAAACTCTAATCCTATTAATGGAAAACTCTAATCCTATTAATGGAAAACTCTAATCCTATTAATGGAAAACTCTAATCCTATTAATGGAAAACTCTAATCCTATTAATGGAAAACTCTAATCCTATTAATGGACAACTCTAATCCTATTAATGGACAACTCTAATCCTATTAATGGAAAGAGAGTAACATAAATAACGAAATCATAAAACAACTAGGAATGAAAACAGAATTAATGAAATAGATCAGAGTTCGATAGATAACAAAACTGTGGTCAAATAAAAAGACTTACACATTGCTGAAATACAAAATAAAAGGAACAGTTGAAAGCAATTGCGAATGAGGAAGACGTAGTTTATAAATGGGAAGATAGCATAACGAAATGACAGAAAGTAGAGTGTACCATTAAGATTATAGTTTTCTGATTTTAAAAAAGTAATGTGATAAGAATGTTAATTCAAAAAGGTTTCGTTTAAATGATGTCGCCTAAAATCTATTTAAACTACACAACATTAATTATAATTTTAAAATATGAGATATTTTTATGCACTTACTATCATAAGGCTGCATTTCTTTTGCACTATTACTGTCATAAGGTCGTATTATGAGTGCGTGCCCATAACAGATTGTACCCTTTTCAACAAATTTATTCTCGGCCCCATAATGTGGTACGAGGATGCTTTCTATCACAAAAGTAAGATAATGTACCTGTGTCTTTTTTTTTTCACCTACTTGACCAGTGTGTTGAGAGACATGTATCAATTACTGGTTGCAACTCAACTGTGAAAGTTTCACTTGAAATACCCGCTGCGCGCATGCGCACTTTTTTGAGTCTTTGTAACGTATGCTTAAAAACTTGCAGAGATTATCTTTCTTTTGTGATAGAAAGCATCCTCGTACCACGTCAACGGGGCCGAGAATAAATTTTTTGAAAAGGGTACAATCTTTTATGGACACCCTATATATATATATATACAGTAGAACTCCATTTATCCGAACCCCATGGGACCGAGCATCGTTCGGATAATCAAATGTTCGGATAACTGGATTACATAATGTATCGAGTACATGTACACATATTTCTAAAAATAATTAACCATCACAAGGAAAATACACTATAAAACATATTTACATACTTGTACTGTAATAATAATACCCACACTGTATTAGATCACTGTATCACCAAAATCTTTTATTACACTGCAGTGCATGTACTACTTGTATTAATTATTTTTGTTAAGAAAGAGAAATGTTTTCAAAATAACATTACAAACGATTCAAAACCAGGCGCAACTTACGTATATATGTACTTGCACAGATGTAGCCCACTACTTAAAATAATGAGGAATCCTCTTTTGCACCAAACTGGATAGTCTCCTTTTGGCTGCTAAGTCCCGCATTCTCTTCAACAGCAGAAGCTGTGTAGGACAGCTGTCATCTTCTTGCTCGTATCAAGCCATCGCTGTTTCTAGTGCTATAAAGGGCTCTTCAGGACGTTTTGGTTTTTCTTCATAATCTACAAGTACATCATGTACTTCTGAGGAGTCTTCATCATCGGTCACTACATGTATTTGGTTTTCTTCTTACACAAAAGACAAAATTTCTTCGTCATTCAAAAACTGAAAACCAGAATCATTATCATCTTCTAGCCACATGTGTGCATCATCTTTGTCACAGTCCGAAAATCCGGGCATTGCTTGAAACAGTTCCACAACTTCATTTATACAATCATCATTTGTGTCCACTGCAGTAGTTTCATTTCCTCCTTTTTTCCCAAGCAATCTACTCCAAGCCTTGTTGAGATTATCTTGTGACAGGGTGGTCCAAGCATCAGCTAACATATAGCAGCAGTCTTTGAGATTAAGCTTTTTGGAAAATGCCACCACACTTTCTTCATCTTCAGCCAACAATAAACGACGCAGGACTTCCTTCTTGTACATCTTTTTAAGCTTTGCTATAACGCCCTGATCCATTGGTTGAATCAGTGCTGTTACATTGGGAGGCAGAACAATTACTTTAAAATTTGCATCAACTGCATTCAATGTATCCGTCTCTGGATGAGATGGTGCATTGTCCAGTAGAAGAATTACTTTTCCAGTTTTCTTTTCTTGTTCTCTCAACCTCTTCACATTTGGGATGAACTGATTTGTATACCAATCAAGAAATATTTCACTATTCATCCAAGCACTCTTCTGTGCTTTGTAACACAATGGGAGACATGTCACATTCTTTAAACAACGTGGTTTTTTGGCTTTGCCGATCATTAGCACCGGTAAACGATGACTTCCACTGGCATTCGCGGCTACCAAAATTGTTACTCTCTCTTTGCACTTTTTAAACCCAGGGGCAGCTGCTTCGCGCTGAGATGCAAGTGATTTTTGAGGCAATGATTTCCAGTATAAGCCAGTCTCATCGGCATTATACACATCATCGAGTGAATAACCTTCTTCTTCCAAAAAAGTCAAGAATGTTTCTTTAAAATTTTTAGCGGCAGTTGCATCGCTAGATAAAGATTCCCCTTGAATCTCCAATTCTCGTATGCCATGACGAGATTTAAAGTTTCTTAACCATCCCTGGCTAGCCTTAAAGTCAGGAGGACCGTCAAGTTGATTGTTGAACTGAAGTGCCTTTTCACACAACAGAGAACCAGAGATAGGTTCCCCTTTGCTTCTTCTTTGCACAAACCATATATACAAAGCCTCTTCCAATTTCACATCTTTCGCATTTCTCATGGTTTTACGTTTCTTCGACCCATTTTCGCTATCAAATTTCGATGCAAAACTCATAATTTTATCCTTGTTACTTTTGATGTCAGAGACGGTAGATTTCCCAACATTGAAAATCCTCGCAAGTGAAGACACAGTTTCACCTTGTCCTAGTCTCTTGATAATTTCTGTTTTCGTTTCAATTGACAAAACATTGCGGTTCCTTTTATATGCTTTAGGCCTACTGGAAGATGCCATATCGCACAGAGAAATACTTGTACACCAAAATTATTCTGCTGTAGTAGCAGACACAATTATTTTAAGTTGAACTGTCTGTTTAGCCAGTGTTCTACCTAGAACGCACACGTACACTGGATTGGTAAACCAGATATTAACTGACTTTATGATCTAACTGACTTCCTGTACGTAAGCGACCGATCATTAGCCATCCCATTCTCTACAAATTGTTCGCACACATTTGAAGTTTGCCGCATCAAAAGATTCAGAATTTTAGTCTAACGTGACTGTGGCATCTGATTTTTTTTTTTTTTTTCTGGAAAAAGTGTTCGGATAATTGGATGTTCGGATAATTGGGGTTCGGATAAATGGAGTTCTACTGTGTATATATATATATATATATATATATATATATATATATATATATATATATATATATATATATATATATATATATATATATATATATATATATATATATATATATATATATATATATATATATATATATGTTCTGTCATGAGGTTGTAAATAGCGTTGATTCAATATGTTACGGAACAGATGTTCCCAAACACTAGAAATTATTATTTGTTTAACATCCCCTCAGTGCCTAGAGTGGAGTTCAAGGAAGCAGCTTACAGAGTGAAAGAGAACAGTGGCGAGGTTCGCGCTGTCATCGTAAGATCTGGAGATATAAGTCACGAGTCCACTGTTCGATGTTACACGCGACAGGCAACGGCCAGAGTAGATCTGGACTACCAGGAACGGCCGGACACGAACAAGTCACTCATTGTGTTTCAGCCAGGTTCGTATGACAACGCCATCGCTTTATTCTTCTTTTATTTCTTTCTCTGTATACTGTCCCTTCTCTTTTTCGTATCAAATTTTAGCGTTATGTAGAGCGCTTGCTTCTAGCGGCAAAGTTACCGGGTTATTAACCTATTAGAGCCACGTTCCAGTGACTCTTCTCTTGATTTAGGGAAGACGAAGGCAAAGAGGAGGGGAAGTGGTCACTCCCTCCTCATAAAGCTCAACCCAGTATAGTGAAACCTCTAACACTTTTAACCATACAGCAGTATCTATTATGGGATTACTGTACCTTTACCCTTTTTTTTTTAGTTTAGCGTAATACAAGAAGTGTTCTTGGAAGTTTGTCAAGGCGTTTGTGTGAAATTGCTACACAAGAGCTGAACGCCGGCTGAACATAAATCTGAATATAGCCTTGCTACTTTATGGCCTGTGGAAATAGTGATTAGATCTTTTCACCGATTCAGTCTAAAGTGCAACTAATGAGGTCTTCAGAGGTATCATTCTTGTTGCTTCTCCGATTAAAAGGTTGTTGCTTATGCCGCCTTTTCCTTGCTTCAGATGCAGCAGCTCCCACCTAAACATAGTTCACATATTCAGGGATATTATCGCATTAAGATTACCGCTGACACTCTAGTACTTTGTGTTTGCGGATTCACAGAAAACGTTCCGGTAAGAGTTATATAACAGTCTTCTTGTGGAATGCAGGAAGTTTGGAAATAATACGATCTTTTTTGTAATTTGGTTTTCAAACAAATTTTAAAACAATTCTTAATTTACAATGTACATCAGCACAACTAAAATAAGAATCTTCAACTTAGATGGATGTCAAGTCAGTCCAATTGTATGGCTCTAAAACATGGAGAATACTAAAAACAATAACAAAAATGGGTGCTTACGTAGAATAAGGTAAAGGCAGTTCCATAGCAGATATGCCGTAGGGGAGTGAAGTGTTAGAGACATCGACAAACTAGGTCCAGCATCGAGAGGTGGGGTGACCAGTTTCCTTCCTCGCTGCCTTTTCTATCCCTAACTAAAAGACAGGTACCCATTTACAGCTGGGTAGACTGGAGCGTGTCGGAAAGTTGATCCGAACCTGGCACCTATGCCGTGAGAGACCAGCGCTGTAACCACTCTGTCAATAGAAACATTCAAATGGTAACGACAAGGTCACAGATGTGGAACTGACAACAGGAACCAGATAAATGTTAGTGGAAAAAGAGATAACAAGAACCAGATAAATGTCAGTGGAACAACAGATGACAAGAACCAGATAAATGTCAGTGGAACAAGAGATGACAAGAACCAGATAAATGTCAGTGGAACAAGAGATGACAAGAACCAGATAAATGTCAGTGGAACAACAGATGACAAGAACCAGATAAATGTCAGTGGAACAAGAGATGACAAGAACCAGATAAATGTCAGTGGAACAAGAGATGACAAGAACCAGATAAATGTCAGTGGAACAAGAGATGACAAGAACCAGATAAATGTCAGTGGAACAAGAGATGACAAGAACCAGATAAATGTCATTGGAACAAGAGATAACAAGAACCAGATAAATGTCAGTGGAACAAGAGATGACAAGAACCAGATAAATGTCAGTGGAACAAGAGATGACAAGAACCAGATAAATGTCAGTACAACAAGAGATAACAAGAACCAGATACATGTCAGTGTGGTGAAGTGGGATGTTATAAATACTTATAGGGAACTTAGTGTACTGACTGAGATCAGCTGTGAAGGTATCTATATCTATTAAGAGTAGTGTATTATAGATAACCTTACTTGCTACCACATATCTATATATCTCAGTCAGAATTATTCTGGAATAGTGTGATGCTACGTTATGTGTCTAGGGTATGAGTATGGTGAAGTGTAAGTCACAACTACAGACAGATAAACAATTTAATTTAATCCACTACTCTTGACAACACTGTGACACTCACATACATATAACACTCTACAAAGATATCTTAAAAGAGTCACTGATAAACTTTCAAATAACAATATGTATTCATTACTGGCATGAATGAATATGTGTCCTGATTCAACTACAAGGGAACCAGGAATCACAATCAATTTAAATTACAAGTTATGTACAGAATGTATTTAATATGAATATTGTAGTGACATATATTAGTACAAATGTTCTATGTGTGTCAGTTGTGTAGTAGTAAAATGAGGTAATACTGGTTTTGTTTTGTTCAAGCTCTGTTGGTATTTGTCATCATGACTTCAATAGTTTGTCTTTAGGGACTAGTATTGGAGATGTACACAGTTCCTGATTTTAAGACAAGTAAATTCCCCTCTTAATGTTAATTTTAAAAAGTCAGTTCAAGATGAGGGGACATAATGTTGAGCTCAGCTGGCCAATTCGCTTATCTGGCGTGATGGCGGCAGGAAAGGACTCCTCTGCTCGAATTCTCCTCTGGGCTCAGGAGACACCTCACTGATAGCTAAAAGGACCAAGGAGTATGCTGTCCGACACTGGATTCAGCAAAGCTCTGACTAGGTGCTGCTCAGTACCATCAAGACCACTGTCCCTGAAATCAAGAAGGATGTACCTTCTACTTCATAACTAATTTATATTTTCTTTTTACACTGATCACAATACATCACAAACATTGCGTTCAGAGCGTTAGGCCAACAGTCAGCTTCATCTGAAATACTTTATTCCAGTATTACCCTTCCTAATGGTTACTACGCCTCTGCACTTCCAGCATTATTTCTTTCTAGTCAATCATCCAGGTGTCAGTGTACTGTTTGGCCATTCCATGCCGTTTTACTTCTCTCCGACACCCTCTGTTCAGGCTGGAGCATTTTAGGCTTTACCTCACGTTTGCCACTGAACTACACATATATATACAGGCATAAATCAACAATTCACATTCAATTTTCATTAAAAGATATTAAATGGTTCAAGCTTACCACAATTCATACGAATAACACAGATACGTTGATTAGCAATGAATTCTGGCACAAACTGGCACAAATTTCCATCTGCTTATCTTCCAGGCTTTTATTGAGCAAAATTTTAGCTGGCTTCAACGCACTGATGCTTTATCAAGATCATTTAAACAAGTGGTCTCGAACTAACGCTCCCAAGTGTGTATATCAGCGAGACTGGCCAATGAGCCACGTTTCGACAAGTGTTTGAAAAAATGTTATCTTTTCCCGTCTCCCCTAACAACCAAGATAGTATTTATAGCCCGACCAATCGTGGTTAGGCTTTCATTTGTTGCGCTCCAATCAATTTGGAGTTTACATGGTAGGCTATTTCTGTAACGTAAATTTTTTTTCAAACACGTTAAAAAAAAATCTTATGAGCAGAAATGATTTTATGCTGTCAGGCACCCCCAATATTTTATTTTGGGTATAATTTATTAATTCCTGGACTATTTGCGTAACGTTTTACATATTATTTGTCAGCAAGCCCTAAGGAACCCAAAAATACTAATTTAAAGGAGCTACGTGGCTGCGTTCAAAATATGCAATTTCTTCTACCTCCTGTTTCGAAGATGTGCTGTCTGGGTACTGTTATGTTTTCAACCGTAAACCCATCTAATGTTATCTTTTCTAATAAGAGTCTGTTATGATTTATAAACCTAACTCTGGGAAAGGGTAGTGTATTTTATCACTGTCCGTCTGAAAAAAAATTAGTGCATGTAGACTTACACGCGTGATGGCAGCATTTGCGTATCGCGCGAAGCGTGTTTAGTGTTCGGCTTTCTGCCTCTCCCTTCTCGCTATCCTTTTGTCCATCTGTTCGTTCGTTTTGGTAACGTAATATAATTAATGTTAGGATTAATTTAGGTCATTACGCAGGGCCTCTCAATGCTTTTCCAAGAAATACAGCACACGTTTCATTGAAGAAAGCGGGTAATAATACAGTAAGCTTTTATATCAACGTGAAAGCGTTACAATTTGCAGACGAAGCAGAAAACAAGGGGGATTTCGAGTACATTCCTTGTGACAGCACTGTCATTTTACCATTGCTCTTCTCTTTATTAATTTTATTTGTTAGGCTTCATATTTACCTAATAATTTATATATGTGGATTAGAATATTTCATGACACCTCCCCTCTTAAAACAGACATTATATGTCAGTCCTTTATTCTATATACACATAGAGAAATTTATTATTATTTCTGGGGTTTACGGTGATTCTCATCACACGGATGGCGGCTTAAAAAATCCGCTCCCAGATTGGTTTTTCCAGATATATATTCAATGCTAAAATTATATGGAGCCAGAAGCAAAGACCATCGGAGTAACCTAGAGTTCTCATGCTTAGCCTGTGCTAAAAACGATAAAGGTTTGTGGTCAGTTTGCAACTTAAATGCCTTCCCATATAGATAAATATTGAATTTCTTTATTGCCCATATTACTGCAAGACATTCTTTTTCGCTAGTTGAGTAGTTGATTTCAGCTTTATTCAACTTTCTGCTAGCATATGCCACTGGGCTTAATTCCCCATCCAATGCATCTGATTTCTGTAGTAAAGTTGCACCTAACCCAATATTACTTGCATCCGTCCTTACTATGAATTCTTGACTTAAGTCAGGTAATTTCAAAATGGGTTTACTTGTGAGCTTTTCCTTCAATTCTTGGTAAGTCATTTCACATTGTGGAGTCCATGTAATGCGATCTGGATGTCCTTTACGTGTCAATTCAGTTAACGGTGCACATATGGAATTAAAGTTTTTGATATACTTCTGGTAGAAACCACATAATGAGACAAAGGATCTCACGTCCTTCTTGGTTTGTGGTCTCGGGGCTTTCTGTAGTTTCTCTAAGTTCTTTGGGTCAGGGGTCATGTTTCCCTGATAAACTGTGTGTCCCAAAAATTCCAATTCTTTACATCCAACGCAACATTTGGTTGGTCGGGCTGTTAACTTTGCCTCCCTAAGTCGATCAAACAGCATGTTCAGAGAGTCAATGTGTTCCTCAAATGTTTCTGTTGCTATAAGGATATCATCCATAAAATTTGTTATACAGGGATTATTCAGAGGATCCAATAATTTTCTCATCATTCTAGAGAAGACACTAGGCGCATTCTTCAATCCAAATGGCAATCTATTAAACTCATAGTGTCCTTCTGAGGTACTAAAAGCTAGGTATGGTCTAACCTCAGGCTTTACTGGAATCTGATAGTATCCTTTACTCAGATCCACTTTTGAGAAATATTTAGCTTTATTTAGTCTGGCAAACAGCTGATTTGTATCCGGCAATGGATCCACCTGTCCTTCTGTAATAGCATTCAGTCTCCTGTAATCTATACAGAGTCTATGTTCTCCAGAGGGCTTCCTTAAGAGTACCACCCCGGAACTATACGAAGACTCACTGTGCGAAATAATTCCTTCCTTCAATAGATAGTCTATCTCTTCCTTCAAAGCTTTTTCCTTAGCAAACGGAATCGAATATGGTTTCATACAGACAGGTGTGGAGTCTATGAGTTTCATATCATATTCCAATAGGTTTGTATGCCCTGGTCGGTCTGTTAACACCTCTGCATGATTCTTTAGAACCTGTTGCACTCTCTCTTTCTGAGTTTTCGTTAAATGTGTACTGATTTTCACCTGTGCTGCTGTCTCACAGGGGTGTAATGGATATTCAAATGATGAAAGTGGTTCCTTTTTCATCTCCATGGCGATGGACAAGGTCAACAAGTGTGTCTCTTCCTGATGTTCTCTTTCCAAATATTTCTTCAGGAGATTCACATGATAGATTTTTTCTTTCCCCTTCTTATCTATCTTATAATTTGTTCTAGACACCTTCTCTAGAACTGTATATGGACCCTGCCATCCAATTTGTAACTTATTCTGACTCCCGGGCAAAAGAAGCAGTACCTTCTCTCCCACAGCCAAATTTCTGTCTTTCGCCTTCCTGTTATAATAGGCAGCATGTTTCTTCCTGGCTTGTTTCAAATTTTCATTGGCAAGTTTCCAGCCAGTTTTCAACCGAGTGGTCAGCTCATTCACATATTGGTATGAAGATGTAATGTTTTCCTCTGCCTTTTCATCAGTCCACGTTCTTAACAAAGCTACATATGGACCTTTAATTGTGTGGACCTATTTGTCCATGCACCGGTATGGTCTCTTCCACTCGAAGCTTTATAGTGATGATTTTTCCTCCCAGAATTATCATTCACAAAACGACCGCTACCAATTTTTCTTTTGGGGCTTTCTCCCCTCTTAAAATTCTTGATGAGAGATTTCCTCTCTACATCTTCTTCCTCCAGTTTGTTTAAGTCCGATTGAGGGATTGTCGGCCCATCCTGGGGTAAGACATCCCTTTGCACTCTCCGCATAGTGGCCATTGTAAAACAGTTAAGTGAAGCTTGTCCGTGAAAAGGGGCTTCCCATTCCATTTGGTCCACTTTATCAAATCTATTTCTCTTTTTATTATCAGGCCTAATTTTGCCCCGTGGCGTGTCCAGGTCCTGATCCATGTTCCCACTTGTGGGTGTTCCCTCATGTGCTATGCTACACCTTTCTACAAAATTCTCAATGTCCCATCTTGCTTTGGGCCAATAATAATTGTGAGCCACCTTTTGAATGATGGTACCTATCTTCTCATGGTCCCCATCTGGTTTCACATGTAGGCTCCTTATTAAGTCTGCCCTATATCTTTTTGGAAGAACCAGCTGTCCGTGACCTTTGGATCTAGCTCCAGTCTTCCTATACATCAACTGTTTTTCATGTAAAAATCTCCCTTGCCTGGAGTTGTATGACAAGTTGACAATTTTCTGAAACAAGGCTTGAGTGTTTTATCCCCAGCCTGTGCCTTCCTCATCTCTTCTGGAGTGGTATCCAACATAATATCCTCCTCCTGTCTTGAGGTCGACCTGACCTGAAGGGTTGCCATATACACAGGTTTCCTTCTGCAACGGTCAGTGTCATGATTGTCCATCTGACAATTTTTACACCACCTTTTTCCTTGGTTGAAAGATTTTCTTTCATCATATTTCCTTTCATCGAATTGTGGGAATTTATTTTTATTTTCATACCGTGGCCTATCAAATTGGTGCTTACCTTTATTTTGATCCCTAGGATCAAATTTATTAAAGTTCTGTGGTGCCCTAAAGTTGTCCACCTGTTTCTTTTTATTACCTGTTACCTCTGCTTGAGCTGCTTGATACCTTTCAGCAACATTTAGCAACTCACCCAGCCTCTCTGCACCTTGTTCCATGAGAAACTTTCTCAGGTCTGGAGCCATGGACTCTCTTAGTTGCTCTATAAGGACCATTTCCTTAAGATCTTGGGTTTTCCCCAGAGAAGTCCATTTCTCCAAGTATGTCTCTATGCGTGCAGAGAACTGGTGATAGGTTTCACCTGACAGTAGTTTAGCATTCCTAAATTTTTTCCTGTAAAACTCTGCATTCTTTTCATACCTTAACAAAAGAGCCTGCTTTAGCATGTCATAATTTTCCTGATCACCTCTGCTCATTTTTGCAAAAACTTCATAAGCTGCCCCACGAAGTCCCTGAGATAACTTTAAGCTCCACCTTTCTCTCTCTAACCCATACGTGGTAGCTAATAGTTCGTACCTATTTATATAGCTCTCAATATCATCGTCTTTCTCAACAAAATGATCTAAATGAAAGTTCATAGCTGAGGTCGAGGCTCCCTGAGTAACCGTAGCATCAGAGGCAAAGGGACTGGCACCATTTTCAGGAGCATGGCCTTGAAACTCAAACTCCCTTAGTCGTAACTCATGTTCCCTTTGTAATCTTTTATCTTCTGCTTCCCTTTCTGCAGCTAATCTCCTCTCTTCCCTTTCTGCAGCTAATCGTTTGTCTTCTCTTTCTGCCTCCAATTTCTTAGCCTCAGCCTCAATCTGCAACCTCTTAATTTCCCTGTCAGCCTCTAACTTTCTTTCGGCTTCAAACCTTCTTTCTTCACGTTCAATAAATTTGTCACATTCCGTCGTGACATAGGCAACCATAACTTGCCCATCTAATCCTAACTCTTTTGCAGTCTGAACCGCAGCAGATCGAAATTTGGCCAGGTCCGCCATTGTCTATTATGTAAATTTATACAATGTCTAACCAACAATTCAATCTCTAATGGACAACACAGGCACCGTGAGCTCAACCTTATTTAATTCCACCCAAGGATACCTTTTAATTCTTATATTCCCTGAAGTGAATTACCCCCAATATTTTTAATAGTTAAAGATTCAAAATCCCAAGAGCGAGACCCCAATATATGTGGTGAAGTGGGATGTTATAAATACTTATAGGGAACTTAGTGTACTGACTGAGATCAGCTGTGAAGGTATCTATATCTATTAAGAGTAGTGTATTATAGATAACCTTACTTGCTACCACATATCTATATATCTCAGTCAGAATTATTCTGGAATAGTGTGATGCTACGTTATGTGTCTAGGGTATGAGTATGGTGAAGTGTAAGTCACAACTACAGACAGATAAACAATTTAATTTAATCCACTACTCTTGACAACACTGTGACACTCACATACATATAACACTCTACAAAGATATCTTAAAAGAGTCACTGATAAACTTTCAAATAACAATATGTATTCATTACTGGCATGAATGAATATGTGTCCTGATTCAACTACAAGGGAACCAGGAATCACAATCAATTTAAATTACAAGTTATGTACAGAATGTATTTAATATGAATATTGTAGTGACATATATTATTACAAATGTTCTATGTGTGTCAGTTGTGTAGTAGTAAAATGAGGTAATACTGGTTTTGTTTTGTTCAAGCTCTGTTGGTATTTGTCATCATGACTTCAATAGTTTGTCTTTAGGGACTAGTATTGGAGATGTTCACAGTTCCTGATTTTAAGACAAGTAAATTCCCCTCTTAATGTTAATTTTAAAAAGTCAGTTCAAGATGAGGGGACATAATGTTGAGCTCAGCTGGCCAATTCGCTTATCTGGCGTGATGGCGGCAGGAAAGGACTCCTCTGCTCGAATTCTCCTCTGGGCTCTGGAGACACCTCACTGATAGCTAAAAGGACCAAGG
This sequence comes from Oreohelix idahoensis, assembly GCA_024509875.1. NCBI lineage: Eukaryota > Metazoa > Mollusca > Gastropoda > Stylommatophora > Oreohelicidae > Oreohelix > Oreohelix idahoensis. Next base: position 314,784 of record JAMPIV010023003.1, on the reverse strand, counting down.
AGTATGCTGTCCGACACTGGATTCAGCAAAGCTCTGACTAGGTGCTGCTCAGTACCATCAAGACCACTGTCCCTGAAATCAAGAAGGATGTACCTTCTACTTCATAACTAATTTATATTTTCTTTTTACACTGATCACAATACATCACAAACATTGCGTTCAGAGCGTTAGGCCAACAGTCAGCTTCATCTGAAATACTTTATTCCAGTATTACCCTTCCTAATGGTTACTACGCCTCTGCACTTCCAGCATTATTTCTTTCTAGTCAATCATCCAGGTGTCAGTGTACTGTTTGGCCATTCCATGCCGTTTTACTTCTCTCCGACACCCTCTGTTCAGGCTGGAGCATTTTAGGCTTTACCTCACGTTTGCCACTGAACTACACATATATATACAGGCATAAATCAACAATTCACATTCAATTTTCATTAAAAGATATTAAATGGTTCAAGCTTACCACAATTCATACGAATAACACAGATACGTTGATTAGCAATGAATTCTGGCACAAACTGGCACAAATTTCCATCTGCTTATCTTCCAGGCTTTTATTGAGCAAAATTTTAGCTGGCTTCAACGCACTGATGCTTTATCAAGATCATTTGAAACAAGTGGTCTCGAACTAACGCTCCCAAGTGTGTATATCAGCGAGACTGGCCAATGAGCCACGTTTCGACAAGGGTTTGAAAAAATGTTATCTTTTCCCGTCTCCCCTAACAACCAAGATAGTATTTATAGCCCGACCAATCGTGGTTAGGCTTTCATTTGTTGCGCTCCAATCAATTTGGAGTTTACATGGTAGGCTATTTCTGTAACGTAAATTTTTTTCAAACACGTTAAAAAAAAATCTTATGAGCAGAAATGATTTTATGCTGTCAGGCACCCCCAATATTTTATTTTGGGTATAATTTATTAATTCCTGGACTATTTGCGTAACGTTTTACATATTATTTGTCAGCAAGCCCTAAGGAACCCAAAAATACTAATTTAAAGGAGCTACGTGGCTGCGTTCAAAATATGCAATTTCTTCTACCTCCTGTTCGAAGATGTGCTGTCTGGGTACTGTTATGTTTTCAACCGTAAACCCATCTAATGTTATCTTTTCTAATAAGAGTCTGTTATGATTTATAAACCTAACTCTGGGAAAGGGTAGTGTATTTTATCACTGTCCGTCTGAAAAAAAATTAGTGCATGTAGACTTACACGCGTGATGGCAGCATTTGCGTATCGCGCGAAGCGTGTTTAGTGTTCGGCTTTCTGCCTCTCCCTTCTCGCTATCCTTTTGTCCATCTGTTCGTTCGTTTTGGTAACGTAATATAATTAATGTTAGGATTAATTTAGGTCATTACGCAGGGCCTCTCAATGCTTTTCCAAGAAATACAGCACACGTTTCATTGAAGAAAGCGGGTAATAATACAGTAAGCTTTTATATCAACGTGAAAGCGTTACAATTTGCAGACGAAGCAGAAAACAAGGGGGATTTCGAGTACATTCCTTGTGACAGCACTGTCATTTTACCATTGCTCTTCTCTTTATTAATTTTATTTGTTAGGCTTCATATTTACCTAATAATTTATTTATGTGGATTAGAATATTTCATGACAGTCAGTGGAACAAGAGATGACAAGAACCAGATAAATGTCAGTGGAACAAGAGATGACAAGAACCAGATACATGTCAGTGGAACAAGAGATAACAAGAACCAGATACATCTCAGTGAAACAAGAGATGACAAGAACCAGATAAATGTCAGTGGACCAAGAGATAACAAGAACCAGATAAATGCCAGTGGAACAATAGATGACAAGAACCAGATACATGTCAGTGGAACAAGAGATGGCAAGAACCAGATAAATGTCAGTGGAACAAGAGATAACAAGAACCAGATAAATGCCAATGGAACAAGAGATGACAAGAACCAGATAAATGTTAGTGGAACAAGAGATAACTTACTTACTTACTTACTTAGTCGTTCCCCTTCTACCGTGAGGTGTAGAGGTTTGGAAGAGAGAGCGCCAGACTATTCTATCGGCTGTCTTCCTCCTGGCCTGGTTCCATTCTAGTCCTCGATCCTTCAAAGATTGTCTAATGTTGTCCTCCCAGCGGACTCTGGGTCGTCCTCGGGGTCTGGATCCTTGGCTCTTTGTTTCCCATGCTTGTCGTGGTAGCCGATCTTCTCCCATTCTGCAGACATGGCCAAACCATCTTAATTGGGACTGTTCTACTTGGGTCTGTAGGGGGTGGCATTTTAGGCCTTGACGTATCGTCTGGTTGCGTACCATGTCTCTTCTTGTTACTTCAACCACCTTCCTCAGATATCTCATTTCTAAGGTTTGGATCTGGCTTTTATGGGTTGTAGTCATTGCCCATGACTCGCATCCATATGTCAAGACTGGGACATAGGTGGAGCGGTATACAGCCATCTTCGTTTTCTTACCAACCTCTCTCTTGCTGAGGAATCCTCGATTTATGGCCTGAAAAAGTCTCCCAGCTGCTGCTTTTCGAGTGGCCAACTCTTCTTTGATGCCTCCCTTTCGGTCTATAATAGCTCCGAGGTATTTAGAGTGGTCGACCTGCTCCAGGACCTGTTCTCCCAGCTTAATCTGATGACTTCTTTCTTCTCGTGATATCACCATGGATTTTGTTTTAGAGCTGCTTATGACCATCCCTCTCTTCTCCAGCTCTTCCTTCCAGACTTGCAGGTTGGATTGGAGATGTGCCTCTGATTTAGCAATCAGGGCAACATCATCAGCAAATGCCAGCTCTGAAATATAGACCTGTCTCATCTTCCAGTACCCCACTGAATACTTTCTTGTTCTCTCCTTACATGCCTTGATGACATCGTCCATAAGGAGTATGAAGAGGTAAGGTGATAGGATATCACCTTGTCTTACACCAGTGGTGGTCCTGAACTCTTCTGACTTATGGTTTGCTGTCCTCACATAATTTCTGCAAGACTTGTAGAAGCTCTGTATAGCATGAATCAGAGGTGCTGGAATATTCTTCCTTGCCAAACAGTCCCAAAGTTTGCTCCAAGGGACCCTGTCAAACGCCTTTTCCAGATCTATGAAACAAAGATGGATCTCACTCTTATACTCAAGGGCCTTTTCACTCAGCTGTCTGAGTGTGAAGATTAGGTCTTGAGTACTTCGGTTTGCTCGGAATCCGCACTGGACCTCATCCAATTGTGGCTCAGCTAGGCGTCGGAGTCTCTGCTCTAGGATTCTAGAGTAGATTTTATCAGGGACACTGAGAAGGTGTGGTGAAGTGGGATGTTATAAATACTTATAGGGAACTTAGTGTACTGACTGAGATCAGCTGTGAAGGTATCTATATCTATTAAGAGTAGTGTATTATAGATAACCTTACTTGCTACCACATATCTATTTATCTCAGTCAGAATTATTCTGGAATAGTGTGATGCTACGTTATGTGTCTAGGGTATGTGTATGATGAAGTGTAAGTCACAACAACAGACAGATAAACAATTTAATTTAATCCACTACTCTTGACAACACTGTGACACTCACATACATATAACACTCTACAAAGATATCTTAAAAGAGTCACTGATAAACTTTCAAATAACAATATGTATTCATTACTGGCATGAATGAATATGTGTCCTGATTCAACTACAAGGGAACCAGGAATCACAATCAATTTAAATTACAAGTTATGTACAGAATGTATTTAATATGAATATTGTAGTGACATATATTATTACAAATGTTCTATGTGTGTCAGTTGTGTAGTAGTAAAATGAGGTAATACTGGTTTTGTTTTGTTCAAGCTCTGTTGGTATTTGTCATCATGACTTCAATAGTTTGTCTTTAGGGACTAGTATTTGAGATGTTCACAGTTCCTGATTTTAAGACAAGTAAATTCCCCTCTTAATGTTAATTTTACAAAGTCCGTTCAAGATGAGGGGGGACATAATGTTGAGCTCAGCTGGCCAAGTTAGCTTATCTGGCGTGATGGCGGCAGGAAAGGACTCCTCTGCTCGAATTCTCCTCTGGGCTCTGGAGACACCTCACTGATAGCTAAAAGGACCAAGGAGTATGCTGTCCGACACTGGATTCAGCAAAGCTCTGACCAGGTGCTGCTCAGTACCATCAAGACCACTGTCCCACAATTCATACGAATAAACACAGATACGTTGATTAGCAATGAATTCTGGCACAAACTGGCACAAATTCCCATCTGCTTATCTTCCAGGCTTTTATTTAGCAAAATATATGCTGACTTCAACGCACTGATGCTTTATCAAGCTATTTTAAACAAGTGGTTTCGAACTAACGCTCCCAAGTGTGTATATCAGCGAGTCTGACCAATGAGCCCCGTTTCGACAAGTGTTTGAAAAAATGTTACCTTTCCCCGTTTCCCCTAACAACCAAGATAGTATTTATAGCCCGACCAATCGTGGTTAGGCTTTCATTTGTTGCGCTCCAATCAATTTGGAGTTTACATGGTAGGCTATTTCTGTAACGTAAATTTTTTTCAAACACGTTAAAAAAAAATCTTATGAGCAGAAATGATTTTATGCTGTCAGGCACCCCCAATATTTTATTTTGGGTATAATTTATTAATTCCTGGACTATTTGCGTAACGTTTTACATATTATTTGTCAGCAAGCCCTAAGGAACCCAAAAATACAAATTTAAAGGAGCTACGTGGCTGCGTTCAAAATATGCAATTTCTTCTACCTCCTGTTTCGAAGATGTGCTGTCTGGGTACTGTTATGTTTTCAACCGTAAACCCATCTAATGTTATCTTTTCTAATAAGAGTTTTTTATGATTTATAAACCTAACTCTGGGAAAGGGTAGTGTATTTTATCACTGTCCGTCTGAAAAAAAATTAGTGCATGTAGACTTACACGCGTGATGCATGCGTTCCTGATTTTCAGCCCTCCCCTCTCTCTTTATCCTTTTGTCCATCTGTTCGTTCGTTTTGGTAACGCAGTATAATTAATGTTAGGATTAATTTAGGTCATTACGCAGTACGTCTCAATGTTTTTCTTAGAAATGCAGCACACGTTTCATTGAAGAAGGCGGGTAATAATACAGTAAGCTTTTATATCAACGTGAAAGCGTTACAATTTGCAGACGAAGCAGAAAACAAGGGGGATTTCGAGTACATTCTTTGTGACAGCACTGTTATTTTACCATTGCTCTTCTCTTTATTAATTTTATTTGTTAGGCTTCATATTTACCTAATAATTTATATATGTGGATTAGAATATTTCATGACACCTCCCCTCTTAAAACAGACATTATATGTCAGTCCTTTATTCCATATACACATAGAGAAATTTATTATTATTTCTGGGGTTTACGGTGATTCTCATCACACGGATGGCGGCTTAAAAAATCAGCTCCCAAATTGGTTTTTCCAGATATATACTCAATGCTAAAATTATATGGAGCCAGAAGCAAAGACCATCGGAGTAACCTAGAGTTCTCATGCTTAGCCTGTGCTAAAAACGATAAAGGTTTGTGATCTGTTTGCAACTTAAATGCCTTCCCATATAGATAAATATTGAATTTCTTTATTGCCCATATTACTGCAAGACATTCTTTTTCGCTAGTTGAGTAGTTGATTTCAGCTTTATTCAACTTTCTGCTAGCATATGCCACTGGGCTTAATTCCCCATCCAATGCATCTGATTTCTGTAGTAGAGTTGCACCCAGCCCAATATTACTTGCATCCGTCCTTACTATGAATTCTTGACTTAAGTCAGGTAATTTCAAAATGGGTTTACTTGTGAGCTTTTCCTTCAATTCTTGGTAAGTCATTTCACATTGTGGTGTCCATGTAATGCGATCTGGATGTCCTTTACGTGTCAATTCCGTTAAAGGTGCACATATGGAATTAAAGTTTTTGATATACTTCTGGTAGAAACCACATAATGAAACAAAGGATCTCACGTCCTTCTTGGTTTGTGGTCTCGGGGCTTTCTGTAGTTTCTCTAAGTTCTTTGGGTCAGGGGTCATGTTTCCCTGATAAACTGTGTGTCCCAAAAATTCCAATTCTTTACATCCAACGCAACATTTGGTTGGTCGGGCTGTTAAATTTGCCTCCCTAAGTCGAGTAAACAGCATGTTCAGAGAGTCAATGTGTTCCTCAAATGTTTCTGTTGCTATAAGGATATCATCCATAAAATTTGTTATACAGGGATTATTCAGAGGATCCAATAATTTTCTCATCATTCTAGAGAAGACACTAGGCGCATTCTTCAATCCAAATGGCAATCTATTAAACTCATAGTGTCCTTCTGAGGTACTAAAAGCTAGGTATGGTCTAACCTCAGGCTTTACTGGAATCTGATAGTATCCTTTACTCAGATCCACTTTTGAGAAATATTTAGCTTTATTTAGTCTGGCAAACAGCTGATTTGTATCCGGCAATGGATCCACCTGTCCTTCTGTAATAGCATTCAGTCTCCTGTAATCTATACAGAGTCTATGTTCTCCAGAGGGCTTCCTTAAGAGTACCACCCCGGAACTATACGAAGACTCACTGTGCGAAATAATTCCTTCCTTCAACAGATAGTCTATCTCTTCCTTCAAAGCTTTTTCCTTAGCAAACGGAATCGAATATGGTTTCATACAGACAGGTGTGGAGTCTATGAGTTTCATATCATATTCCAATAGGTTTGTATGCCCTGGTCGGTCTGTTAACACCTCTGCATGATTATTTAGAACCTGTTGCACTCTCTCTTTCTGAGTTTTCGTTAAATGTGTACTGATTTTCACCTGCGCTGCTGTCTCACAGGGGTGTAATGGATATTCAAATGATGAAAGTGGTTCCTTTTTCATCTCCATGGCGATGGACAAGGTCAACAAGTGTGTCTCTTCCTGATGTTCTCTTTCCAAATATTTCTTCAGGAGATTCACATGATAGATTTTTTCTTTCCCCTTCTTATCTATCTTATAATTTGTTCTAGACACCTTCTCTAGAACTGTATATGGACCCTGCCATCCAATTTGTAACTTATTCTGACTCCCGGGCAAAAGAAGCAGTACTTTCTCTCCCACAGCCAAATTTCTGTCTTTCGCCTTCCTGTTATAATAGGCAGCATGTTTCTTCCTGGCTTGTTTCAAATTTTCATTGGCAAGTTTCCAGCCAGTTTTTAACCGAGTGGTCAGCTCATTCACATACTGGTATGAAGATGTAATGTTTTCCTCTGCCTTTTCATCAGTCCACGTTCTTAACAAAGCTACATATGGACCTTTAATTGTGTGGACCTATTTGTCCATGCACCGGTATGGTCTCTTCCACTTGAAGCTTTATAGTGATGATTTTTCCTCCCAGAATTATCATTCACAAAACGACCGCTACCAATTTTTCTTTTGGGGCTTTCTCCCCACTTAAAATTCTTGATGAGAGATTTCCTCTCTACATCCTCTTCCTCCAGTTTGTTTAAGTCCGATTGAGGGATTGTCGGCTTATCCTGGGGTAAGACATCCTTTTGCACTCTCCGCATAGTGGCCATTGTAAAACAGTTAAGTGAAGCTTGTCCGTGAAAAGGGGCTTCCCATTCCATTTGGTCCACTTTATCAAATCTATTTTTCTTTTTATTATCAGGCCTAATTTTGCTCCGGGGCGTGTCCAGGTCCTGATCCATGTTCCCACTTGTGGGTGTTCCCTCATGTGCTATGCTACACCTTTCTACAAAATTTTCAATGTCCCATCTTGCTTTGGGCCAATAATAATTGTGAGCCACCTTTTGAATGATGGTACCTATCTTCTCATGGTCCCCATCTGGTTTCACATGTAGGCTCCTTATTAATTCTGTCCTGTATCTTTTTGGAAGAACCAGCTGTCCGTGACCATGGGATCTAGTTCCGGCCTTCCTATACATCAACTTGTTTTTCATGTAAAAATCTCCCTTGCCTGGAGTTGTATGACAAGTTGACAATTTTCTGAAACAAGGCTTGAGTGTTTTATCCCCAGCCTGTGCCTTCCTCATCTCTTCTGGAGTGGTATCTAACATAATATCCTCCTCCTGTCTTGAGGTCGACCTGACCTGAAGGGTTGCCATATACACAGGTTTCCTTCTGCAACGGTCAGTGTCATGATTGTCCATCTGACAATTCTTACACCACCTTTTTCCTTGGTTGAAAGATTTTCTTTCATTATATTTCCTTTCATCGAATTGTGGGAATTTATTTTTATTTTCATACCGTGGCCTATCAAATTGGTGCTTACCTTTATTTTGATCCCTAGGATCAAATTTATTAAAGTTCTGTGGTGCCCTAAAGTTATCCACCTGTTTCTTTTTATTACCTGTTACCTCTGCTTGAGCTGCTTGATACCTTTCAGCAACATTTAGCAACTCACCCAGCCTCTCTGCACCTTGTTCCATGAGAAACTTTCTCAGGTCTGGAGCCATGGACTCTCTTAGTTGCTCTGTAAGGACCATTTCCTTAAGATCTTGGGTTTTCCCCAGAGAAGTCCATTTCTCCAAGTATGTCTCGATTCGTGCAGAGAACTGGTGATAGGTTTCACCTGACAGTAGTTTAGCATTCCTAAATTTTTTCCTGTAAAACTCTGCATTCTTTTCATACCTTAACAAAAGAGCCTGCTTTAGCATGTCATAATTTTCCTGATCACCTCTGCTCATTTTTGCAAAAACTTCATAAGCTGCCCCACGAAGTCCCTGAGAAAACTTTAAGCTCCACCTTTCTCTCTCTAACCCATACGTGGTAGCTAATAGTTCGTACCTATTTATATAGCTCTCAATATCATCGTCTTTCTCAACAAAATGATCTAAATGAAAGTTCATAGCTGAGGTCGAGGCTCCCTGAGTAACCGTAGCATCAGAGGCAAAGGGACTGGCACCATTTTTAGGAGCATGGCCTTGAAACTCAAACTCCCTTAGTCGTAACTCATGTTCCCTTTGTAATCTCTTCTCCTCCTTTTCTGCTTCCCTCTCTGCAGCTAATCTCTTCTCTTCTCTTTCTGCAGCTAATTTCTTCTCTTCTCTTTCTGCAGCTAATTTCTTCTCTTCTCTTTCTGCAGCTAATTTCTTCTCTTCTCTTTCTGCAGCTAATCTTTTGTCTTCTCTTTCTGCTTCCAATTTCTTAGCCTCTTTGTCAGCCTCAATCTGCAACCTCTTAGTCTCAGCCTCAGCTTGCAACCTCTTAGTCTCAGCCTCAGCTTCAAATTGTAACTTCTTAATTTCCCTTTCAGCCTCTAACCTTCTTTCGGCTTCTTTTTCTAATCTTCTTTCTCGCGTTCAATAAATTTGTCACATTCCGTTGTGACATAGGCAACCATAACTTGCCCATCTAATCCTAACTCTTTTGCAGTCTGAACCGCAGCAGATCGAAATTTGGCCAGGTCCGCCATTGTCTATCAGGTAAATTTTTATAATGTCTACCCAACAATTCAATTTCTAACTATATATCTAATGGACAACACAGGCACCGTGAGCTCAACCTTATTTAATTCCACCCAAGGATACCTTTTAATTCTTATATTCCCTGAAGTGAATTACCCCCAATATTTTTAATAGTTAAAGATTCAAAATCCCAAGAGCGAGACCCCAATATATGTGGTGAAGTGGGATGTTATAAATACTTATAGGGAACTTAGTGTACTGACTGAGATCAGCTGTGAAGGTATCTATATCTATTAAGAGTAGTGTATTATAGATAACCTTACTTGCTACCACATATCTATATATCTCAGTCAGAATTATTCTGGAATAGTGTGATGCTACGTTATGTGTCTAGGGTATGTGTATGATGAAGTGTAAGTCACAACAACAGACAGATAAACAATTTAATTTAATCCACTACTCTTGACAACACTGTGACACTCACATACATATAACACTCTACAAAGATATCTTAAAAGAGTCACTGATAAACTTTCAAATAACAATATGTATTCATTACTGGCATGAATGAATATGTGTCCTGATTCAACTACAAGGGAACCAGGAATCACAATCAATTTAAATTACAAGTTATGTACAGAATGTATTTAATATGAATATTGTAGTGACATATATTATTACAAATGTTCTATGTGTGTCAGTTGTGTAGTAGTAAAATGAGGTAATACTGGTTTTGTTTTGTTCAAGCTCTGTTGGTATTTGTCATCATGACTTCAATAGTTTGTCTTTAGGGACTAGTATTTGAGATGTTCACAGTTCCTGATTTTAAGACAAGTAAATTCCCCTCTTAATGTTAATTTTACAAAGTCCGTTCAAGATGAGGGGACATAATGTTGAGCTCAGCTGGCCAAGTTAGCTTATCTGGCGTGATGGCGGCAGGAAAGGACTCCTCTGCTCGAATTCTCCTCTGGGCTCTGGAGACACCTCACTGATAGCTAAAAGGACCAAGGAGTATGCTGTCCGACACTGGATTCAGCAAAGCTCTGACCAGGTGCTGCTCAGTACCATCAAGACCACTGTCCCACAATTCATACGAATAAACACAGATACGTTGATTAGCAATGAATTCTGGCACAAACTGGCACAAATTCCCATCTGCTTATCTTCCAGGCTTTTATTTAGCAAAATATATGCTGACTTCAACGCACTGATGCTTTATCAAGCTATTTTAAACAAGTGGTTTCGAACTAACGCTCCCAAGTGTGTATATCAGCGAGTCTGACCAATGAGCCCCGTTTCGACAAGTGTTTGAAAAAATGTTACCTTTCCCCGTTTCCCCTAACAACCAAGATAGTATTTATAGCCCGACCAATCGTGGTTAGGCTTTCATTTGTTGCGCTCCAATCAATTTGGAGTTTACATGGTAGGCTATTTCTGTAACGTAAATTTTTTTCAAACACGTTAAAAAAAAATCTTATGAGCAGAAATGATTTTATGCTGTCAGGCACCCCCAATATTTTATTTTGGGTATAATTTATTAATTCCTGGACTATTTGCGTAACGTTTTACATATTATTTGTCAGCAAGCCCTAAGGAACCCAAAAATACAAATTTAAAGGAGCTACGTGGCTGCGTTCAAAATATGCAATTTCTTCTACCTCCTGTTTCGAAGATGTGCTGTCTGGGTACTGTTATGTTCTCAACCGTAAACCCATCTAATGTTATCTTTTCTAATAAGAGTTTTTTATGATTTATAAACCTAACTCTGGGAAAGGGTAGTGTATTTTATCACTGTCCGTCTGAAAAAAAATTAGTGCATGTAGACTTACACGCGTGATGCATGCGTTCCTGATTTTCAGCCCTCCCCTCTCTCTTTATCCTTTTGTCCATCTGTTCGTTCGTTTTGGTAACGCAGTATAATTAATGTTAGGATTAATTTAGGTCATTACGCAGTACGTCTCAATGTTTTTCTTAGAAATGCAGCACACGTTTCATTGAAGAAGGCGGGTAATAATACAGTAAGCTTTTATATCAACGTGAAAGCGTTACAATTTGCAGATGAAGCAGAAAACAAGGGGGATTTCGAGTACATTCTTTGTGACAGCACTGTTATTTTACCATTGCTCTTCTCTTTATTAATTTTATTTGTTAGGCTTCATATTTACCTAATAATTTATATATGTGGATTAGAATATTTCATGACAGAAGGGATATGCCTCTATGGTTTCCACACTGTCGATTGTCACCCTTTTTGAAAATTGGTGTTATGATGGCGATCTCCCAATCCTTTGGTATGGTCTTGTTGCACCATGCTGCCTGTAGGACCCTTAAGAGTAACAGGTCGCCTGATGCTCCCATGTACTTAACCATTTCTGGTGTTATACCATCATGCCCTGCTGCTTTACCCATCTTGATTTTCTCCAGTGCTGCCTTCAGTTCTTCCATCTTTATGTCATCTTCATCACCATTGGTTTCCTCTTCTGTGCTAGTGGTTATCATTTCTGATGTTTGACCTTGCTCAACAAGAGATAACAAGAACCAGATACATGTCAGTGGAACAAGAGATGACAAGAACCAGATACATGCCAGTGGAACAAGAGATGACAAGAACCAGATAAATGCCAGTGGAACAAGAGATGACAAGAACCAGATAAATGTCAGTGGAACAAGAGATGACAAGAACCAGAAAAATGCCAGTGGAACAAGAGAAGTGAAAATGACGCCTTGAGCGGATGGCACGTGACAGGAGGACTTGGCATGTGTTTGTTGAAGGCCTATGCTCCTTAGGGAGCTAAAGGGTATTGATTAATGTCAGCACAATGAAATGACAGGGACTAGGAATATGGAGTACATATATGACAGGGATAAAGAAGACATAGGAAATACCTAAAATGGATGGCTTACTTACTTAGTCGTTTCCCTTCTACCGTGAGGTTTAGAGGTTTGGAAGAGAGAGCGCCAGACTATCCTATCGGCTGTCTTCCTCCTGGCCTGGTTCCATTCTAGTCCTCGATCCTTCAAAGATTGTCTAATGTTGTCCTCCCAGCGGACTCTGGGTCGTCCTCGGGGTCTGGATCCTTGGCTCTTTGTTTCCCATGCTTGTCGTGGTATCCGATCTTCTCCCATTCTGCAGACATGGCCAAACCATCTTAATTGGGACTGTTCTACTTGGGTCTGCAGGGGGTAGGATTTAATTCTTAATTTACAATGTACATCAGCACAACTAAAATAAGAATCTTCAACTTAGATGGATGTCAAGTCAGTCCAATTGTATGGCTCTAAAACATGGAGAATACTAAAAACAATAACAAAAATGGGTGCTTACGTAGGCATTAAATCTATCTATCTATCTATCTATCTATCTATCTATCTATCTATCTATCTATCTATCTATCTATCTATCTATCTATCTATCTATCTATCTATCTATCTATCTATCTATCTATCTATCTATCTATCTATCTATCTATCTATCTATCTATCTATCTATCTATCTCGTCTCTAACTCAGGGGCTTCAAACCTGGGGCACGTGTCTATGAACAATTAATTAATATACTAGCAATAACCCGTCAAACTTGACGGGTGTTTAATTATAGTGTGCTGTTTCCGTTCACTGATGAGCAGTTAGAAGTACATTCTTAGAGTGTTTTTGGTTTCTTTCCATTATACAGTGTAATCAAACTGTTCATGAACACCGCCATTTGAACGCTTTTCTTTGTTGATTGTAACTATTTTCGGGAGAGTATATATAATAGAAACAATACAATTTTTCAACACGGTTGCATTCCTCAGCTGTGACCAACGTACACACGGCGAGAATTATGTTATTTTAGATTCAATATAAAAGTTCTTTGATGACAACATTTCGTGTGAAAGTGCTTGGATTGATTTCAAAGAGTGTTCCCTGATAATAAGTGGTTTTAACAAAAACTTTCAAGTTTTCATGATTTGTACATCGGTGGAGGGCTCATGCACACCAATTTTTACGCACTTTTTCTTTGTCGAACGCTACTAATTTCGTGAAAGAATTTAAAAAAAAAGTATGTGTTTTATATAACACCCACGCCGCGCAAGTTGCACACCGTGCGTTGTGCACTTTTTTTTTTCTGGCGCGAGTTACTATTTTGAGTGAGACCGACCGACGTAACATACATCGAAGGAATACATGAAGGTTTACTAAAAGCCAGGGGGGAGGCGGAGAGGGGAATACGGTTCGGACCCCCTGCTTTAACTAACTCACTGACTCACACACTTTCATTCATTCATTTATTCACTTACTCACTCGCTTACTTTGTCTACCTCTTCTTTTCTCCGTGATCTTTATTGCACGCTTGTGCATTCTAGGACCATCAAGGGTATTATTGTTTCCTTTCTTAAATTACATTTTAGTGTTCATTAGTTCGTTCTTTCCTCACTCACTCACTCTCTCACTCTCTCTCTCTCTCTCTCTCTCTCTCTCTCTCTCTCTCTCTCTCTCTCTCTCTCTCTCTCTCTTTCTTTAGCTTATTAAAAAAGCGTCTAAGGGTTAATGTCATTTCCATTGTGACATTTATTGCTTATGTTAGTTTAGTTTCTCTTTCCTCCCCTCTCTCACTGTCTCAGCACATACTCAACAAACCCATTCAGTCTTCTCTTCATTTTCATAATTATTTTCTTTTCGTCCCGTGTGGAGCATGGAGTCACCACTGTAGGCCCCCCCCCCCCCCCCCCCCCCCCCCCCCCCCCTTTCCTCTCACCCTTCCTTTTTTTTTTAAACAAGAAGCCTGCACCAAGCATTCACGTGCCCTTGCTGAGGTGGTTTCTGTAAAAGTTTGCTTTATATGATGAAGTTACCAGTTCCATGCCCAACCTCATATTAATCGCCTAGTACGACATGCCTGATCGAGCAGTAGTCCTATTATTTCAGTGTCTCCTTAAAGACCCCCATCCCCTGGCGACTCTACGGGGCACTCTGCCTTTAGCGCGTGGCACATTTTACAGTATTTGTCGACTGGCTGTAGAAACCATAGCTAATTTGCGCCTAAAGCATGACAGGATAAACGCTTGCAAGAGCTCACGGTTTTCCTCAAATCGTAAATTTTGCAGACCCTCAAAATGTCATCAAGTTCGTAGGTGTGCATACTTTTTTTAAAATTCCACCTTGGCAGCTCGCCCAGCGTATTTTGAGAAAAGTACCCGTGGCAGGTTTTCCTACCCCCTTTACCTGCAGACAGACCCTAATAAAGCAGCTTGTGTCAGCAGTCGTTATGTCTCTGGTACCAGAAATGACAGTCTTAAGAGACGCACAATTGCTTGCCCTGGGGTCGGTTTTCAGAAACAACCCTGGCGCTACCGCGAAAAATGGGTTTACAAAATAAATCAGATTGTTGTGTTGAGAAGTCTGCACTCACCGTGGAGCCGCGAGGAATGAGAAAATTGCCAGGAAAGATTTGAGCTTTTGTTATTCTTCCGTTTGAAATTTGAAGAACCCGAAGTGTTTTTAAAACTATGACTTCTGGAATTACTAGCAACTTTTGCCCTACATCCAAATTTAAATTGCTGGCACACTTTCAGTCACGCCATAGCCCGTTCTCATTTTCCCAGGAAAATAAAAATTCTTGTAAAAGTTGATAAACAGCCAAAGATTGCGGAGAAATTGGCGAGGTTGCCAGCTAAGCGAGGGAAAATTCCAAAACAACAAAAGGCGTAACAAATCCGACCTGCAGCTGTCCGTGCATTTTAAGCCTAAGCTTCTCTTGGTACCTTGTAGTTTAGACATAAAGTTGCACATTAAACAAGATTTGCTAAGTACGTGCGGAAATGAATGCACTCTTCATTATCTTAGTGGTTAAGAAACAAAGTTACCTATTCAATAAGATTTTGTTGGTGGTGTGAACAGATTAATTACCGTATATTCTCTCTTCTCTTGGTGGCTAGAAATAAAGTTGCCCATTCAACCAATTGTATTTTTCTGGTTTTTGTTTTTGTATTTTAGAGACTCACAGAAAATGTACTTTCTCTTCTCTTTGTAATTTATACATGAAATTACCTATTCAAAAAGATTTTTTTAGAGACATGCAGGGATTAATGTATTATTCCTTCTCTTGGTACTGTAGAAATAAAGTTGCCAGTTCTTCTTCTTCTTCTTCGTTCACCCTCAGATGTCACTTGAATAAGTTCAAAGAAAGCAGTGGTCAGCCTGAGGCTGTTGATATCTCCGTAGATTTTCTCCAGGAATGGTACTGGTGATGGCCATCTGCGTTTTCTCTGTTCCTCATATGTTGGGCACCTTTGAAGCAGATGTTCGGCGCCAATTAGTATGTTATGTGGCAGGGCAGGTTACGGCATCAATTAGTTATATTGATTGTTATATTCAATTAGAGTTAATCCTTCATATGTTGTTGTGGTTCAAGTGCTAACTGGCCTTCCGCCAGAGAAGTGGGAAGAAGAGCATCCAGGCCACACAAAAAATGATCCGTATTACCAGCTCAGCAGAAGCACAGGTCATAACAGATTGAGATACCATCTATTCAAGTTGCCAGTTCAACAAATTCTTGTTAGAGATGCATATAAAGAATTGCACTCTCCCTTCTCTTGGCAGTTTCGCAATAGTTGCCCATTCAACAAGTTTTAAATTAAAGCCGTGCAGAAATGAAAGTACTGGGTGTTCTCTTGGTAGTTTAGAAATAAAGTTGCCCACTCAACAAGTTATTGTTTGCGACGTAATGAGATTAATGTACTATCCCTTTTCATGGTAGTTTTGAAATTAAGTTTCCCATTCAGTAAGATTTTGTTAGAGACGTGCAGAAATTGATGTACTCTCCCTTGTGACTGAAACAGCCATAGCACGGTCCCGATGGGGACGAAGGAAATCTATGGACTATCATTAGCAAGCCAAACAGATCATTATTTTGGCGGGGACCGGCCACAAAGGATAGATAATCTGTCTGAAAAGTCGGGCATTTGACTTTGCGCTACCAGTTACACTATGCAAATTGAAAAAAAAAAAAAAACACACACACACACTCTACTCAGGCAAGAACTAATAAATTTTCGCCGTTGCGTTGATCTAAAATAACTGAGAAGTTTAGAGAGATGACAAATAACAAAGAAGTTTAATGCAAACGTGCGCTGACGCCAGCAGAACTCTTGGTACCCCTGGACAAAACGATGGGTGTGGAGAAAATATCCTTCCTTCCGTAGTCTTCTCTCTCTCTCTCTCTCTCTCTCTCTCTCTCTCTCTCTCTCTCTCTCTCTCTCTCTCTCTCTCTCTCTCTCTCTATCTCTCTCTCTCTTTATCTCTCTCATTCTCTCTCTCTCTCTCTACCAAGATGACATTCCATTTACCTCTTCCTATGTAGTCAAGATGCTGGTGACAGAACTAAGGTTTGTCCCCATATACACACCCCTCTCTCTCTCTTTCTCTCTCTTTCCCTGTCTGTCTCTCTGCCTGCCTGGCTTTCTGTCTCTCGCTGTGTGTGTGTGTCGTGACATCCCTAATAATTAACACAAAAGTGGACAAAAATGGAGCATTATATACCCCAAACAAGACTAGGTATAAAAGCCACCTTTCAGACAACATCATCTTAGCAGGATATGCCAAACCGCCACACTTTTACTTCCCACACATAACTGTCCTGGTTGTCCCATATGGTTGTCGGGAAGACGAAGAAGGAATAAAGTTGCTGATGCCTGAGACAAATCCTAAAAGACGATTAATATGAAGTTGTACATGGAGCTGGCAACTTCATCATATAAAAAATGCTACAAAAACCACCGCTGCAAGAGTACATGAGTGCTTTCGGGCAAGCTTCCTGCGAGGAAGACCAGCTGTAGGTGTGGAGCTAAGCTCCTTAAGGAGTGAACAGGGAAATAAATGAAAGAAAATGAATGAACAAAGTGCCCTAGTTCATTTACCATCTACTTTTTTTCCCTTCCATTTCTTACTTCCACTACCCATGTAAGATAAACGAGTTTGGCAAGGTTTAGATGTTTCATTAGAACTAAAACGTTACTTCTAACCACATTATCTAACATGACGTAGTCAGTAGATGTAGATATACATTTGTTTTCTTAACCCCGTTATCTTTGACGAGCTAATACTAGTAGCCTACTCACAGAATTGATAGTTATTTCTACTCCAAAGAATGCATCTCGACGGTATCAACCAACGAAACTGTCATTTCATTTTATTCCAAACCTTGTTATTCTGAATAAAAATAAATACTGTGGAAATTTAATCCAAGCCACTTTATCGAGTTCTTGTATATCAGTTAAGGCTGCACGTCTGTCAGTCAGTTTTAAAATTATAACTTTTGCCTGATTTGGCGTCGTGGATGGTGCCTTAGGTTATATTATAGCAGCAGGTGTGGTTGCTGGCGTTATTAGATTAGTCATGTGTTCCAGTTACCTTGAAAAATCTTTCTTCATCTGGAATTTTCGAGATGTTTGATTCTTTCTGCAGACAGAAGTTGTTTTTTTTCCCCCCTACCGCTTCTTTACAAAAAAAAAAAAAAAAAAAAAGCTAAAACATAAACACACTCACATACACATAATTACACTATAAGTATTTACTATAATTATTTGCCGGTACATTTTCCTTGCGCTGTTATTACACCCCTGTAAAAACCTATCCTAACATACGAAAGTGAGTCATAGACAATTTGTTAACAAGCAGGAGAAGCTCTCAAGGCCACCCAAATTTGGTTTTAAAGAAGAGTGTTAAGAATTCCAATGGCAACGAAACAGAATAATGACTATGTCCTGGAAGAAGCCAATGTGCAAAGAAAGCTTGTTACTCACATAGTAGGAAGCCATTTACATTCTTTGTGCGTGTTACAAGAAGAAAAAAACTGGAATATATTGTGAAAACTGGAAAGATTGAATAAAAAGAGGCAGAGACCGACAAAGGGAGAAAATACTGAACAATCTGATCACGTGACATGGAAAGATGTCATCAACATAATTGATAAAACAGTACTAGGGATGAGAGGTTGTGGAGAAATACGATCACTTACGTTCCCAGACAAACAAAACCGGAAACAGGAAGTTGTCGAGAGACATGACTACCTATGCCATCTGTCATGGTATTTGAAGACAAAGAAGACAAAGACATCGACGAAGCTGAAAAACAACGACAATTTAACTTTATATTTATATGAGTAATTTAATTTAACAGATTGTAGATCTTATCCTATGAATTTAACCTGTTTTTTCCTCTAAGGAATAGCAACATGTTAATCAACATTCTTAGTTTGATGAGACTGTTAGCGTCTAACATTGTTCAGTGTATATTGAAACGTGCCCCTGGGTAGATCTCCGTGTCTCTGAGGAGATAAAGGAAAAAATGAGCTACTGCTTCTCCAGGCATGTAAGAGTTGACTGATATGAAGTTGTGCATGACACTAGCAAACAGATTACCGTGCGAGTTATGTGCATGACACTAGCAAACAGATTACCGTGCGAGTTATGTGCATGACACTAGCAAACAGATTACTGTGCGAGTATGTGCATGACACTAGCAAACAGATTACCGTGCGAGTATGTGCATGACACTAGCAAACAGATTACCGTGCGAGTTATGTGCATGACACTAGCAAACAGATTACCGTGCGAGTTATGTGCATGACACTAGCAAACAGATTACCGTGCGAGTTATGTGCATGACACTAGAAAACAGATTACCGTGCGAGTTATGTGCATGACACTAGCAAACAGATTACCGTGCGAGTTATGTGCATGACACTAGCAAACAGATTACCGTGCGAGTTATGTGCATGACACTAGCAAACAGATTACCGTGCGAGTTATGTGCATGACACTAGCAAACAGATTACCGTGCGAGTTATGTGCATGACACTAGCAAACAGATTACCGTGCGAGTATGTGCATGGCACTAGCCAACAGATTACCGTGCGAGTTATGTGCATGACACTAGCCAACAGATTACCTTGCGAGTATGTGCATGACACTAGCAAACAGATTACAGTGCGAGTATGTGCATGGCACTAGCAAACAGGTTACCGTGCGAGTTATGTGCATGACACTAGCAAACAGATTACTGTGCGAGTATGTGCATGACACTAGCAAACAGATTACCGTGCGAGTATGTGCATGACACTAGCAAACAGATTACCGTGCGAGTATGTGCATGGCACTAGCAAACAGATTACCGTGCGAGTATGTGCATGGCACTAGCAAACAGATTACCGTGCGAGTATGTGCATGGCACTAGCAAACAGATTACCGTGCGAGTATGTGCATGACACTAGCAAACAGATTACCGTGCGAGTATGTGCATGACACTAGCAAACAGATTACCGTGCGAGTATGTGCATGACACTAGCAAACAGATTACCGTGCAAGTATGTGCATGGCACTAGCAAACAGATTACCGTGCGAGTATGTGCATGGCACTAGCAAACAGATTACCGTGCGAGTATGTGCATGACACTAGCAAACAGATTACCGTGCGAGTATGTGCATGACACTAGCAAACAGATTACCTGTGCGAGTATTGCATGACACTAGCAAACAGATTACCGTGCGAGTATGTGCATGGCACTAGCAAACAGATTACCGTGCGAGTATGTGCATGGCACTAGCAAACAGATTACCGTTCGAGTATGTGCATGACACTAGCAAACAGATTACCGTGCGAGTATGTGCATGACACTAGCAAACAGATTACCGTGCGAGTATGTGCATGACACTAGCAAATAGATTACCGTGCGAGTATGTGCATGACACTAGCAAACAGATTACCGTGCGAGTATATGCATGGCACTAGCAAACAGATTACCGTGCGAGTATGTGCATGACACTAGCAAACAGATTACCGTGCGAGTATGTGCATGACACTAGCAAACAGATTACCGTGCGAGTATGTACATGACACTAGCAAACAGATTACCGTGCGAGTATGTGCATGACACTAGCAAACAGATTACCGTGCGAATATGTGCATGACACTAGCAAACAGATTACCGTGCGAGTATGTGCATGACACTAGCAAACAGATTACCGTGCGAGTATGGGCTTTGAAGCAAACTTTTCTTTAAAATAACCCAGCTGCCGTGATTGTTCCACGCTCCTTAAGAAACAAAAAAGGAGATGAATAAATGAAAATAAATGTCATTTTTTTCTCACTATTCTAAAACAAACAGCAAACTCTCTCTCTCTCTCTCTCTCTCTCTCTCTCTCTCTCTCTCTAACACACACACACACACACATGTGTGTATATATATATATATATATATATCTTTATTTCATCATCTCATCTCAACCCGTAACCCATCATGGGTCGTAGGGGTGTGTGGTGAAGTGGGATGTTATAAATATTTATAGGGGACTTAGTGTACTGACTGAGATCAGCTGTGAAGGTATCTATATCTAATAAGAGTAGTGTATTATAGATAACCTTACTTGCTGCCACATATGTATACCTCAGTCAGAATTATTCTGGAATAGTGTGATGACTACGTTATTTGTCTAGGGTATGTGTATGATGAAGTGTAAGTCATAACAACAACAGACAGATAAACAATTTAATTTATTCCACCACACTTGACAACACTATGACACTCACATACATAAAACACTCTACGAGGATATCTTAAAGGAGTCACTGATAACTTTTCAAATAACAATATGTATTCAGTGCTGTCATGAATGTATATGTGTCCTGATTCAAATACAAAGGGAACCAGGAATCACAATCAATTTTAATTACAAGTTATATGTACAGAATTTATTAATATGATTCTTGTAGTGACAAATATTATTAATAGTATCCTATGTGTGTCAGTTGTGTAGTAGTAATATGAGGTAATACTGGTTTTGTTTTGTTCAAGCTCTGTTGGTATTGGTCATCATGACTTCAATAGTTTGTCTTTGTTGGAACTAGTATTGGAGATGTTCTCAGTTCCTGGCATTAAAACAATTAAATTCCCCTCTTAATTTTAGTTTACAATGTCATTTTAAGATGGGGGGTACATAATGTTGAGCTCCATGGCCACACTCTCTTATCTTTCGTGATGACTGCAGTAAAAGACTCCTCTGCTCGATTACTTTAATGAGTTCTGGAGCCACCCCACTGGTTGCTATATGGACCAAGGAGTATGCTGTCCGCCTCTGGCTTCAGCAAAGCTCTGACCAGGTACTGCTCAATAACTTTAAGACCACGGTCCCTGAAACAAGAAGGTTGTACCTTCTACGTCAGAACTAATTTACACTCTATTTCTACACTGAGCACAATACATCACAAACATTGAGTTCAGAGCGTTAGGCCAACTGTCAGCTTCATCTGAAATACTTTATACCAGTATTTCCCTCCCTAATGGTTACTACGCCTCTGCAATTCCAGCATTATTTCTGTCTAGTCCATAATCTAGGTGTTAGTGTACTGTTTGGCCATTCCATGCAGTTTTACTTTCCTCCGACACCTTCTGTTCAGGCTGGAGCTCTATAGGCTTTACATCATGTTCGCTACTGAACTACACATATATACAGACATAAATTATCAATTTACATTCAATTTTCATTAAAAGATATTGAATATTTCAAGCTTACCACAATTCATAGAAATAATAAACAGTTTCGTTGACTGGCAATGAATATAGCACAACTCCGATCTGCCGATGTCCCAGGCTTTATTTTATAAAAAAATATACACTGGTGCTCAACGCACTGCTTCTTAGTAGGTTTATTACAAGATGTGGCAATGAACAGACGCTCTGAATTGAGTATATTCGCAGCTCTACCCAATCAAACCATGTCTACACATCTTTTCAAAAAAATACTCCTTTTCACGTTTCCCCTGACAACACAAGATAGTATTTATAGCCCGACCAATCGTGTTTAGTCTTATATTTGTTGCGCTCCAATCAAATAGGAGTTAACATGGTAGGCTATTTCCGTAACGTAATGTTTTTTCAAACACGTTATAAAAAAAAAATTTTATGAGCAGAAATGATTTCATGCTGTCAGGCACCCCCACTATTTTATTTTGGCCATAACTTGGTAATTCCTAGACTATTTGCGTAACGTTTTACATATTCTTTGTCAGCAAACCCTAAGGAACCCAAATATACGAATTTAATGGAGCCAATATGCATTTTCTTCTAGGATAGTCGTGCGGTTACTACCTTCTCAATTCCAAACTTGAGGGTGTCTGGGTACTGTCATGTTTTCAAACGTAAACCAGTATATTGTCATAATTCCCAATAAGCGTTTTTCAGGATTTTAAAACCTAACTCTGGTATGGGTATTGAATTTTATCACTGTCGATTTGAAATAAAGTTAGTGCATGTGGCCTTACACGCGTGATGGCAGCAATTGTATATCGCGCGACGCGTGTTTAGTATTGCATGCTTCCTGCCTTCATTCGCCCCTCTCTCTCTCCTGCTTTATCTGTCTTTTAGTTACGCCGTGTATGGAATGAATGAAATATTAAATCTAGGTCATTGATCAGCTTGCGTATCTCAAGGTTTTTCCAAGAAATACAGTACACGTTTCATTGAAGAAAGCGTGCAGCGACACAGTAGGCTTTTACTATCAACGTGAAAGCGTTACAATTTGCCGACGAAGTAGAAAACAAGGGGGATTTCGAGTACAGTCATTGTGACAGCACGGTTCTTTACCATTCTTCTTTCCTTTTATTAAATTTATTTGTTAGGCTTTGCATTTACGTTTTAATTTATATATGGGGATTAGAATAATTCACGACAGGGTGCCATGGTGGAAGCATCATCAGACAGGGTCCTCCACTGCTCTCTATCCTCAGCAATGCGTACAAGTGTGGAAAAACCGTGTCCTGCCCATTCTTTGATGTTATCAGCCCAGGATTTTCTTTGCCTTCCTCTTCTCCGTTTACCTTCGACTGTTATCTGCAGGATCGTTTTCGAAAGGGAGTTATGACGAGTTACATGCCCAAACCAGGCAAGCTTTCGACGTTTCACTACTGACAAAAGTGGTTCTTGGTGGCCTGCATAGGTGTTTATCTTCTCTCTAACATAGACATTTGTTTTGTGCTCTTTATAGCAAATGCGCAAGATTCTTCTTTAACATTTATACTCGAAAGCCTGAATCCTTCGCTCCGTATCTGCAGTGAGTGTCCAGCTCTCACACCCATACAAGAGAATAGATAATACAAGTGATTTGTATAATTTGATCTTCACAGGAAAACTGACGTTACTTTTCCAGATCACATTCAGCTTTGTCATGGCAGCTGAGGCCATTTCAAGTCTTGTCTTGATTTCTTTACTTGATGTTCCATCACTACATATAGTGGACCCGAGATATTTAAAGGTGTTAACTTCTTCTAACGTTTGCCCATTTAACGTAATGTTGGTCGGAACATGTTTCTTATGGCTATTCACCAATATCTTGCTTTTTTTCTATATTAATTTCCATCCCATACGTTCTTGTTACTTTCTCCAGTCTAGAGGTAAGGTCTTGAAGTTCTAATTCTGTTCCAGCTATCAGATCGATATCATCAGCAAAACGTAGATTGCAAAAAGGTCGGCCTCCAGTCGATATGGTTGTTTTATAATCGTAGAGAGCCTCCTGCATAATATGTTCTAGATATATATTAAAGA
Organism: Oreohelix idahoensis; assembly: GCA_024509875.1. Lineage (NCBI taxonomy): Eukaryota > Metazoa > Mollusca > Gastropoda > Stylommatophora > Oreohelicidae > Oreohelix > Oreohelix idahoensis. The sequence continues at coordinate 290,860 of JAMPIV010023003.1, read as the reverse complement.
GTACTGGGGACAGGATACATCACTGGCGAACTCCTACAGTTGTTTTGAAAAATTCTCCAATGTCATTGCTTGCAAAAAACAGCACTGCTTGCGTCCTTGTATAGTGCTTCAATGATATCTATGATGTTGGTATCAAAATTGAATTTTCTCATTATTTGCCATAAGTCTTCATGCCAGACTCGATCGAAGGCTTTTGTGAAATCGATGAAGTTATGGTATAAATCGTGTTGATGCTGGAGATGTTTTTCGATCAGTAATCTAATATTGAAGATTTGTTCTGAGGAACTTCTTTTTGGTCTAAAGCCAGCCTGTTCCTCGGACAAGATTTCTTCTGATTTCTGTTTTATTCTGTTCAAAAGTATCCTTAACATCACCTTACTTGGATGACTAATAAGGCTAATGGTTCTGTAGTTCTTGCACATATTTAGATTTCCTTTCTTTGGAAGCGGTATTACTAATGACTGCGTCCACTCTTTTGGCCATTTTTTGTGCTCCATATCTTCTGGCAAATTGTTGTCATGATTTTTACTATATCTGGTCCTCCATATTTCAAGAGCTCTGCTGGGATTATCCATACCCGGTGACTTCCCTCCTTTCATCGAACATATAGCCTCTTCCACTTCTTCCCGTAATATTGCTGCATTTCCGAGTTCCCTGTTTTCGCACTTAATGTTGTTTAATATGCCTAAGTCAGTGTCAAGTTTACAATTATATAATTCTTTACAATATTATGTCCAACTTCTCATTTCAGCTGTTTTTTCATTGAGCAGAGCCCCATTGCTATCTTCTATAACAGTTACCCTGGGCTGTTGGGGTTTTGATAGTCTTCTTAATGTGTCAAAAGCTGCCTTGCTGTTACCTTTTATTAACTTCAGAATGCCATCTGTAACCCATGGTTTGTTTATTTTTTTTCTTTTACCAAGTATTTCTGTTGCTGATTCAATGAGCACGTCTTTCATGTTCTCTGTGATTGAGTTGATATCATCCTCCAAAAAGTTGAGAGTTGCGAATTTTCCTCCAACAGTTGCCTCAAAGACTCCAGCGATTTCTGGATCTTTCAGTTTGTCTAAATTGAATCTTAACTGAGAACATATGTTTTGATTATAGTTCTTTTTGAGTTTAAGCTTGAGCGTCATCAGTAACATGTCGTGATCACTACCAATGTAGTATATATATATATATACTACAGTGCTGTCCACTTAAGAGAACTCGCTTAAATCGAATTTCGCATAAGTAGAATAAGTAGAAGCATTTCTGAAAGTACCGTTCAAATGCTTTCTTTGGCTTTGCTATTAAAAAAACCTCCACTCGTATATTTAAGTTGAATTCTGATAATTTGAATTTTGTAATAAGTCGATGTAATTGTTCTGTCCCAACTCAAATTTGGACTCACATCAGTCGAAGTTCTGCCCTCGTAGTCTAAATTACACCATTACGTGGCCATACATGATTTTTTTTTTTTTTTAAGCATCCGATAGCAGGTTAATAAACGTCCGAACTTGCATCATGAGGTTTTTAAAGCTAACATTTATTAAACCAGCAGTTATATAGGGCTAATCTGAGCGAGTACTGGTTCACTTCGTTTGCGACAAAAAGGGCTTGCGTTAACCTCTGACTGTAACGGTACTACATGTTGGAGATTTAAAGATAATTGTTATTGTTATTGTTGATAATAGTCGACGTCTTACACTGCGGGCAAGCCCATGGGTGCTCAATCTCCCTCAGCAAATGTCGAAATATATGAATGCTTCTAGTTCCTGTTGCGCGCTGGTTGTGTACACGCCGGATGCATCCTCTGTCTGTAACAGAAGAGGTGCTAACAAAATACAAAGTTGTGCCTCAGCTGGTCAGCATTTTGTAAATGTCCTTTGTGTTAACAGACTTAACTAGCTACCAGTGGTTTTCAGCGTTCGAGGAAGTGTGAACATTTGAAATATTATCGTTTTTTCCACGAACTCTCTCTCTCTCTCTCTCTCTCTCTCTCTCTCTCTCTCTCTCTCTCTCTCTCTCTCTCTCCCTCCCTCCCTCTCCCCCCCCCTCCCCCCCCCCCCCCCCCCCTTCCCCCCCCCCCCCCCCCCAAGGATCTTACGAAGAGAATATGGAATTATTAACTTACAAGACTTATTAACTTAAGGGGCAAGGACTTTAATATAACAAGACTGGAAACCTAGGAATCAGATTCACCAGTCATAAGAGGACTTTAACTCAAGTTTTCCCAGCAAGTGATTTGCAGAGACACCCGCCGTCAGAGGAATTAACTCTAATTTCCCAGACCAAAGTGATTCAAACAGCATCTAACCAAAGTGCTGTGTGTCGATTCTAATCTGTGCAGGAGATTATGTATGCCCATTATTTGGGGTAAGTGTAAACATTTCTATTATAAACATGAATTTAACATGTTTTCTTGCTGGTCGATATATATATATATATATATATATATATATATATATATATATATATATATATATATATATATATATATATATATATATATATAAATTTATATATATATATATATATATATATATATATATATATATATATATATATATATATATGATGCTGGCAACCTCAATATATGAAAATATTATATTAATGAACCACTACAGCAAGAGCTGGTGATTGTTTCTGACTAGTCATGCGGGAATCCCGACAGCAAAGCGACCCCAGACTCCGACTGGAGCAGTAATGAGTGATGATTACATCACATGTGCCTAAGGTGTAACATATTATCTTGTAAGAATTATGTACTTTTTAAAATTGTAATTCAGGCAAATCATTGTTCATGCACTCCAGATGCAATTTCCTAGTTAACTAGTTAACTCAGGGAATATGATGAAAATTCACCCAAATTTGGGTGAATTTTCATCATATTCCCTGAGTTACACTGTGTGCTCGGGAATTTAATTCTTCTGAGAGGTTTGCATTGGTGGGTGGAGCGCATAACAATGGGCCTGTTAGTTTGCGGCGAACACATGTACTCAGCAGACATTTGTTTCTTCTATTTGTCTCAAGTTCGTGGTTACAAGCCATCAGACGATTTGTGGTACTAACTCAGCTAGTGTGAGAGAAAAGCATCAGCCATAACCGCCGACAGTGGAAGAGAGTGTGGAGAAGGCTTTCGTCATCACAGAATTGATGAACCACAGCGGCAGGACTCACTCATACAAACTAAGTGCTAACTAAAAGGCACCAGAAAAAAAGGGACAATTCCAGTTAAACTTTAAGTATAAAGTTAAATTTCCACCTACGTCTCAATGATGAAAAATTTATAGCTATCAAAATTCCACTAATCTTTCCATGTTTATTTTAACCTGTTAAAGACTATTTCACTATTAAATTTGTTACCTGTTGTTTTAAAACAAAACATTAATAGTTGATTCAGTTATATGTATGAAAGCAAACGTATGAGCCAGAATACTTAATCTATAAATATATAAATACCTAGACATATATTTACACTAAACAGAGCTATACCTTATGAGGATTTCGTTGGATTACACCAACTGGGGGCTTGAACAGGCTAAACCATTGCTTAAATTCTTCACAAAAGGCGACGGACCAGATATAATGCGCTAACAATTGTTCAGCACAATGCAACATTGTTCGTGACTTCTGGGAATATCTTGTGAAGGCTCCCTTCAGGTAGAAGTATTATTGATCTTCTATCTACATCTCTGCCAAGAGTAATCTTGCGCTCAGGTAGATACCTCGGAAGCGAATACTAGATACTCTTGAGTTTCGGTCACTGCTGGACCACTACTGCAAAGCAAGGGAGGCAATTCGTGACAACGACATTTCTTTTAAGTCGTTCAATATTTTTTTGCAAGTACTCTATAAAGAATAAACTTGCATAAGATAGACCTAATCTAAGTCATGTTCAATCTCAGAAAAAGCCGGACAAAATGCACTTTTGGAAGAAAAAAACGCCCGGACGCTCCATCTTAAGATGAAAAAGAGGACAAATCCGGGGGAAAGAGGACAGGTGGTCACCCTAACAGAAACCCTTCCGGTAGCTTTGCCTCGAGAAACAAGCGATCTAGCAACCCTGCCACTTTGGACGCTCAACTTTATCATACTAAAAAAAAAAAAAAAAAAACAAGAAAATAAAACATGAAAATGGATTTCTTAACCTTATTAATGCGTACAACAGTAAAAATAACGCTTTATTTCTTTCCATGGTTGGGTGGGTCCTTGTACATTGTAATGTTGATCTGCCCACGCCGCGCACCTTGTTGTAAATATTATGAAACACGCGAAAGGTGAAGCTTTGGAGCACTCATCTTTAATTCCAGGTGACTGAAAACTGAGCACTTTCTCTAAGCGCAGCCAAAGTTCGAGTTTACTTTGTATTTTCTTTTCTTTTTTGACGTGTGCTTCAATTATTTTGGCTTGGCAGAGATTGATTTTACCCATCCTCAGCCAAAATGGTAAACAAAGGTTGAGAGGTCTGGGGTATGGGATTCAGCGGTTATAAAAACTCTGTTTGAATGTCTTTTATGCCACTGTAACAAACGCTATTTCAGGAGCAACATTATCAGTGTGAGCTGGGAAGATGCATATTATTCCATACTTTACCTCCCGGGTAGAGAAGGTCGGCCACAAATGTCCGTCCCAACAAAACACGTTCTCTTTCGCTATTTTGAATATGTTCTCATCACAGCTCTTGCATTTTTTTCCGTCGATTTTTATTTGCGGGAGTTACATCCCCTGAGGTGCCCCAGACGTGACATTAAAGAGATACAAGAATTTCCTACTTCATTACAACAAGGTTTTGAAGGCAAACATGGTCTACCGTGAACAACACCAGCCGTTAACGTAGAAAATTCCAGGTCTCCACTTTCTGAGGGTACTAAGATTCCTTCTCCATATATTTATGACACATTTTTGTTTCTACTGTTGATAGCTAAGACAGCGTTTAACGTTCTCGGATAGGGACAGGAATTTAAAAAAGTTCGTCGAGTACGCTGTTCATATCTTGGCAGTTGAAAATCGTAAAAGCAATCTTATTGTCTTTTTGATCCGCTTTCACTTCTGTTAATATTTTGCGTAGTTTATTTTCTATGGCCGGATCTATCCATTTCGTTAGATTCTATTTTCAATAACGTCTGACCAACCAGAATACTCCTTTATAATAGATCATTTATCTTGTCCCTGTTTTATGAATAATGGAGCTACCAGCTCCAGTAAAGCACTATTGTTCTCTTGTAGTCCGTTCACCAATTGATGTTCAACTTTGAAATTTGTTTTCAAACAAACTACCTGATGTAATGAATTTATATTTTGCATGTAGTATTATATTGTTCATGACGTTATGAAAACATTTTTTGCCTCCAGAAAATGTATCTAGATTTAGATATCTATTCATCAGGTTATATTAAAATCACACTCCCCTACCGGTATTAACATGTAGCATGTCAGCAGTACAGTTGTTTTGCACGGGTAATAAATAGTTTTTTAATAAATAAAAATATATTTTAAGACGAAATCATGACATTTCGTGCACCGCAGTTGTCTGCTGTTGAAAGCTGAAATAGTGCGACATCATTAGTGCAAAGTCAGTGGCGTATTGTAAAATTATTTTAAAGTTATAGCTGCATTGTATTATATTGAAACATATTTTTTGTCCGAACAAATTGAATAATATTATATTCATTATGAGTTTGAAGTGCATCTTAACCCAATAGAGTTACTTTGGGCTAAAATCAAAGGACAGGTTGCAGCACAGAACCCCACATTTAAAATGAGCGACGTGAAAGTTCTTACACACGATACCCTACAAAAGACAGATTTTTCAATTCTGGAAGAAATGTGTAGATCATGTGCTCCGTGAAGAAGAAGAATACTGGCAACGTGATGGATTACAGTTTATCCAGCCTTTAACAGTTGTTAATCTAATGGAATCGTCAGATACGGACTGAGATAAATGTAAATTAATTGAGATATCAAAAACATAAAACAATGTAATTATGCTCCTTCAAAACACGAAATAGTGCAGGTATACACGTAATATTTACCGTGTCGTATACAATATAGTTTTGAATACAGTACCCCACGTTTCAGATTTAAATGTATCACTACTTATAGCTGTTTCTATGCGGTGAGCAGATATGGATACGCCTCTGATCCTACTTCTGAAATTTATGACGAAGTATACTGTAAAATTTAATTTTTAAGCGTGCTTCTTGTAAGATTCAGAAAAGATCAAAGGAATTTACGGTTTTGAAGAATGCAGAATTGATATTGACTTAACAACAACATATTTGTAACGTCATGGATAATGTACGGCTACATTCAAAATATGAATTCATTACTGTCACAGTGACTGATAATTTATTTTACCATTCCGTTCCATATGTTATTACTTTTAATGTTCTGGTTTCCTTGACATTTTGTATTTTCTTTTCTACCTTCGTAGCCCAAAATTTTTTCACCTTCTCAAACCCCACCCGAGGTTTGTTTACGTTCTGGCTGGCCTTCAAGAGATTGCAGCAATGCTGAAGCTGTATTTCGCAGGGTTTTCTGTCAGATTTTCAACCAGAGAGTACACAACGAAGTGGATTGGCCTTGAAGTTGGAATTGCGATGGGATGTACCATCTCTCCGATACTATTCGTCATGGCTATGCAGGTAATCCTCAATGCGGCTGAAGGAATGGCTATAGGCCCAAAGCTCGGTGGAATGTGTCACATGCCACCGCTCAAAGCATTCATGGATGACACAACAATTCTGACATCAGATGAACATCAGGCCCGGAGGATGTTAGCACGCCTGGATGAACTAGTCAGCTGGTGCAGAATGAGCTTCAAACCCAAGAAGTCGAGAAGCCTATCAGTCAGGAAAGGGAAGATAGCAGAGGTCATATTCACGGTTTCCAGCCAAAGAATCCCTACTGTCACTGAGGAACCTGTTAAAAGTCTTGGCAGGGTGTACGATGTTTCTTTAAAAGATTCGAAGGCAGTGCAACAGACAATAGAAATGGCAGACAGAGGACTACAGATCATAGACCAAAGCAGACTCCTGGGAAAGTTCAAACTGTGGTGCCTCCAGTTCATGTTTATACCGAAGTTGCTGTGGCCACTGCTTATATATGAAATAAGCACAAGTACAGTGGAAGCTACAGAGCAGAAGGTCAACAGGTTCATGAGAAAATGGCTAGGGGTACCACCAGGTCTGTCAGATGTAGCACTGTACTGCAAAAAGTCAAAACTTCTGCTTCCCTTCAAGTCAGTTGTTGAAGAGTACAAAGTTGGAAAAGCAAGGCTTGCAATGATACTACGCGAGTCAGCTGATGACGTGGTTAAGTTCATTCAGCCCACACTGAAAACGGGAAGGAAGTGGAGAGTGGAAGAAGCTGTTGATGCTGCTGAAAAGTCACTCAAACTGAGAGAGGTAATCGGATACACACAAACGAATAGACGGGGATTTGGGCATGGTGACATCCGCTGGTGGTCCAAGGCATCAAGCAGGGAGCGCAGAGACATGGTAGTTCAGGAGATACGAGGAGCTGAGAATGATAAGAGGTTGCAAAAAGCAGTGCAGCAGGTCCAACAAGGCCAATGAACTACATGGGAAGGAGCCCTGCAGAGGTCCTTGACAAGGAATGATATATGGCATATGGCACCTCTTAGGCTCAGCTTCGTGGTTAGATCACTCTGACCTGCTGCCGTCGGCCACCAACCTTGTGAAATGGGGAAAGTCGGATGATGAGCAGTGCCCCCTGTGCCAGGGGAGGCAGACACTTGAACACGTGCTCTCAGCGTGTAAGGTGGCATTAAGGCAAGGGCGATACACTTGGCGCCATAACAAAGTGCTAAATGAGCTTGCTGCGACAATAGATCAGGCAAGAATGAAAGCGAATAGCAAAGTCCGACCAGACACCGCAAACACATACTTTCTGAGGGCAGGAAAGTCAGCACACCCCAAACCGAGTAAACCTGGTAGCAGTTTACCATCTCTTCTTGACTGTGCAAACGACTGGGAGATGGCGGTAGACCTACCTGGACGGGGGGCATATCCAGAGAGTATCAGAAAATCGCGGAGACGGCCGGATATAGTGCTTCATTCTTCAGCAACGCTTCAGCTCATACTGATTGAACTGACCGTGCCATTTGAATCCAGATTAGACGAGCAACATTCATTTAAAGCGGCCAAGTATAGCGATCTGGCCGCGGATCTGAGACACGATGGATTCAGTGTAAGGGTCATGGCGGTTGAAGTGGGCGCAAGAGGGCTTGTGGCTGCATCAGTGTATGATTTATTGAAACTGTTGGGGCTGAAGGGACAGTCTAGAACAAGGACACTGAAGAGGCTTAGTGAAACTGCCGAAAAGGCATCAGGCTGGCTGTGGAACAACCGCAATGGGCAATGGAAATCGTGACAATAAACGCTGCGGTACAGAATACACCAAAATTTTTCTAAGTCCACAACGCTGAGTTTTTTTGGGTGTACTAGTGGAAGGGCTGCGACTCTGGGGCAACAGGCGATGTATACTATAGGGAGTGTCAGGTACAGAATTTCGGTGGCTTGCGGCGCGCAGGGGCTAAGGCTCGTCGGGTACGCGCTAGTGCCTCAGTGTGTGTCCTTGGTTGTGAAGGGCGACGGAACGAACGGAATAATTTGTCTTCTCTTTGTTACTTTCACAATTGCCCCCACGGCTGGCGTTGTGGATTTAAAAGTTGCTACCATGAGTGAAATTACCGGCGTGATGCCGACCACATCACCCCTAGTGTGCCGACGGTCAAGATAATACGGGCCTAACACCATATTCCCAATATGCCTCAATGGGCGTGTAACGGGTTCCTTTACCTTTTTTTTTTTTACCATGAGTGAAATGGGTTCATTTTCGATACAAGACAACAGGAAGCTGAGACGCTTGGGAGTCATGACCCAAGTGGGCCCGCCCCCCTTAGAGTGTAAGGGAGTAATCGGGCCGAAACACTTGTCGGATGGGGGACTTCTTCTGATGATCAGATTGCTTCCTGTTGTATCGCTCTGTAAAGAGTTTCTTATCATCATCAAATTCCTTCAACGGTCAGTGTAGCGGTAATATTACATCAGCGCACCTGTGGTTCGTTTGACCAGAGAAACATTTCTGTTACGCTTAAAGTGTTTGAACGAGCGAAAGGGTTTCTGTGAAAGAAACGGCTTGTCTGCGGTCGGAAAGCAGTTTTGATCTCCGACTCAGAGGGAAGATAACCCGCGGGTGGTCTCTGTGTTTGGCAATTCAGAACGCAATTAGTGATCATAATATTATGTCTATCTGGGGAAATTTCTGGCGGTTGTTGACTTCTGATGTAGTCTCTAGAGAAACCTTTGTCTTACCCTTTATTACACATTACGCCGATACATCTGTAGAATCAGGCTATGCAGGTGTCCCTGGTAGCGTTGTTTGTAAACTATAAGACGAGAGAATTTTAATAAGTCAAACACACGTAAATATTTCCTGGCCCGTAGATGACCATATGAGACTAAGGCAGAGTTAGCACAGCAGAACTAGAATGTGTTTGCCTAAGTTCTTGTCATTTTTTGGGGTGAGTAGACATATCTTATATATGATATATTCATGTTAGCTTTTATATATATCTGATAGGAAAGTGACGTGAATTCATTTCTGAGGACTTCTCCTAGTAGATTAATTCAGTGATAATGTAGTGCAGTCAACCGCCTTAGTTAAGTGGTGCTTAAACAGTCAGGTGTCAGTGTTATGGTTTATAATGGGTTAAATGATAAACTTACAATAACAGATACAGGCACTATAACTCTGAATTATAGGAGATAGTCACTTATTCCTTTTTGATAGAAACTTCTAGTGGCTGGGGAAGAATCATTATATGCTTACTTGTGTAGCTAGACTCTAGTCATAACTTTCACAGAAAGCAGACACCCGCCATAGATATAATTCTATCTTATGTACAGTCACAACGGTATTATTATAGCAAGAACATTGCATTTTCTATGTACTCATTTTGTGGAATGTTAATATATTTCCCCAAGGGGACATATGATTTATTTGTGTAATGTCACATGATGTAATCTGTTTATGTAATTCATTTAATGTTGTAAGATGAATAAGCATATCCATTCAACTGTAACTACAAGGTTAGGTTTCCTGTATCGTTGCAAGCGATCTTTGTCCTCTCAAGATTGTGTGTGGTCCCGGCTTTCGGGTCCTCCCAGTAAAGTAGAGGCAGTGATATGTGTCTGTGTCCGATAGCGTCATTTGACAGTGGTTGAGGCTCGGTCGCTGCTACGCCATTGATGAACAGAGCCGTGTTCTATCGAGACTGTTTGGTCCCGGGTCCGGGACCTCCCAGTTCAGGTGGGCCGGAGCTGGTTTCTTTTTGGTAATGCAGCTCGGCAGTTGTAGAGGCTGGGCACTGGCTGTGCCGATCCCTCGATACGTCTTGTCTCGGAGATATAACCCCCTTTGCAGGGTAGAGAACGACTCTTCTCGTGGCATTGCACCCTCGCCACCCGAAGAGAAGTTCCATGGGGTTGCAATAAAGCCCACTGGTGGCTGGCCTCTTTGCCAGTCACCACTGTCTTCGGAGGTATAACCCCTTTTGCAGGGTAGAGAGTTATCAAACATTGGGGCAGTACACACACGCCAAAGTGGGCCTGGTGTACCCTGTTTCGAGTCTAGGATGCTCCCTGGGGTTGAAAGAAAGCCCGAATCACACCCCCCAATCGTCTGATACGTGTGGACCAACGTTTAGCACCTACAAGGAAAGTTTTACAGGTTAATTCCATCACCCATGGAGTATATATTTACGTAAAGACACTTTTCTGGAGCTAGCACCTTCGGTCCCACGAAAGCGGACAGGCTGTCGCTCAGTTTGTTTATTTGGTCAGCAGGAGAGATAGACAGGAGAGTTCCAGTCCCCCTCGCGCAATTAGGGGCACCAACGTTTAGCGCCTACATTGGATTTACAGATTAATTCCATCACTTATGGAGTATATATTTACGTAAAGACACTTCTTGGAGCTAGAGCCTTTGGTCCCACGAAAGCGGACAGACTGACATTCAGTTTATTCATTTGGTAAACCGGAGGTAAATAGAGTCTTCCAGCCCACCTCACGCAATTAGAGGTCACCAATGATAGCCCCGACAAGGAAAGTTTTGTAGGTTTATTTCATCCCCTTAAAGGATATCTACATGTAAGACACTTTTCTGGAGCTAGCTTTTGGTCCCACGAAAGCGGACGGGCGGACACTCAGTTTATTTCATTTCTCTGTGTTCTACAGGTTTTATGAGTGGTGGTGTGTGTTCGATGGTGTATTTTGCATATTTTTGATTATTGATGAATTTTATGTTGTTGTGATGACATGCATTATTTTCATGCTTTTCTTCTTTAATAAAGTTTACACATTTATTAATGCGCTGTTCACGACCCTTCCATCCATAATTAACCTTGTTTTCAAGCTCTTTACTATAGTCTCTCTTTATTATCCAGAGAAAAGAGTGAGAGCAGGAGGTGCTTAGACTATAAAAGTGAGTTGAGGCTTGGAGAGAGAGAGATCATTTAATAAATCTTCTTCCAGGTTGTCTCAAGTCCACCTCCTATTTTACACCTTATCTACGTGTGGAGCCGCGCTAGCGTAGTGGTTACAACACCGCTCTGGCGACCGGGTGATTCAGGATCAAACCCGGGCGACGGCATTTGAGGATTTTTCGTCGACCGGGATTTAGACTGGATTAACTCGAGACCTGGCGAGAACATTTGAAGGAGTGTCGTCGACCAAGGATTTTCGGCTCCTGAGCCGACCCAGCTCTAATGGTTACCTCCGAAATCGGCGAGTATCTGCCTGAATGGCGAGGGACACCTGTCTCTGTACAAGAAAAGGGATACTCACGTAAAATCAATGTCAGGTTAGACATTAATAATAAACCTGAGATTTCGCCTCGAGTATTAGCGGGCGTACGAAAAAAAAAAAAAAAAAATCTACGTGTAATCTATAACTCTTTCAGTCCCTTGTCAATTTCACTACCATTTTCCAACTCGACAAACTACTCTTACACTTTAACTCAACCACGACAATTACATCAGGTAGTTTTTTAGAAAAAATTTTTTTACAGTTGAACATCAATTGGTGAACGGACTATAGCATAAGATGGTACTTGGGGCAGGCAATCCCACCACGTAAAACAAACATTAAAGAGTTTCGGCGTCCGCCTCGAATTCAAGAGGTAACGGGTTCGATTCCCAGTAGCGGGAATATAATTTATGGGAATTATTTTTCAGAACCACTGGTCACTGGTCCTAATGATGTAATACTCCCCCCCCTCTTTCCCCCCCCCCCCCCCCTCCCCTAGGGTCTCATGGGTAGTGAGATCGGATGCCTAGCCTTCTCGGATAAGGGTGGAAAAATAGGAGGTCCCGTGTGCAAGATGCGCACGTTAAAAATCCCACGGCAGTTGGAAATCGTAAAGGGTAGGCTTTAAGGCCGCTGCCATGGTGAACTTTAAAAATTAGAAACCCACCCACCAAATATATTTATAGAATGTGTGATTCTTATATACACACATTGGAATTCTCGCCGGTGCTACGGAGTTCGAGAACTGTGCTGAGATCCTCCTTGTGTGATCTAAGGGAGGAGATCAGATCACTGATGGAGTTGCCCATATAATATGAAGATAGTCCTTCAAACCAAAACGAAATGTTATTGTAAGAGCAAATTGTGCTTTTGCTCATACTTCCTGGAAGGGGGCTACTATAGTGTGAGCCTATGCTCCACAAGCAGCGAAAATGTGTATGAAGACTTGGTAGGAAGCAGTCGCAATTTTCTTAAGGTAAAGGTAGTCCAATATCAGATGAGTGAAGTGTTAGAGACTTTACATATAAGAGGGTTCAGCTTTATGAGGTGGGATGACCAGGTCCCGTCTCTGCATTTGTCTTCTTTAAGTCCATGGCAGAGTCAGGCACCAAGTTACAGCTGAGTAGACTGGTGCGTGACGCTACCGGGGTTTCGAACCTTGTAACTTTACCTCGAAAAGCCAGCGCTCTAATCATTCATTAGACACCAAAGATCAACTGCCATGACCTTGTGGCATAGAGTGACCACCAGGGGAATAAAAACCTCCTTGTCAACTTTACAATCTTCTTGTCGTGAAATATTCTAATCCACATATATAAATTATCAGGTAAATTGAAGCCTAACAAATAAATTTAATAAAGAAAAGAGCAATGGTAAAATAACAGTGCTGTCACAATGACTGTACTCGAAATCCCCCTTGTTTTCTGCTTCGTCTGCAAATTGTAACGCTTTCACGTTGATAGTAAAAACCTACTATATTATAACCCGCTTTCTTCAATGAAACGTGTACTAAACTTGAGATACGCAAACTGATCAATGACCTAAATTTAATATTTCATTCATTCCATTTTATACACGGCGTAACTAAAAGACAGATAAGCAGGAGAGAGAGAGGGGCGAATGAAGGCAGGACACATGCAACACTAAACACGCGTCGCGCGATACACAATTGCTGCCATCACGCGTGTAAGGCCACATGCACTAACTTTTTTTTCAGACGGACAGTGATAAAAACACTAACCTTCCCAGAGTTAGGTTTTAAAAAAACCTGGAAAACGCTTATTAGAAAAGATGACATTAGATGGGTTTACGTTTGAAAACATTACAGTACCCAGACAGCACATCTTCGAAACAGGAGGTAGAAGAAATTGCATATTTTGAACGCAGCCACTTAGCTCTTTTAAATTTGTATATTTGGGTTCCTTAGGGCTTGCTGACACCGAATATGTTAAGTGTTACGCAAATAGTCTAGGAATTACCAAATTATAACCAAAATAAAATAGTGGGGGTGCCTGACAGCATGAAATCATTTCTGCTCATAAAATTTTTTTATAACGTGTTTGAAAAAAACCTTACGTTACGGAAATAGCCTACCATGTTACCTCCTAATTGATTGGAGCGCAACAAATATAAGACTAAACACGATTGGTCGGGCTATAAATACTATCTTGTGTTGTTATGGGAAACGAATAGAAGGGGTACTTTTTTGAAAAGATGTGTAGACGTGGTTTCATTGGGTAGAGCTGCGAATATACTCGATTCAGAGCGTCTGTTCATTGCCACATCTTGTAATAAACCTACTAAGAAGCAGTGCGTTGAGCACCAGTGTATAATTTTTATAAAATAAAGCCTGGGACATCGGCAGATCGGAGTTGTGCTATATTCATTGCCAGTCAACGAAACTGTTTATTATTCTATGAATTGTGGTAAGCTTGAAATATTCAATATCTTTTAATGAAAATTGAATGTAAATTGTTAATTTATGCCTGTATATATGTGTAGTTCAGTAGCGAACATGATGTAAAGCCTATAATGCTCCAGCCTGAACAGAAGGTGTCGGAGGAAAGTAAAACTGCATGGAATGGCCAAACAGTACACTGACACCTAGATTATTGATTAGACAGAAATAATGCTGGAATTGCAGAGGCGTAGTAACCATTAGGGAGGGAAATACTGGTATAAAGTATTTCAGATGAAGCTGACAGTTGGCCTAACGCTCTGAACTCAATGTTTGTGATGTATTGTGCTCAGTGTAGAAAGAGAGTATAAATTAGTTATGACGTAGAAGGTACATCCTTCTTGTTTTCAGGGACCGTGGTCTTAAAGTTATTGAGCAGCACCTGGTCAGAGCTTTGCTGAAGCCAGAGGTGGACAGCATACTCCTTGGTCCATATAGCAACCAGTGGGGTGGCTCCAGAACTCATTAAAGTAATCGAGCAGAGGAGCCTTTTTCTGCAGTCATCACGCAAGATAAGAGAGTGTGGCCATGGAGCTCAACATTATGTACCCCCATCTTAAAATGACAGTGTAAAATACACTTAAGAGGGGAATTTAATTGTTTTAATATCAGGAACTGAGAACATCTCCAATACTAGTTCCAATAAAGACAAACTATTGAAGTCATGATGACAAATACCAACAGAGCTTGAACAAAACAAAACCAGTATTACCTCATATTACTACTACACAACTAACACACATAGGATACTATTAATAATATATGTCACTACAAGATTCATATTAATAAATTCTGTACATATAACTTGTAATTAAAATTGATTGTGATTCCTGGTTTCCTTTGTATTTGAATCAGGACACATATACATTCATGACAGCAATGAATACATATTGTTATTTGAAAAGTTATCAGTGACTCCTTTAAGATATTCTTGTAGAGTGTTTTATGTATGTGAGTGTCACAGTGTTGTCAAGTGTAGTGGAATAAATTAAATTGTTTATCTGTCTGTTGTTGTTTTGACTTACACTTCATCATACACATACCCTAGACATATAACGTAGTCATCACACTATTCCAGAATAATTCTGACTGAGATATACATATGTGGAAGCAAGTAAGGTTATCTATAATACACTACTCTTATTAGATATAGATACCTTCACAGCTGATCTCAGTCAGTACACTAAGTCCCCTATAAATATTTATAACATCCCACTTTACCACACTTCTGCTGCTTCATCTTCCTTGGCGCTCATAACGGAGCATGACACCTGCACTGCAGTTGTTCTTGTAGTATGGGGCCGAGCATTGTCATGTTGCAACAAGACACGTGTACTCAGAAGTCCACGTCGTTTGGATTTGATTGCGGGTCGAAGATGGTTCCTGAGAAGATCTGTATGCGTAGCTCTGGTGACAGTGTTCCCCCTGGGCATGTAGTGCTCTAAAATAACGCCTCGTTCATCCCAAAAGAGAGTCAGCATAACCTTCCCTGCAGATGGCGTGCGGAACTTCTTCGGTTTCGGTGAGGAGGTATGGCGCCATTCCTTGCTCGCTCTCTTGGGTTCCGACTGGTGGTAGTGAACCCAGGTTTCATCTCCAGTAACAATTCTCGCTAGGAAACCATCACCTTCTGCTTCAAAGAGCCGCAAAAGTTCTTGACAGGTCTCAACACGTCGTTGTTTTAATTCTGGAGTAAGCTGCCGTGGCACGCACCTTGCAGAGAGTTTGTGGAACTGGAGCACATCATGGATGATGTGGTGTGCTGAACCTTGACTGATGTCCAAAAGTGCGGCTATTTCATTCACAGTCACTCGGCGATTTTCCATCACGATGCGTTCAACTGCTGCAATTGACTCTGGGGTCACTAGTCGGTGTGCCTGACCCGGTTGAGAACAGTCTGTCACAGAACTCACGCCGTTTCGGAATTTCCTACTGCACTCGTACACTTGCTGGAGTGACAGGCATGCATCACCGTACTGGACCTTCATTCTCCGATGAATTTCTATAGGTTTCAACCCTTCGATGTTAAAAAAACTGATAACAGAACGCTGCTCCTCTTTGGTGCATGTCACAAGTGGGGTGGCCATCTTTAAACTCTTACTATGACGTCATGTGGTTCGTCTGCACCGTGATGCCACCTGCAGGACACTCTTGACGTCCATAGCAACAATACTGCCAACTTACATGACAATGGCGCGGTGTTTCGAATTTCTAACGCAAATTTAAGGTTTTCATTTGAAGACCCTCGTATATTTTATGCAAATATTTATACACACTAAGTTAAAGGGTTATTAGCTAAATAAATAAAGAAAAGACATATACCCGTCAATGGAAGGAGGAAGAATATATTGAGACAGATCTGAGAGAAGCAGGACTAATACTGAGGGATGCAGAAAGTAGATCCTAGGATAGATGATTTTTCTGAGATTACACCTGTGCTCCTAGATATATCATTATCATCATTTTCCTTTGCACTCCTTACGGAGCATAGAGCCTCTACAGTAGCTGGTCCCCTTGCAGGAAGCCTGCAACAAGCAGTGACATGCAGCGGTGGTTTCTATGGCAATTAGTTTAATCCGATGAGGTTACCAGCCCCCTGCACTACCTTATATTAGTCGCATTGTACAACATGCCATGCTGTACTATCACGGGTTGCCTCCCCTTGCTCTTTAGTAGTGGTCCAACAGTGGAAAAAACCTAGAGTATCTAATGTGGGTCTTCAAAGGTATCTACATTTGCACAAGATTGCTCTTGACAGAGTTGTAGATAGAAGGATAATGATGCTTCTACCTCGAGGTAGTTTCCCCAAGATATTTCAGAAGTCAAGAACAATGCTGAATGAGTCTTAGCACGCCAACTTTTTATCTGACCCGCCGACTTTTGTGAAGATGTATACAAATATGTATGATTTAGTTCGTTCAATCCCCCAGCTGATTTAACTCAGCGAAATTCCTTTTATTAGCTGTGTGTATGTATGTATGTATATATATATATATATATATATATATATATATATATATATATAGATATATATATATATATATATATATATATATATATATATATATATATATATATATATATCTATATATATATCTTTATGAATATATACTTCAGGTTCTGGATCGTACATATTCCTTTCTCTCTGTAATGATTAATTCAAGTATGAATTTGTCAAAATCAACATATACAAATTTAATGATCAATTACTTTGAAACACATTTAAATAAATATGGCTGGTGATTATGAAAAATAATTAGGTTTCTTCACCGAAATGTTTTTAGGCTTGATGAATTCTGAAAAAGAAAGTTCGTTTGTTTTGTTGGCCTGTTAAAATTGTGACTTGCCAAAATGCTGAAGTGCCGATGCTGCTTTTCCGTAGATTCGTCTCTTTGGTGAGGGGCACGTTTCCTGATCAGTTCAGGAAGTAACCTCTCCGGGTCAAAGCAAGAATTTTCAGGTGTCGATTTCAAGCTTCCAACTACAGTCTAGTAGTCCAGTAAATGGTCTCTTTGGGTCGTACCACAATTAGTCGGGTCGCCTCGTACTGGTACCACGAACTTTGGAGGGAATAAAAGAACAAATTCCGCTGCTAAATATCTGTTTGCCTGATATTAATCAGGCGGCTTTTCCTGCTGTCCGTCAGCCATTTGTTTTCTCAGATTTTTTACTCTCCCTGAGCGTATATCAGAACACTCAGGGCATGTGATGAAAAATCACCAGTATGTCAGTTAATTTAAGGAAACATTTGTGACTGGACAGCAGCAGAGGCTTGTGCCTGAAGGTACATATAGAATTTACATACATTCACCAAATACATTCACAAGTTGGTGTAATTATCACTCACTCCC
Source organism: Oreohelix idahoensis (assembly GCA_024509875.1). Lineage (NCBI taxonomy): Eukaryota > Metazoa > Mollusca > Gastropoda > Stylommatophora > Oreohelicidae > Oreohelix > Oreohelix idahoensis. Next base: position 272,735 of record JAMPIV010023003.1, on the reverse strand, counting down.
TACTCCATTCGGAGTCTAGCGTTACCTCTGCTTTTGGTTCTTCCGTGAGAACTAACATGAAGCAATCACCAGCGCTTGCTGTGGTGGTTCGTGAATGTATCTTTTTCACATGCTGAGGTTGCCAGCCTAGTATGTGTCTGTAACACCACAATGTCAAATTCACAGCAAAAAAAAAAATATGTTACACTCACCTCAATAGTTGCGAAATCTTAGACTTCTTGCTCAGTAGAATAGTTTTTGCAGCTTATCACAGATGCCTCGAACGCACGTCTGGGGCATTATTTCTATTTCAGAATCCCTCTGTGACTTGTAAGTGGTCCTGTAGAATTCCGGGTTCTTTATTAATGTTGGCGAGTTTTACTGATGGACAGAGATGCTCTTAATACTTTTTGTCCGGTCCTATAAATTCAGAATCCAACTCTATTCTTTTCCGTGGCAAGGTTCGAGCTGCCTACGTTGATGTTTTCAGGAATGCAGTGCCGTACGTCAAACTTTTTCTACGTTATATCGTACATTCCCGACCCACGCTTCCACCTGGCGTTTTCTGACAAACTCCCAATCAGCGCGGTTGTTTATTGGCGCCTCAAATACCAGCCAGTACATTCAAAGTACATGTTATGAAAACGTTCCTAATGTAGTATTCTGTATGACCCATGCGTTTAAAAATTTCAAACAGTCATTCTCCGTATATGGAGTTGCTACATCCAACTCATATCACACTTCCTGCTCGCTCTTCTAAATGTCTTCCAAGATTGCGTTTATCTATAATCACCTAGCCCTGCTGTCGAGTCGGAAGTAATTATGCAATCTTAAGCAAACACTTCATGCTCGCATTTACCTGGAGTCAGTGTGGTATTATCACGTTTTGGAGATTCTGTTAATCTCTCAGGGATGGACGATACGCTTGTCTGGTCCTGTAATGCATCGAAACGTGAAACGTGAACAATGACAGTAGAGAAATAGAGTGCTAACAATAGAATAATGCACCTAATTCAGTACGCACAACAAATGTAGTTCAATACTGCACAAATTAAGTCACATGTGCAGAAGATATATTCTTTATTTGTCTCTTCAGATACACACTCACCCAAATTAGGCCACGGATATTACCAGCCTAAATCTTAATAATTATATAAGAGAATAATGCACTGTAAAATTTAACCTTCGGAGAGCAGGCCACAAAAGATCTAAGATAATTCATCTGCATGTGTTTATTTATGTTACATGCACTTCAACCTGGCAGAACGTCACCATATTTTCATCATTCAAGATTAGCATTATCAGTAAGGCAAGTGTTGACTTGCGTTTGCAGATAAATCTGGCAAAAACATTATCCAGCAGACAGCCTTGCCAGGCTGGTATTTAAAAAAAAAACATAGGTGTACGTAGTCCCATAGTAGATACTAGATAAAGAAATAATATGCCTACTGCATACTCAGGCATGTCGTAACAGGCGACTATTTATAAAGATATGCGTGGGACTGGCAACCTCATCATATAAAGCCATTTGTTACTGAAACCACTGCTGTAAGGATCTGTGAACGTTTGGTGCAGGTGAACCAGCTACCTCAGTGGCTCCATGATTTGTAACATGATGATGATGATAGCAGATGCTGTCGTAGGACAGCGACGTGTTAGAGACTTCTATACTAGAACTCACTTTTATGAGATGAGGTGACCGGTTTCCTCTATCGTTGCCTTTGCTGTCTCTTACTCAAAAGCAGAGCCATGTGCCAATTTACAGCTGGGTAAACTGGACCAAGACGCTACTTGGTTTTTAATCCGATAGCTTTCGATCGAGAAGCAAGCTCTCTAACAGCTCTGCCACTCGACGCTCCCAGGTTTGTATGCAGTTTGTTCCATCAGTGTAACGTAATTGTTCAAGCCGGTTTAGAACGTCCAGTTGGCTGAGTGGAAAGAGCGCTGGCCTCTCGCGGCACAGGGTTCGAAACACGGTTACGTCATGTTCCAGTCTACCCAGCTGTAAATGGGTACCTGACTCTACTCTTGAGTTAGAGAAGGCGAAAGTAGCGAGGAAGAGAATTGTTTCACCACCACCTCTTGAAACTGGACCTGGTGTAGTGAGGTCTCTAACACTTCATTCCCCTGTAACAGTATCTGCTATAGGACTGCCTTTACGTTTAAAGTGGAGGAAGCGGTTGTTCGAGTTGATGGAGTGTGCAGAGTATGTAGTGTTATAGATGTAGCAGTTACATTAGTAGTTTTAGTGGTTGTAGTAATGACGTTAGCCAGATCCAAACCTCAGAAATGAGGTATCTGAGGAAGGTGGTTGAAGTAACAAGAAGAGACATGGTCTGCTACCAGACGATACGTCAAGGCCTAAAATCCCACCCCCTGCAAACCCAAGTAGAACAGTCCCAACTAAGATGGTTTGGTAATGTCTGCAGAATGGTAGAAGATCGGCTACCACGACGAGCTTGGGAAACAAAGAGCCAGGGATCCAGACCCCCAGGACGACCCAGAGTCCGCTGGGAGGACAACATTAGATAATCTTTGAAGGACCGAGGACCAGAATGGAACCAGGCCATGAGGAAGACAGCCGATAGGATAGTCTGGCGCTCTCTCTTCCAAACCTCTACACCTCACGGTAGAAGGGGAACGACTAAGTAAGTAAGTAATGACGTTGTTGGTGGTTTTGGTAGTAGGAGTAGTACTGGTAATAACGATAACTCTGGTGGTGATGGCGGCAATGATAGAAGCAGTAAAAGTAGTTGTAGTGGTAGCAACAGCAGCAGCCACACAGGGTCCTGTAAAGCAGTGGTTCTCATCCTGTTATGCTCATGGCCACCTCCTGAGCCTCATTTACCTCTGTGCGCCCCTTCCCCCCCCCCCTTTCATAAATACTGTTAGCTGGAAAAAGTTACATTACCATCTTACAGTGGCCCCTTAGAAATATGACATGTTGAGAACCACTCCTGTGAAGAATGTCTGAAAGGATGTCTAAACACAAATGTGATAAAATGATCGTCACGGTTATCTCTTGTCTCGCTCCCAATGGAGCAGGGAGTCACCACTTCAGCTTGTCTCCTTGCAGGAAGCCTGTACAAAAAATTGTTACAGCGGTGGTTTCTGATGTAATTTGTTTGACATGATGAGGTTATCCAGACCCATCACAACTTCATATTAGTCGCCTATTACGACATGCATGAGGGAGCCGTAGACCTATTTTGGTCTTTATTGACTCAATAAATTCATGCATTTATTCATTTATCCTTTAGTTCCCTAAGGAGCATAAACCTTCAGCAAGTTCATACACAGCCTGTGCCATCCCCTAAAGATCTTTCCATGTACTGTTTACCCATTTCATTACTGTCTCCAGTTCTCTTCTCCGTGTGTTTTCGGACACCCGCTTCCTCTCTTACACTGAGGGTTCCAGAATAATGACTGCCTTAATGCTAGCAAACAGGTGTTCTCAGTGCAGTGTTCTAGTTATCGTCAGCGTCTTCTTCTCATCTGTTGTTCCACCGGCATCTGTCTGGTTCTTGTCATCAGTTCCACAGTGTTGATCTTCCATGGAGAAATGCCGTGTGTAAATTCAGAAGATATCTCAAACATTTTTTCAGAATCCTTGACATGCTCAGAAATAAAAAAGAAATGATAAAAAAAAACAAAAAAAAAACTCGTGTAAATTTTTGCACTTTCGTGCACTCCCTCAAGATGAAGGGGACTTAAAAGAAGTGAAGATTCAGCTATTTTATAATTATCTCCCTTCTCTTGTGTAGTGAATAATATCACAACAGGTGACAACACAGTTTTACATGCTCAAACCGTTAAACACTGTTTGCCTTTAAAAACAAATCTATTTTCATGTCATTCACCATTTGTATTGAGTTTAACTCGAATCCTCCAAGTTTTCTTCTTTTGTGATACCGATAAGATCACTTGAACTTGCGTACTGCAGCAGCGAGTGTTAATTACCGTGGTATTGCAGCGTTACACAGAAGTCAAAGTACTTTGTCGCTCGCGTTTGTTTCCAAATACCTGCATGACAGTTACGCTTTTTTAAAATGGTCGATAAGTGAAAACTCTGGAATTTGACAGAGAACAGACATAGGTTAACTCTTTCAGCACCAGCCCTAGAAGTATTAACTACACCGGACTTACAATCTCATCGACACAACTGTGGAAAATTCAAACTAATACTGATATCTTACAGACGCTAACTTCACTTCAAAGAAACGAAATCTTGTTCCTATCTTATGTAGTTTACGAACAAAGTGAATTTTAACAAGTTAGCACGTGGGTTTTCACTGAGAACGAGGGAGAAGTGCCTTCAACTCTGGGGTTACTGCTTATCTGAGTGCCGGCAGTAAAGGGCTAATCCTAAATTTTTCTAGCTTTAACTTTTTTCAATTTTACATCCCCCTCTCCATCACTTAGACGTCTACCAAATTATTCCCTGTGAACTAACGGTAAGAAGCGATCGACCGCGAATTTAAAGCACTATTTCTAAATCTGTCTGCAGGTGACTATACCAAAGAGTGTGTGGTGAAGATCATTGACGACTCACTGTTTGAAGACAATGAGCAGTTCAGGTTGGTTCTAGGCTCAGCAGAGAGTCTGTCACTGGGAGCTGCCATCATCGGCAAGCAGAACTCTACTATGGTGACCATTGAGGATGATGGAGACCGTAAGTCATGAAAATCATCATCATCATCATTATCGTCATGGGATACCAGTTCAACCCCATTTTTGGATTATAATTAGAATATATAGTGTCCTTTATTCTATAGAGTATATTACATTTGTTGTTTTTCTTGTGTTAGTTCTGCCAGGCTGCACGTTCTCTGACACAAGTCAGTTTCATTCTTCGTGTGTTCTTCAGTTTCATTCTTCTTGTGTTCTTCAATTTCATTCTTCATTTGTTCATCAGTTTCGTTCTCCGAGTGTTCTTCAGTTTCATTCTCCGTGTGTTCATCAGTTTCATTCTCTGTGTGTTCTTCAGTTTCATTTTTCGTGTGTTCTTCACTTTCATTCTCCGTGTGTTCTTCAGTTTTATTCTCCGTGTGTTCTTCAGTTTTATTCTCCGTTTGTTCTTCAGTTTCATTCTCCGTGTGCTCATCAGTTTCATTCTCTGTGTGTTCTTCAGTTTCATTCTTCGTGTGTTCTTCAGTTTTATTCTCTGTGTGCTCATCAGTTTCATTCTCCGTGTGTTCTTCAGTTTCATTCTCCGTGTGTTCTTCAGTTTCATTCTTCGTGTGTTCTTCAGTTTTATTCTCTGTGTGCTCATCAGTTTCATTCTCTGTGTGTTCTTCAGTTTCATTCTTCGTGTGTTCTTCAGTTTTATTCTCTGTGTGCTCATCAGTTTCATTCTCCGTGTGCTCATCAGTTTCATTCTCTGTGTGTTCTTCAGTTTTATTCTCCGTGTGTTCTTCAGTTTTATTCTCCGTGTGCTCATCAGTTTCATTCTCCGTGTGCTCATCAGTTTTATTCTCCGTGTGTTCATCAGTTTCATTCTCCGTGTGCTCATCAGTTTCATTCTCTGTGTGTTCTTCAGTTTCATTCTCCGTGTGTTCTTCAGTTTCATTCTCTGTGTGTTCTTCAGTTTCATTCTCCGTGTGCTCATCAGTTTCATTCTCTGTGTGTTCTTCAGTTTCATTCTCCGTGTGTTCTTCAGTTTCATTCTCTGTGTGTTCTTCAGTTTCATTCTCCGTGTGCTCATCAGTTACATTCTCTGTGTGTTCTTCAGTTTCATTCTCCGTGTGCTCATCAGTTTCATTCTCCGTGTGTTCATCAGTTTCATTCTCTGTGTGTTCTTCAGTTTCATTCTCCGTGTGCTCATCAGTTTCATTCTCTGTGTGTTCTTCAGTTTCATTCTTCGTGTGATCATCAGTTTCATTCTCTGTGTGTTCTTCAGTTTCATTCTCCGTGTGCTCATCAGTTGCATTCTCTGTGTGTTCTTCAGTTTCATTCTCCGTGTGCTCATCAGTTTCATTCTCTGTGTGTTCTTCAGTTTCATTCTTCGTGTGCTCATCAGTTTCATTCTCCGTGTGCTCATCAGTTTCATTCTCTGTGTGTTCTTCAGTTTCATTCTTCGTGTGCTCATCAGTTTCATTCTCCGTGTGCTCATCAGTTTCATTCTCTGTGTGTTCTTCAGTTTCATTCTCCGTGTGCTCATCAGTTTCATTCTCTGTGTGTTCTTCAGTTTCATTCTTCGTGTGATCATCAGTTTCATTCTCCGTGTGCTCATCAGTTTCATTATCTGTGTGTTCTTCAGTTTCATTCTCCGTGTGATCATCAGTTTCATTCTCCGTGTGATCATCAGTTTCATTCTCCGTGTGCTCATCAGTTTCATTCTCTGTGTGTTCTTCAGTTTCATTCTTCGTGTGCTCATCAGTTTCATTCTCCGTGTGCTCATCAGTTTCATTCTCCGTGTGCTCATCAGTTTCATTCTCCGTGTGCTCATCAGTTTCATTCTCTGTGTGTTCTTCAGTTTCATTCTTCGTGTGTTCTTTCGGTTTCATTCTTCGTGTGTTCTTAAGTTTCATTGTTCGTGTGTTCTTCAGTTCCATTCTCTGAGTGTTCTTCAGTTTCATTCTCTGTGTGTTCTTCATTTTCATTCTTAAGTTTCATTGTTCGTGTGTTCTTCAGTTCCATTCTCTGAGTGTTCTTCAGTTTCATTCTCTGTGTGTTCTTCATTTTCATTCTCCGTGTATTTTTAAGTTTCTTCAGTTTCATTCTCCGTTTGTTATTCAGTTTCATTCTCCGGTTATTCATCAGTTTTATTCTCCATTTGTTCAACAGTTTCATTCTCCATTTATTCATTAGCTTCATTCTCCATTTGTTCATAAGTTTCATTTTCCATGTGTTCTTCAGTGTCATTCTCCATTTGTTCATCAGTTTCATTCTCCGGTTATTCATCAGTTTTATTCTCCATTTGTTCATCAGTTTCATTCTCCGGTTATTCATCAGTTTTATTCTCCATTTGTTCATCAGTTTCATTCTCCATTTGTTCATCAGTTTTATTCTCCATTTGTTCAACAGTTTCATTCTCCGTGTATTCATCAATTTCATTCTCCGTGTGTTCATCAATTTCATTCTCCGTGTGTTCATCAATTTCATTCTCCGTGTGTTCATCAATTTCATTCTCCGTGTATTCATCAATTTCATTCTGTGTGTGTTGATCAATTTCATTCTGTGTGTGTTGATCAATTTCATTCTCCGTGTGTTCATCAGTTTCCCTGTTTCTCTCGTACCCTGGAAATGCCAAAACAAAGACAACTATGTAATGCCAATAACAAATATCCCTCAATGTGTGTCCTATCCAACGCCAGCGTCTTCTCACTTCTTGTTCCACAGGCCCTATGCTCCTTGGGGACCTAAAGAGCATTGAATGAATGAATGTATGAATGAATGAATGAATGTGAAGTTGAAAGAAATTCAACTCTTCTTATTTGTTTTATTATCTTCTTCCTCTGGCACCTACACCCTACTCTTCCTCTGGCACCTACACCTTACTTCTTCCGCTGGCACCTACACCTTACTTCTTCCTCTGGCACCTACACCTTACTTCTTCCTCTGGCACCTACACCTTACTTCTTCCTCTGGCACCTACACCTTACTTCTTCCTTTAAGGCAAAACACAAAAAAACAAAAAAAAAAAACAAGCAAAAATAACACAAAAGAAAAGAAATGAAATTATTAGACAGTAACACATTTAAAAGAGAAAAACAAATTAAAGAACCTGAATCAAATATCTTTCTCACGTCTGACAATGCAACTGCTGATGATCAAAGAAATTCTCTGTACATGCTGATTTTGGGTACACATTTCATATCTCAAGTAAGTGTTTTGGCGTTACATTTTTTACTCTTACCTTATACTTTGTCTACACCAATTTCTGTGTCACAGAGCCTGTGATTAAACTGTCGGATACAAAGTACACGGTAAAGGAGCCCATGTTTAAAGAGGAGACCTCCACTCTGAAGATTCCAGTTGTTCGAGAAGGAGACTTGTCAGAAACAGCCATTGTTACCATAAATACAAAAGATGGCTCAGCAGATGCTGGCAAGGATTACAATGGATTCTTCAAAGGTGAGTCATCAACAAACTTCGTGTTGTTTCGTGTATTACAAAAGTGACGCAGGTACAAATGCCTTTAAACTCTATCTAACACTAAAATAGACTATCATAATTTTGTGTTACACCTTCTGGCATTGATCAGTTCCCGCAGCTGTCTCCGTTTTGAATATTTAAGAACTTTACATCCTTGCTGTTTTCTCTCTTTTATTTTCACAGCTTCTTTTGCCTCAATCTTTCTCTCTTGTCATCATATTCTGTAAACCCTGCTTCCTTATTAAATGGCTAACGTATCATAATGTCTTCTTGTCATGTTAACACATTAACTACCGCAAGCCGCTGTCAGCGGCTCACAAAATAATCACGTTTGGACTGCAAGCCGCTCAGAGCGCCAATCTAATTTTAGTAATAAAACGAATGAAAAATATACTGAAACACTCTCTGATCTGGTTCGAGATTTTAAGTTGCCACCGGAAAACAAATTCTCAAAGCATGGTTGTTGTAGAACACTGGAAAATTAATATTATGTTCATATTTTTCAGCGTTTTGGGTTAGTTACCAAATCGTGTAAAACTGTTTACCGTGGCAACGAGTGATATGACTACAAACAATGCGTGTACATCTCGTCTAATGGCTGAATAGGATAGAAACGTGTTTCAACAATTGACTGATAGATCTAGCGACGAGGACAAGAGTGAAAACTGTGTGGACATTGATTGAAATTGAGATTTTGATAGAGATGGGGTGCAAGCAGTTATAATTGTGAAAATATTGCAAGTCCCCGGCCTTCGGAGGGCCGTTAAATAGCAACAACCTCTATTAGAGTTACAACCGGTGTTTATTGTAATAGTACATTCATTTATCTTTAAAATGACGTGTAATGCATAAAAATATGTAAACAATTACGAAAACTACAGCTTACTTTGTGCAAACACCTACAGGATGAAAATGGGAAAAAAATTTAATTCGGACACAGTGTGTTTTTCAATTCGGTAGTTAATGTGTTAATTAGCAGTGACTGTGTTGTTTCCACTTCATATGTCCTCAATTTTAATATATTTTCCCCTCTCAATGCCGTGAAGTGTTGTGGGATGCTAAAGTTTACGATCTTGAGACGAAAGTGTCGCATTTCCTGATGTGAGACTTTTGTAATATTAATATTGTCTGTCCATTTGTCTCTTAGTCCTTCCCGTGCCTTGAAACCTGACCGACTTCAGCACGGCATTTTTTAGGACCGGGTTTGCCTTCCCATTTCGATCCGCACTCGCTCAGCCAGCCTGCACTGCTGCAGACTGTTTCCAGGACCACCACATGGAGGTGGAGTGCGGTCTTGACCAGCTCTGGTTCGCTGGTCCTGATGCAGGCAGTCAAGCTATGAGTCGCTGACTTCGCTGGAAACAGACACAACGCAACCAACGTCCTTTTCAGGACGAACGAGGAAGAAGAAGAAGAAGAAGAAACCTGACCTTCTACTGTTGTAAGCGTGTAGTGGCAAATGATTGGGCTGTGTTCTCTTGGGATGGCCAGACCACATAATTTTCTGTCTCTCTATATTTTATGCAAGATGCAGTTCTTGCGATTTTTCTGATGTCATCATTTCTTGTTCTGTCTCTCTTGATAAGATTAAAGTCTCTTCTAAAACATCTCATGTCGCTAGATATGATTTTCCTTTCCCGTATCTGGTTAGGAACCATGTTTGGCACTGATAGCAAAGATCTGGTAAGAATATACCATTTATGAAATGTCATTTGGTTTCAATGCTGGTATTTGGATGTTTGGATAGTGATGACAGATGGGAAGTCATCACACTGTGTTTTTGACATATTGTTTCAATGTTCTGTGTCGAATATTACTTCCTCTAATATACTTCTGCGCATACCTTGTGCAGCTAAGAAATCAAATGCGAAAATATTAAAGGGAAACAATAAGGCACAACAAACCATGAGCAGCTAAGATATTAACTTAGGAAATACTAAAGGGAAACAATTATCCACTACAAACCATGAGCAGCTAAGAAATAAAGTGAGGAATTATTAAAGGGAAACAATAATGCACTTCAAACCATGAGCAGCTAAGAAATTGAGTGAAGAAAAGTAGTAAAGGGGAAACAATTTAAAGGTCATATTGTTTCCCTTTAACATCCCCTCTCGTGATTTCTTATCTGCTCATGGTATGCGCAGTATTATGTACAGGAATCACATTTACATCATTGTAAATGGTTATTCTGTTGTTGTTATCTTTGGAAGCAATACTCCTATACTTTATAAGAGTTGCAGCTAACATATTTGTTAAACGGAACAAAATTGTCATTTCATATACTTGCTTGCAATGATTCATCAAGTGATGTGTTGTTTCTTGAACTGTTTGCATACATAATTATGCTATCTCATCTCATCTGTTTGATTTTCATCTTCTGCTTTTTCTTGTTTCTTTTATTTTGGTTCTGTGGTGTTGTGTCTCTGTGTCTCTAATTCCAAAATAAAATATTCAGAAGGATAACTCTAAACTGACTGAAAATCCCACTAATATACAAAGTCTATCTCTGTAGACAGACTTTTATAAATGGGTGCTTGCGTAGAATAGAAGGACTGAAATGGTATGACAAAGTCACACATGTGGAATTGATGACAAGAACCAGACAAGTACCAGTGGAACAAGAGTTGAGAAGAAGACGCTGGCGATGGATAGGACATACATTGAGGAAACCTGTTGATAACTTTAAAAGGCAGTCCTTATTCTGGAATTCACAGGGAAAGAGAGGCAGAGGTAGACCAAAAAACATATGGAGAAGAGAACTGGATACAGAGGTGAAAATGATAAGGAAAACATGGAAAGAACTTGAGCGGATGGCACAGGACAGGAAGACTTGGCATGTGTTTGTTGAAGGCCTATGCTCCTCGGGGAGCTAAAGGGTATTGATTTATTGATCTCTGTAGACGGCCCCCATGACTGAGCCATTTAATCAAGGCACATTCTCCTGCTGTGGTGGTTACTGTAGCAATTTTTTTACAAGATGAGGTAGCCAGTCCAGTACACAACCTCATGACATGACTAAGGGATCTGTCCTATTCTTCTTTTATCACCACATAGACGACCCCCTGGAACAGCTCAGGGTTACACATTTTAGTGAAGCAGAATTTACAATGGAATACACCCAGAGGCGGATCTACTGTGAAGCTAATGAAGCTTCAGTTCAGGGCCCTCAGTTTCAATTGTCTTTATAATACATTTCATTCCCATCCCTCAACACTTTTTTTTTAAAATAAAAGGGGCCCCTCTAAGAGTTTAAGCTTCAGGGCCCCTAAAATATAGATCCGCAGCTGAATACACCTCAGCAGTCATCTTCAAAGAATTCAAGAGCTCCGTTGAGATTGTACTTGTAACATTATGTAGAGGTTGTGTTCAGGCTCCTAAAACATAATGTATTACTACATGTAATTAAAGATTAACTAATTTTATGACTCTTCTGTTTCTCTGCATCAATCAGAGCTTGTTTTCGGAGCTAACATGTCAAGGATTGTTGTAGATATTGAGATTCTCTATGATGAACAGAAGGAGATGAGAGAGGTTTTCACAGTACATCTGAAGACTCGAAGTGGCACAGCAAAAATAGAGGTAGGTATAAAATAAAATAATTATATGATTATATCTGAATGTAAAATACATATTTGCATATTTAAATAATAATTTCAACTTGATTGGGTTTTAAGCATGTCATTCATTCATCTCCAATTTTACTTCTTATTGAGTATGGCATCACAACTATAAGTGGCCTATTGTTGGAAGCCTGCATCAAAATACAGGCTCCTGCAGCTGGAGTTTCAGTAGCAATATATTTTTAAAATGAGGCTGCCAGCGTATGCACAATCTCATGTTGGTCATCTTGTACGACATGCCTGAGGGAGCAGTTGTCTGTTCTTTCTTTGCCTCTTCAGTGACCTCCCCCCGGGAACGACACGGAGCAAGTATGTCAGGACTTACAACAAAAAAATGTTTCCTGACTTTTTACTTTGTGATGTGCGTGGTCCAGGCTTTCTGCTCGTGGTCTGCATGGTCCTGATGTTCTGCTTGTAGTATATTTGGCCCCAACTTGTATTTTTTTTTAAAGTTTACAATAATGCCCCCAAGAGATTCAAGCAAATACTTATGAAAAGTGAATTATTAATGGTGAAAAAGGAATTGATGTTCTGTTTGATACCTCTAATGTGGCATTAATTGCTAGGGCGATTTAAATAAAACTATTTATAATGTTCGGTCTTGTTGTGTGACTTTGAAACATGTAGAAGAGCAAAAACAACAGCAAAGAATTTACAATCTGTCATAAATGATTGATTGTGTAGAATCGAGAGATTGAAATGGTGTGACAAGAGTAAAACAAGACACGAGAAGGAGAAGCTGGCGATGGATAGGAAACACACTGAGAACACCTTTTGATAGCACTAATATAGCACTATGAGGCAGTCCTTGCCTTGGAATAAGAGAGGTGGAGGGGGAGGCTGAAAACCACATGGAGAAGAGAACTGGAGACAGAAATGAAAGTGATAAGAAAGACATGGAGAGACCTTGACCTGGTGGCACAGGAAAGGAGAACTTTGTATAAGTTTTTTTTTAAACGTATAAACATATAAGGAGGGTATAGCCTATCACTTCTGTTGTTTTTCTGTTGTCTGGTCTGCTACTTCTTTATTTTCCCACTGAGTGCCTGATCATACCTTTGTGTGTTGTTTGTTTATTTATATAAGTTTTTTTAAGGCTTTTGCTCCTTGGTAATGAATTAATTAGTTTATAATTGGAAGAAAACAAATTGACTGTTAATTAAGATGGACAAAAAAATTAATCTTGATGGAATCATTTCAGAACTCAAAGGCTTTCGTCTACATTGAGGAAAGGACAAAAGTGGCAGATGTGACTTTTCCTGACAGGCCAATTGTTATTTCCTTAAGGGACTATGACAGAGCAGACGAGGTTAAGGAACAACCTGTCCAAGGATATCCTGTTGTGTGTTTGACTGTAAGTTGTGTTACCTTTTTTTGTATTTTAAGATCCATATTTACTTTTACTGTAAAATCACAGTGCTCCATACACAATCTCATATTAGTTGTCTCATACGTCGTGCCAGAGGAAGCAGAAATTCTACTCTTGCAGTTTCTCCTCAGAATTCCCCTGGAGCTACACAGGGCATCAAACTGTACATGTGAGCCTATTTATGTTAAGAAATCCCAGTATATGTAAGCCTATTTATGTTAAGAAATCCCAGTATATGTGAGCCTATTTATGTTAAGAAATCCCAGTATATGTGAGCCTATTTATGTTAAGAAATCCCAGTACATGTGAGCCTATTTATGTTAAGAAATCCCAGTATATGTGAGCCTATTTATGTTAAGAAATCCCAGTATATGTGAGTTTGTTTATGCTAAGGTATCACAGTATATGTGAGTCTATTTATGCTAAGGTATCACAGTATGTGTGAGCCTATTTACGTTAAGAAATCCCAGTATATGTGAGTCTATTTATGCTAACGTATCACAGTATATGTGAGCCTATTTACTTTAAGGAATCCCAGTATATGTGAGTCTATTTATGCTAAGGTATCTCAGTATATGTGAGCCTATTTACGTTAAGGTATCCCAGTATATGTGAGCCTATTTACGTTAAGGTATCCCAGTATATGTGAGCCTATTTTCGTTAAGGTATCACAGTAGAAGTGAGCCTATTTATGTTAAGATATCACAGTAGATGTGAGCCTATTTACATTAAGGTATCCGAGTATACATGAGCCTATTTACATTAAGGTATCCAAGTATACATGAGCCTATTTACATTAAGGTATCCGAGTATATATGAACCTATTTACATTAAGGTATTCCAGTATATGTGAACCTATTTACGTTAAGGTGTCCCAGTGTATGTGAACCTATTTTCGTTAAGGTATTCCAGTATAAGTGAACCTATTTACGTTAATGTATCCCTGTATATGTGAACCTAATTACATTAAGGTATCCAAAACAATGAAATTTGATTCCAGTTGTTCACTGTTTTTCTGTTATTTGACTGATAACTTGGGTCCCTTTTTTCACTGGCCAGACTTGCAATCCCAGACATCCAAACTACCTGAAGACAACAGCACTTTGTGAAACAGAAGGAATAAATGACACACAGACTTTGTTCAGATGGAGAGTGTCAGCTCCAAGTGGACAAGATGGTGTCACTAGTGATCTTCAGGATGTCGAGTCCAATACATTCTTCGCCACTACCAGGGGCATTACTCTGGACAGCATTTACTTTGCTGGTGGTATGTTACAGCATTATAACTATGCATTAAATGTCAAGCTTTGGCTTACTCATGATATTTATTTTTGAGGTTCAGTATATCATTGCCCTAAGTGATATGTAGTTCGTACACTGTGCTGAGATATTCCTTGTGTAATCTAAGGGAGGTGATCGGAGCACTCATTGAGTGTGCAATTAAGATAGTTCTTAAAACCAAACCAAACTTAAGTGATCTAAGAGCAATACTCTAAAAATTATGTAAGCATTTCAAGAGTAGTAGGACAGTGGATCCCATCTCATTGCAAAATACCTGGTGACAAAGCAACAGACATATTGGCAAAGGAAAGTGGAAAACTGCCTCATCCTGATACAAGTAGAACACTTGAAAAGACCTAGAGGTTTAACAGGAGTAGATACAAGAACAAACTAAAAGCAGAGCATCTAGGCTACCAAAAACATGTTGGTATTAACAACTCAGCAGAAATGAACAAGTGATAATCATCAGACTCTGTACAGTCTACAACAGATCTGTTCAACAACTTAAAGATAGGAACTGTTGATGAGTGTGGCTCTGGCACTGATAAAATGACTGCTGAATATCCGCTGCAAAAGTGTCAAGCAAATGAGGAACAGAGAAAACCCATATGGCCTTGACCATTAAGCAATAGATATTTCAGTAGCAAGTTTTGATATCTCACTAACAAGCTTATCATATATCATTAATAATTTATGAGATGTTTAAGTATTTATTAGATATTTGTCAACTTTCGAGTTTACACAAACAAGTTTGTAAGGACCATAAACAATACCATGTCCCGGAAACTGAAATATTTTGGCCACATTAAACGTCAGTGGCTTTGAGAGAGCAGTGATGGAGGGTATGGTACCTGGCAGGCGAGGCAGGGGCCGACCAAGACGACGGTGGACACAGGACATTGAAGACACCTTGAACATGACAATGGAGGAGGCAGGAGGGCTGGCTAGAGATCGAGAGTCTTTCAGGCGGGCTGTGATGAGAGTGACGTTCTGCAAAGGACATGCTACATGATGAAGGACCAAGTTATAGATATTTTACCCACATGGATTATCACAACCATGTTTTACAGATATGTCAAAGTAAAATTAGTAACTTACATTACCAGGTTAAAAATATTTGACCCTTTACTTGAAAAGAAACCACAGGTTGGAACTTTTAAATGAAAAAATATAAATATGTGTGCAATGGTCAGTTTTCAATTTGGTATTGTAGTCAAATTAAAAATTCATTGATTAATTCATGTCTAAAATTTTAAGAAAAAATGTCAGATGTGTTCATCAAGTGTTTATTTAAAACTTGTCCCCCCTTAACTTAAAGTGGCTGTAACATGTTTTTTTTTTTTGTGTTACCTGAAAACGTTATTTCAGGCATAGAATTAGAATGTCACCAGTTATTGGTATACAATAGTAGTGTAAACATGTTATGAAAATTATGTTATAGATATCTTTGGTATTCACTGGTAGTCTATTAAAACAATTTTGTTGTGGAAACTACAAGAAGACTCTAGAATTGAAATGTCTCATTTCTGACACTAAGAAAATTGTTTTTTATATTGATGATGTAAGAGGTGTTCATATCTCATGCAGTTTGTGATTAAAGTAAGCTTTTTTAAGCCAACTCATATTTCCTCACTGGATATGAGGAAAAAGTTTCTTTAATTCTGGGGATAAATTGATTTTCAATGCTTGTGAGAGAGGGCTATTCTGAAATTTCTTTAGTTTTAACATTTGTTCTCTCCAACCACCCCCACCCCCAAGACATCCACTACAGACCTGTAACCTTTTAACCAAAATCTTTTAGGACAGCTTTATTTCAGAAACAGGATTTTTTGGGTTTTCAAATGTTGCTCAAATCATTTATTTGAAAAGTAGCCCAAAATAGCCAAAGTCACCCAATATGTGTTAAAAATAGTCAAAAGTTCCCAAAATAGTCAAAAATTGCTCAAATTGTGATCAAAAAGTACCACAAAGAAACTTTTGATTTTCAGAATATTGCAGTTTTCGAGTGTTCAGATAAAAGTTTATAGACTTATAAATCACTCAAGTGATCTTCTGCTAGATCAGGATCTATCTTATGTCAACCGCTGCTTTAATGTTATTCTGTTGAAGCTTACCCAAATTTTGACTAGTTCTTTAATACTGTAAAAAACACAAGACCTCTCCTCATTATCTTGAACATCCTGACCTTCTATAGTTATAATGTTAATCCAACCCACAGGCAGTAGAGTTCAATGTGGATCCAGAGCTGTGAATGTGGAAGGTGATCCTGGCCTTGAGTTGTTGAGCGAAGTTGTGACAATCAACTCTAACAGTGGCATCTGTGAACCTCGTGATATGGACTCAGTAGGAGCAGAGCCCTTCACTGCTAGAATGAGATACACAGGTATCCTTCTGTTACATTGCTTAATAGCCTGCATGTTTAAATTACTCTGTTTGTTTCGAGTCTCTAGAAATAATTACTTTTATTTTACAGGTCATGGCAGTATTACATGGTGCATTCTTCTGTAACTGATACATCATTATCATTATTATTATCACCCTTCAGCTGCCCAAGGAGCATAGGCCTTCATCAAACTTATGCCAAGTCCTGCTGTCACATGCTAGCAGCAGCTCAAGGTCCTTCCATATCTTCTTCATTCCTTTCCTTTCTGTTTCTAGCTTTCTTCTCCATAAATTTTTTAAAATCTCCCTTCACTTCTCTAATCCTGGGGATACCAGAGCAAGGACGGTCTTGTAATGCTATCAGTAGGTGTCCTCAATGTGCAATGTGTGTCGTATTCATCGCCAGATATTCTTCTCATTTCCTGTTCCACTGGCATCAGTCTGGTTCTTGTCATCAGTTCTACATTAATGATCTTATTATACCATTTCAAACCTTCTATTCTATGCTAGTACCCATTTATGAAAGTCTAAAGCTGATTACTTTTATTTCACAGGTCATGACAGTGTAACATGGCACATTCCTCTATTTAACTGTTACCTTAGATGTTTGATATATATATAATTTGTATAATTTATATATAAAACTTTATGTTTTTTTTAATGTCTAATATCAGGTCCAAGTGATCCAGACCACCCAAACAAAGTTAGACTGACAATCATAATTCCTCATCGTGATGGTATGATGCCAGTCATCTCAACCCAACAACTTTCTAACTTTGAGCTTACCCTAAGCAAGGATGGACTTAGGCTAGCCAGCCACAAGTGTTCCAACTTACTTGGTTTTAATGAGGTAATTGGTTCACTGCAGTCGAGCATAATCAGCAGTCATGTAACAAATTAGCATATTCATATTCTGTTGTTTGCTGAACTGCAGATATAACTGGATGTCTTGTCATCATTTGGACAATTTTCAGCTATAAAAAATGTTTGACTGTGAAGAGTAAAAACATAACACATCTTGAAGGAACCTATGAAATGTGATTCTCATGCTTGTCATGTCTGTTTTCAGTTCTCTTCTCCTTTCTTTCTTTTTTTGAGTGCGACTGTATTTATGCTTGAGATTCAAAAAGAAGCACTGCCTTGTGATGCTAATAACTGCCAGAATTTTTTCCTCACCTCTTCTCACACTGATATTTGTCTACTAATTGGAAAGATGACATTTTCTTCCTCGTTCACCTTTACTTTTATAATGATAAATGCCTTAATTATGCTTATAGTAAATGTGAGGATGAAAGGATATAGTATATATGATGAGAGAGAGAGGAAGGGCAAAATGTCAGACGGGCCTGAGTGCCCAATTCTTAACCCTTTGAAAATAAAGTTTGTTCGTTCAGAGTCGACTTCAGTATGTTCAAAGAAAGCAGTTGCCAGCTAGAGGCTGTTGATGTCTCCGTAGAGTTTTTCCGGGAACAGTACTGGTGATGGCCATATATGCTTTCTCCGTTGAAATGTGAAATGATGCCATGATCAAGTAACCACAGTCAGAATTATCTTCTGGAATTAATTACACTATATATCCTAATTATAACCCATCAGCGGTTGAATGAGATATTTCTTCTTAATAAAAAAAAATGTTCTTTCCATTGTATTAAACATAGTTACATATGCCAATGATTTATATATGTTTTATAGCTCTGTATGGCCTGTTTGCATAAAACACATGTACATGAGAAATGCAGATGACAATATTCAAAACATGAAAATAACTGGAGCAGAATTTCCAGGGCAAACAAGGCTTTGATATGATTGACACCTATATTCCACAGGAACCTGGCATGCAGAGAGTAATTGGTAAAATAACTCTTTCACTTGAAACTCAACTTGGTTTTTTAAATCACTTTAGGTCCAAACCTAAGTTAAGTTTTTGTTCAATATTAATGTGAACTTTAAGATGCTCTTTGACTAAATGTAAATATTTACACCTGGGCAGGTTAAAACAAAGTTTGGTTTTCTGACCAATGAAACAAAGAATGGCAACATCATCGGTGAAGCAGAACCATACCAGTTCAGTTCAAAAATGAGGACGGAGCCAACTCTTCAGTTCTACAAGTGAGAGAGTTCTGTTTGTTAGGAATGTTAAAATCTGTGTATCATCTTACGCATGGGCCCGGCAACTACATCATGTCAAACAAATTACTACAGAAACTAACACTGCAAGAGCACATGATTGCTTTGGTGCATGCTTCTGGGGGGGGGGGGGGGGGGGGGCGCATCTGCAGTGGTGGCTCTGTACTCAAAAGGGAGTGAAAAGGAAAATATTGATATTGTTTTGATAGTAAAGATGTAACTTGATGTGATGTTGTACAATAATATTGTTTCTTGTTAACAGGACTTAATAATGGAAATATCTGACCTCTGCTGGGGACAGGCATAGCAGAGAAAAAGAGAATAGAAAGAGGAAGAATGAAACTGCTACTTCCTCAAGTATGTTGTAACAAGGACAAATGTGAGATTATTTGCATGGGGTTGGTAAGCTCATCATCTAAAACAAGTTGCTGCAGAAACCACTACACCAAGAGCACAGGAAATTCTTTGGCACAGGCTTTCTGCAAGACAGCTAGCTTTTGTGGTGGTTCCATGGCCCTGAAGGAGCAAAACAAGTGTAGGAAGGGGAGGAAAAAATAGGGAAATAAAGAAGGGGAGGAAAAAAATGCCAAGATAAGTGGGCTTTCATCATTCATAATACATACAATACACTTTAAACATCAGAAATGACACAAAAGTAGTTACATACCAACATATGTACAAACAGTTAAATGAAATGATAGTATTTCCTCATTATAAGTAGGGCAATTAGTTAGGCAGCTTGACCAAACTACAACAACTAAAAAGAATCTTTCGTTGACCAATTTCTTCAGACACCCACTCAGCACTTTGAGACATTGAACAGTTACCTTGAATTTTTTAAAATCACAAATCTACTAAACTTTCCATTTTATTGAAATCAACAATTATCAACTGTTGTTGGCATTTATTTGTCACTATCTGTTTTTGTGATTCCCAGTCTTTGTTTACAATACACTAATGTCCTTATATAAATAACATCAGGGCTTTGAGCTACGTTCTAGTGTGGGAAAATTGCAATACTATGTACTATTCAAGTGGCCATTTTGTTCCCACTGGAATTTATGAAAGTGTCACCAGCTACTTTCATTTATGGGTCTATCTATTTTACTTAGTTCTAACTTTCCCTCCTATTTTTGTTTGTTTATCCCTGATGAAGGCCTTGTGGCCGTAACATAGGCAATTGTCTTTGTCCTAGTAAGACTTATGACCTTATATTAGTCACATCCACGTACACAACGGAGGGAGCAGACACTCTATTCTTTCTTTGTCTCCTCAGAAACTCCTGGAATCATGGGTCTTTGAAAATCACATGGAATTATATTTCTGCACAAAATGATTAAAAATCCATGCAGGTTAGATCTCTTTATGTTAGATGGTGAAAAAATTAATTTATGAATACGTGTGAGTGATTTACTGTGTTCACTGATGGGAAATTTGTTATGATACATGAACTGAATGGGCAGAGAGATTTGTTATTATGTCCTCAGAAACCTTGATCTGGAGTCGTGTCTGTGGGTGTTTGAAAGCTACTTTGACATGTCAGAGCTGATAACAGAATGTGGAGGTGAAATAACCACAGATGGGCAGGTAAAGCAGTTGTTTTAGAAGATCATGTTTATGCTGTGTCAGAAACAAAAATATATGTTACAAGTATGTAATACTTCAGAGGAAGCAAGTTGAAAAAAATATGTTGTGTTTGTTCACTTCAGTTTTAAAACATAATGTCTATAAATAACGAGAGGTGACAATATTTTAAGGGCTGTTGTGATCTGCTTTGAAATTGGCATTTAGTAAAAACAAAAAATCACCAATACTACTCATAATTTATAAACAGGTCCTGAATGTCAAGCAGTCCTATGTATCAGTGAGGGTCCCATTATACGTGTCCTATGTGTTCCACTCACCGGTGGCAAGAGGTGGTTGGCTGCACTATGACATGACTTCTAACCTTCAGTTGACCTTTGTGTATGACACTTCCATCCTGTGGCAAAATGGCATTAGTAGTCCTGAGGGAGAGTCTGGATTGCAAGGTGAAAAAACATTTTTGGCTGAGCCACTATCTTTTTTTTTTCCAGTCGAAAGTATTTTTCAGAATAAATATATATGTATTTTTTTTTTTGGTCTCATGTTTATGCTTAAAACAGTTTCTACACTGTTGAGTATTTGCATATGAATGGTGCTTGAATATAGCCCGAAAATATCTTGAATAAACCTCAGGTAACTACAAAAACAGGAATTGTAAAAAAATCACAGCTTTATTTTAAAATTCAGGCTGGTGCTCACTGATGAAGATTTTAAAAATTATAGCAATAGCAACAAATTTCACTGTATGCTGTTTGCATAGATAGTCCTAAACTTCTGGCCACAGTTAATATCATTTGATGCTACATGCTTTAAATTCTGTGGAATCTTTTGCACAGATTACAAAACAGTTGGGTCAGGCCAGGGGAGACAACTATAAATTTAGTACTCAAAACTTGGAGAAAAAAATAAATGACATAATATAAGCACAAAGGGGGCAAAAGATTGAGAGTTACAGACCTCTGGGACAGAGACATATGAGCTATTTTACTGCAATCGGCTGGACAGTGCTGCTAGAAATAAACTGTGCAAACACTAAGAAAGTTGCCCTCTTGTGAATTCATCAAAAGGAGATTAATACACTAAAAAAGCTGTCCTCTTGTGAACTCATCAAAAGGAGATGCATACACTAAGAAAGCTGTCCTCTTGTGAACTAATCAGAAGGAGATGCATACACTAAGAAAACTGACTTCCTGTGAACTTATCAAAAGGAGATGTATACACTAAGAAAGCTGACCTCCTGTGAACTCATCAGAAGGAGATGCATACACTAAGAAAGCTGCCCTCCTGGGAACTCATCAGATGGAGATGCATACACTAAGAAAGCTGTGAACTCATCCAGCACTGACAGGAAGACAAAAGGCAAACACTGAGAAGAAACATAATGAAAGCTCTGAAGAATAGGGAAACACGTTTTAAAAGCAATAAAAATAAAATTAGTGGAAATACAAAATAAATGGAAGCACTGGGTCACTAGATTATGCAGTTAAGGGAGACAAAAACATTTCTTGATTCATTGATCTAATATGCTGTCTTTCTATCACAGTTTGCTGAAGTTAATCTTATTATAATAAAATTGAGAGTGGCTGTAAGTGTGTATAAATAACCTCATTAACACTTGTTTTTCTTCCCTATCTTTAGGATACCTCTATCCCACCAGTATGCGTATACGTGATGATGGACGACTGGTTATTTCCTTCCGTACCGAGGCCAGGTTCAGGGGTCAGTTTGTGGCATCCTATCCTGGTTCAACATTAGAATCCATGGTTATTTCGCCTGACCACCCGGACCTAACATTCAAACTTGAACTCATTCGCAGTGACCCAACCTTTGATCAGCCTAGTCAGGAGTGGAGTTTTGTCTCAGATTTTGCTGTGAGTGTTCATGAGCCAATATTAAGCATGTATGATGTGACTAAAAATAATGTTTTCTAATGACACATTTACAGTCCAGTCATCATCATCATCATGTAGCATGTCCTTTGCAGAATGCCGCTCTCATCACAGCCCGCCTGAAAGACTCTCGATCTCTAGCCAGCCCTCCTGCCTCCTCCAATGTCATGTTCAAGGTGTCTTCAATGTCCTGTGTCCACCGTCGTCTTGGTCGGCCCCTGCCTCGCCTTCACTGCTCTCTCTAAGTCACTATGGTGTTTAATGTGGCCAAAATATTTCAGTTTCCGGAACAGGATATTGTTTATGAGCCAGTTTTCCTCGATGTTCAGATCGTGTAGGATGTCTATATTTTTCTTCTTCTATATTTTTTCTTCGATATTCTGAGAATTTTTCTGTAACACTTTGCTTCGAAAGATTCAATTTTTTTCTTTAATGTTTGAGTAATGGTCCATGATTCACATCCATATGTTGCTACCAGAAAGATACACGTTCTCAGAAGTTTTACTTTTATTAATTTGCTGGTGTTATGCCATAGGTTCTTCATTTTATTTAACCTCTGCATTGCTATGGCCAGTCTCCTTCTGACCTCTTTTGAGCAGTCTTCATTGTTGTTAATTATGGAGCCAAGATATTCAAAATTTGTGACATTTTCAATTTCCTCATCATTGATGGTAATTTTTGGTTGGCATCTTGTTTTGTCTGTGGACATAATCTTTGTTTTTTTTTGTGTTCAGAAAAAGGTTCTGATCCTCACTGTGTCTTTTGACAGACAGGATTAACTGTTCTAGTCCCTTGGCACTGTTTGAAAGAATAACTGTGTCATCTGGGTACCTGAGTTCTGGGATCGCATTTCCACCAATTGTGAATGGATCGCAATGTTCACATTCTTGGTCACTCTGAACATTTCTCATTATATTTTCTGCATAGATGTTAAACAAGTATGGCGAGAGGATGCAACCCTGTCTTACTCCCCTTTTCACCTCAAACCATCCTGATGTTTCTCCCGCTACTCTGACAGCTGCTTGTTGTTCATGGTATAGTGTCTCAATTAGATGGATCAAATGCGCTGGAAATCCCATGTCTCTCATGATGTTCCACAATTTCTGATGTTGTACGCAGTTGAAGGCCTTGGTGTAATCTACAAAACAGGCATGAAGATCTACATTGTATTCTCTGCATTTCTCGAGGATGTTTCTACATTAAAGATGTGATCTCTCATACCTCTGCCTTGTCTAAAACCCGCCTGTACTTCATGTATTTCATGTTCTAACTTTCTTTCTATCCTCTTCATGATAATCCGCAAGAGGATTTTGCTGGCATGACTTATTAAAGCAATAGTACGATAGTTGGTACACAGTTTTAAATTGCCTTTCTTTGGGAGAGGGATATACACAGATCTTTTCCATGCTTTGGGCCAGATTGCACTGTTCCAGATCTTCACACATAGTGCATGATAAACGAGGACACTGGCCTCTCCTCCTGCTTGGATTAGTTCAGTTGGTATATCATCGCATCCTGGTGATTTCCCTTTCTTCAGGCTTTTGATTGCTGCACGTACTTCATCTAATATAGGTTCTGGCTCTCTCTCTTCACTTTCAATCGTCATGTCTGGGGTCTTTGTACTATCTTCATACATTTCTTTACAGTACTCCTTCCATCTCTCCAATATATCCTTACTTTCTGTTAATATGTTACCATTTTTATCATTGATTACATGTAATGATGGTCTAAAATCACCTGTTAGCGTTCTGATTTCCTTGAACATATCCCCATCTTTTCCCTGAAATTGCAGATCTTCTATCTATTGCATGTGTTCGTTATGTACTGTTTCTTGTCTTTCCTAATCTCTCTCCTGATGTTTCTTGTGCAGTTTTTGTATTTGTCACTGTTCCGTTCTACCCCTATTTGCTTCAATTTTCTTCTTTCCTCCATGAATACAGTCCAGTGGGTATTCAAATATCTTTGGCTAAATATAACTGTG
Organism: Oreohelix idahoensis; assembly: GCA_024509875.1. Taxonomy (NCBI): domain Eukaryota; kingdom Metazoa; phylum Mollusca; class Gastropoda; order Stylommatophora; family Oreohelicidae; genus Oreohelix; species Oreohelix idahoensis. The sequence continues at coordinate 248,426 of JAMPIV010023003.1, read as the reverse complement.
TCATAATAAACCATCTTAGGCCTAAATAGTTACAACTGCAAAATACCCACAATTGACAGCCAGAGATTTTCTTCAGTGAACAAGACACATTAAAACAATATAAATAAATGGCAAATAAGTTCAACCAAAAATATGGATGAACAGTGAAAAAAAGTAAAAACGTATTGCCAAACTTCCTTGAAGATGTTGAGAAATTACTGCAGAAGCCAAGGACCATACATCTGTTTTTTGTCAGCTCTTGTTACACACACCTTTACACAAAAAATCTCTGGCAACATTATAATTACTGTTCTTGATAAAATGATCACCTAGGATGTGTAGTTGTTATAAACAAACCAGCTCTTGTTACATAAGAATTAAGTATGCAACAGTTTTTCCTTTTAAACAACTTTGCATTGGTGATGGAGTTAGTGAATTTAGAAAATGTTACAGGGGTCTGAATATAAGGAAACATATAGAATGCGACATTAGAGAAAATTTGGTTTAAGACCCCATTAAAACATATTTATAAATATATTAATGTACCTGTGCAATTGGTGAGCTAATATATTAATCTACCTGTGCAGTTGGTGAGCTAAGCTGTGCACTATCAAATGTGCAAGTAAATACAGGTAAAAATAGTAATAAAAAGTAATTTTCAGAAAATGCTAAAATATTAGAACTTAATATTGTCAGCCAGTTCAATTTATGCTGATTTATTTTTTGGAGGCATCTGACAATTTAGAAAGTATGCTAAAAGTTTGAAAATAAAGAAACATTCAGAATGCCATGTTCTGAGAAAATTCATATTAAATTTAATTGTTTGTCTTCATAGGAGAATTGTTTCTCTTCATGGGAGAATTGTTTTTCTTCATGGGAGAACTGTTTCTCTTCATGGGAGAACTGTTTCTCTTCATGGGAGAATTGTTTCTCTTCATGGGAGAAATTGTTTCTCTTCATGGGAGAATTGTCTCTCTTCATTGGAGAATTGTTTCTCTTCATGGGAGAATTGTTTCTCTTCATGAGAGAATTGTTTCTCTTCATGGAAGAATTGTCTCTCTTCATGGGAGAATTGTTTCTCTTCATGGGAGAATTGTTTCTCTTCATGGGAGAATTGTCTCTCTTCATGGGAGAATTGTCTCTCTTCATGGGAGAATTGTTTCTCTTCGTTGGAGAATTGTTTCTCTTCATGGGAGAATTGTCTCTCTTCATGGGAGAATTGTTTCTCTTCATGGGAGAATTGTTCCTCTTCATGGGAATCCCCAGTAAATCCTCATCATCATTTTCCCTTTTGCTCCTTATGGAGCATGGAGCCACCACTGCAGATGGTGGTTACCTTGCAGGAAGCCTGGACCAAGCATTCACATGCTTTTGGTTTCTTTAACACTTTGATTTTATATAATGAGTGTGCCAGATACATGAGCAACCTGGTATTAGTCACCACCTTGTATGACATGCCAGAGGGAACAGTAGTCCTATTCTTTGTTTGTGTCATCATCGACCCCCCCTCCCAGGAACTGGACAGGGCCAGTAAAATATTGTTGTAGGTGGGGGCTGGCAACTTCTTCATGTAACATAAATTACTACACAAACCCCCACTGCAGATTAGTTTTTATTTTTTTTTTTTAAATAAAAATTTTGCCTTGTTTTGGCGTGGCGCGTCTTGTTCAACCTAGTCGGTTATATTAGGGTGCATGTCCAAATATAAATGACCTTCAGGTCTTGAAGCTGTATGTATTGCCCACTGCAGACGTATGCAGGCTTCCTGCAAGGGGACCAGCTGCAGCTGTGGCATGATGCTCCAGACAGAGAAAAGAAGGAGATGATGATGACATTAATGCACCTGTGAAGTCAGTGAACAATATGACAAGAATGACTTTATGGATCATGTCATACTTCACTACTTTTTGGATCATGTCATACTTCACTACTTTTTGGATCATGTCATACTTTACTACTTTATGGATCATGTCATACTTCACTACTTTATGGATCATGTTATACTTCACTTTCTGAATCCTATTTTGAAATAAGCATGGTGTCCATTGGCCAGTATCTGCATTTTAAGCAGATGTAAAGGCTGGACTGGGAAATCTTCACATGCTGTCCCATCAAGATGTTAGCTAATTTTAATTTTTTTCAGTTTATTTGGATTTCTTTTTAAATAAATTGACATGTATTGACATTAAAAGGATAATCAAAATAGACAGGAAGGGCAAATATAGTAAAGCAGACAATTTATTTTTAAAATTTGATTGTTTCAATCATAATACAACATGCTATCATTTGTGAATGGTTAAAAAAATATCAGTTAAGAATCCTTATATTGTGCAGTCATTAGAAAAAGTAATGTCAAGAATAATATAACTCATAAACAATAAAAAAAAAGGATAATGTTACAGCAGGAAAAAAACTTGTAATTTTAGTCGTTCCCCCCCCCCCCCCCCCTTCCAAACCGTGTTATGTTGCCCTTGAACCGGCATTACCAAATGAGGCCCTGTAAGGGATATTTTCTAACACAAACCGTATTGAGTCATTTGGGACCTGTATTCGGAGGATTGCCCAATTTGTTTTACATGATGAAGTTACTAGCCTAATGCACTACTTTAAATTAGTTGCCTCTTATGACATAACTGAAGGAACAGTGGTCTCAAGAGTAAAATAGTTTATAGACTGTGAAAATGTAAATATTAAATGATGTTAGTGAAGTAAGTTTTTTCAATGACAAATTAATCTGTAACAAAAGATACAGTTTTAGCATTTAATTTTGCTTATTACTAAAACTACTTCAACAGGTGAGAGACTACTCAGGCATGTTCAATATCAAGTTGATTCCATGTACCACATCCCTGGACCAAGAGTATGCTCAACCAATCAGCTGCAGCCCACGTGAGCCACTCAACTTTGACTTGCCAGTCAGATTCCAACAGATTAGTGATCCAGTTCCTGCTAAGTTCAGCTTGAACACTGACTTCAACTTAATGAAGAAAAAGGAGGTCTGGTTGGCTGAAAGTGATATGAATCAAGGAGAGGAGACTGACGTGGCTTTTTTGCCTAGTTAGTAAATTATTTCTATTTTGGTTTGCAGTACTATTGGCTGGCCAATGTATTAGTGACCATCTTAACATCAAAATATGAGGAATAGTTTTTCTGACACACAAAAGCAAAAAATGTACTATTATTATTATAATATTACCATTTCCTTAATTATTTTTTCATAATTATATCTTTTGAATTATAGTTATTATTTTTTTTGTATTATTTATTTGCTTATTATATTGCTGTCTCTTTTTTTCCCACTTGTTTTTACCTTCCGTTATATTCTTGATTCCATTGTCATACTTCTCTCTAGAAAGATCTCCAACCATCAGTTGTGTTGTCACATGCAGATTTTGATCCAGAATGAGATTTTATGTCACCTTTTTACTGCAGTAATTCATATCCTTCATTTATTTTATGCATTTAGATTAATTTACACATTCTTCACTGTACAGTTTCCATGAGTCCTAGCCCTGACAAAGACTCTGTGGTTGTAAAGTGAGCTGTTAGTATCCTGTGTCTTAATAAGACTTATTAAATTACTTAGTTTCATTTACCACATTAAAGACAAAAGTGCCAATGTACAGGTCATTGAAACACTTTAACTTTTCTGTATCACATTTTACCACAATATTCCCACCTAAGGGGGACAATTTGTGATGATCAGACTTCCTCTTGTTTTAATGATCAGTATAAAATTTTCTATCATTTATCAACAATGTATTCAATTTTACTACAGTAGCCATTTTCTATCAAATGAAAAGAGTTTTTCAACGCTCAAATTATTTTTCTTGTTGAATAGTCATTAACTGATTTTCTGTCTCTAATCATTTTCATTAAAGTAATTAAGGAACCTTGCAGGCCGAAATGCAAAGAATGAACCAGAGCTGGGGCACTGCACGAAGGATGGCCGCCGGCCAAGCAAAATGGAGGCAGTTTATTGCTGCCCTACAAGATGCCACCAGGCATGATGGCCACTGACTGCTTTGACAGTCAGCAGCTAAGGATCGAAGAAGAAAAAGAATTAATGGACCACTGAGATAAAACCATTTCACATACTTCTTTTTTTCCTTTTTTGTTCCTTATGAAGTTTGCAGTCACCATTGCAGCTGGTGTCCATGCAGGAAACTTGCATAAAAGCATTGATGTGCTCTTGCAGTGGTAGTTTCTGCAGAATTTTGTTTTATATAATGAGGTTGCCAGCCCCGAGCACAACCTCATGTTAGTTGCATCTGAGGTGAACAATTGTTATATTCTTTCTTTATCTCTTTAGAGACCACAAGGAATTATGGGGCACTAGTTTATATTATGTCCAATACATTAGAGCTACTTGTAATCAATCAGTCAATACTCGTTCCCCAAGGAATTATGGGGCACTAGTTTATATTATATCCAATACATTAGAGCTACTTGTAATCAATCAGTCAATACTCGTTCCCCAAGGAGCATAGGCCCTCAGCAAACTACATGTAAAGTGCAGTAATAAGTTATTTTATTATGTTCTTCCAGCTGACAGAATCTATGGTCGCATCAATGTGGATCCAGTTCAGAGTCTTGGCAATTCCTTTGACCTGAATGTAGAGAAGGTATTCCTCTGCTCAGGTAAAGATGGATACATTCCTAAATATGACCCGAATAATCAGGAGTTTGGATGTGTGGCTGAGTCTCCCAATCTACAATATGCCTTCAAGATTCTGGTTAGTTTCTGTTGATTTATTGATCACATATGTTTGGATAATGTGAAACGAAACAGTAATTAATAGTGGCAGATAAAATAATTCTCATTATTTTTGTCCCCTTGTGATTTAAGAATGAAAAAGACAAATGTATTGTATTACCATCACATTTTTCTTTCATTAAGTATGTTTTTGTTGTTTTAATGGGAGTAATATTTTGTTATGATCATTATTTTTTGTAGAAGTGATTATTCTAAATGACATTGCCATGTGTATGAACTTATTATAATACAGCAGCAATAGATAAACTACACATATGTTATTGCATGTATTTGGTGTATTTCATTTTGATTCAGATTGACTGGGTAGATTGTAAGGTAAGGACTAAGAATTGATTCAAGGGCCAGCTTCATCAAATCTTGTGCAGTACATTTGTGTGTGTGTATATTTGTGCATGTTTATGTGTTTGAGTTTTTTTTAAAGAACACAGTCATCTAGTGCCATGCTGACTGACATTGGCAATCATGTCTGTCCATTTCATATGGTTTCTGGTGTCTTAAATCTCTTCTTATGCCATGTGATCAGTTTATCAAAGTATTTCTTTCTCTCTGTCTTCCTTCTAATCTCTGAGTTGAACTGACCTGTGCTACAAAATTCTCTCATTTTTTCTCTTTGCATTGAATTGGCCAGCTTTTACAAGATTCTAAAATTGTTCTCTCTTCTGTTTGAGTTGAATTGATCATTTTTATTCCCAGATTCTATCATTTTTCTCTTTTCTCTTTGAAATGAATTGATCACTGGTTACTATATTGTCTAATTTTTTTTCACCTCACGATGTGTCCAAAGAACTTTAGCTTGCAGCACATACACTGTTAATTAATCAACAATTTAGTTATGTTCATGTGAAGATCTCCTCATTTAATTTTATGACTGTTCAAGTTATATGTTGCATCCTTCTTAGAAATCACTTCTCTATTGTCTAAAATTTTCTTTCCATCTGTTTGTTTGTTGTCCAGGTCTTCCATAAAAAAATATGTAGGATCTAATACTGCATTATAATACTCACTTCCCCACTGCTAGCGATAGTTCTTTGTTAGTAAGAATAGTTTTTAAATAAAAGACAACATTAATGTATTTTCCTACTTCTTTGCCTTTCAGCTCCCTGTGAAGTATATGACTTCTCTCCAAATGGAAGTTTTGTCTTTGGAAGCCTCCTTCAATTATTTATAACTCCTACCTGTAATATAATACATAAATACGAAACCGCACATTGTAATATAATGCGAATCTTGACATGTACGACATCCTGTAAATAAACATGGCTACAAACTGAACATGCTTTTACTGAGTGCCTTCTGAAACATGTGTGTGCTTGTGTAGATGACGAGGTAATGCTTATATACATACATCATAACATTACATGGTGGCAGCGGTCGATACCGGACTGACGCAAAACAGCTACACGATAACACGTGAGTACAGTTTATTTGGCTAATTTTCGTCATCGAGGTCAGCCATGGCGGCGAAACAATATCGCAACGCACCGCAAATGAGATTCGCCGGTCAAGATGATAAGAGTGAAGCTTTCTTGTTATGGCGCCAACGCATAGATCTATATTCCAAGACCACTGGTCTGGAAGGACAAACCCTAACTCCATATATCCTAGAAGCATTGGACGATGAAGGTTTGAAAATTTACAACAGTTTTGCTACCGCCATGCCTGTGGAGTCGGCGACAGACCCCGCAGCCATATTGGACGAATTTGAAAAACGTCTGATAATAAAGCACACGAACTTTAGAGCGGCAAGATTAGAACTTCACCACCTGCGACAGAAACCTGGTGAAAGTCTAGATGATTTTTTCACTCGCATCAAGGAGAAAACAAGTGTATGCAAATTTAACAAAGAAGAAGAAAAAGAGCGAATTATCGAACAGATCCTTCTCAGCACACCAATGCCAGAGTTCCAGAAATGGATACTGAGCCAGAGTGATACACTAACTTTACAACAACTTCTGGATGAAGGCAGGAAACACGAGGCACAAGCACTAAACATTAAACAAATTCAGCAAGGTACAGTAACAGCCCAGGTGGATGCAGTAAAAAGCTATAAACCCAAACAAAACAAAGCAACTGGTTCGAAGCAACAAGAAAAACACAACACAAGCAGAGGTGCTATGTGTAAATGTTGTGGCCTAAACCACATACAAAACCACTGTCCAGCTAAAGACTCTACATGTCATTACTGCAGAAAGAGGGGCCACTGGATAAAATTATGTTTCAAGAGGAAACAAGACAGTGCTCAACACAACTTTCACAGCAGAGAGTCATCAAAACAAACACACTTTATGATGGCTGAGGACCTTGACTCCAGTAAAGAAAGTGATCCTTCCACATTTGATACTGTGAAGATACTAACTTTCAGTAATGAACCAAAGAGAACGCAGGCTTTCTGCAAGGTACAATTCCGAATACCAGGAATTAAAAGGCACAAAGAAAGATATATTCGGTTCAAGATAGACACAGGTGCCCAAGGTAACACTCTACCCTTAAGAATATTCAGACAGATCATGCCTGACAAGGTGGATGAGCAAGGATTTCCCACAAGGGATGTAAAAAGTAGGAGTGGCAGGACAAAGCTAAGAGCTTACAATGGAACAAGTATAGACTGTTTCGGAGCAGTAACACTTGAATGTTTATACAGAGACTCTGAATGGACATCGTCAACATTTTACTTGGTAGATGTTGAAGGACCTGCAATTTTGGGTTTACCAATGTGCGAAAAGCTGAGTGTGGTAACTATTAACAACATTAAAGCTGACAAAAAAGAACATCTTACTCTACACGTCACTGGAGTAGAGGACCTTAAACAGCGATTCCCAGAACAGTTCGACAGAATAGGCAAACTTCCAGGAAAGGCAAGATTCTTTTTAAAAGACAACGCTGAGCCAAAGATAGACCCACCTAGAAAGTATCCTATACATGTTAAACAGAAACTTGCCACAGAACTAGAAAAGATGGTGCAGAATGATGTTATTAGAAAGGTTGAAGAGCATTCTGATTGGTGTAGTAGTATCACAACCGTTCTGAAGCAGGATGGTTCTCTTCGGGTTTGCCTTGACCCAAAACACTTAAACAACAGTCTAAAGCGCTGTCCACACAAAATGCATACAGTGGAAGAGATAACTCACAGATTCCACAATGCCAAATATTTTTCTAAACTAGATGCTGTACACGGATACTGGAGTGTTGAGATAGCAGAGGAAAGTCAACTCCTTACAACTTTTCGAACACCATTCGGCAGATATTGTTTCAAGAGACTCCCATTTGGTTTGAATGTATCACAAGACATCTTTCAACAGAAGATCGACAACATTGTTGAGCAATGTTCTAGTACAGTGGCTATTGCGGATGACATTGTAGTCTGCGGCAGGTCAGAACAAGAACACGACCGTAACTTGATTAACTTGATGCATGTAGCACAGGCCAATGGGCTAACATTCAACAGCAAAAAGTGTACAATTAAGGCAACGGAGATACAATTTTTTTGGATTGTTGTACACCCAGAATGGTGTAAAACCAGACCCTAAAAAGGTTGAAGATATTCATGACATGCCAACACCAGCTACAAAGAAGGAACTGCAACAATTCTTAGGTGCTGTCAATTTCCTAGCACAATTCATACCAAATTTGTCAGCTGCTGCAGAACCTTTGCGATCTCTACTACAGAATGAAACTCCGTATGAATGGTCAGAAGACTACCAACACATATTCAACCACTTGAAGACCCTCATATCATCTGATGCATGCTTGAAATACTATGACATGCAAGCACCCACTTTTCTCATGGTTGATTCCAGTCTGAAAGGCCTAGGAGCAGCACTTTTGCAACCAGACAAAAATCCTGAAGGACACTATGCCAAAGAACTCCATCCTGTAGCTTACGCAAGCAAATCATTAAGTTCTGGCGAAAAGAAACTTGCAAACATTGAAAGAGAAATGCTAGCTGTACGTTTTGGAATCAAACGCTTCCACACATTTCTTTTCAACCGCCCATTTACAATTCTCTCAGATCACAAGCCACTTGAGATGATTCATAAAAAACCAATAGCTTCAGCACCACCACGACTACAAGCTCTGTTATTGGAAACACAAGGTTATGATTTTAATATTCAGTATATCCCAGGGGAGGATATAGGTCTTGCAGATGCTCTCAGCAGACTACCAAACCCCAACAAGACAGCAGATCTTACCCCAAACATCAAAGTTGATTTTGTCAAGTTTAGCGATAATCGGCTTGAACACATCAGAGAAGACACAATGAGAGATCCTATCCTTAACTCTCTCAAAGAACTGATATACCATGGATGGCCAAGCTCTATCAGGGAAGTTCCAACACACATCCGTCCATACTACTCGATGAGGGACGAGTTAAGCATCGAAGATGGTCTGATCCTTAAAGGAGATCGCATTGTTGTACCAGAAACACAACGCGATATCATCCTTAAACAGCTCCATAATAGTCACCTTGGTATTGTGAAGACACAACTGAGAGCAAAGAAAGATGTTTACTGGCCACAGATAAACAAGGACATAGAAACACTATGTAAAAAAACTGTTCAATTTGCCAAGAACATGCAAATAGGCAGTGCAGAGAACCTCTCATACCATCAGACATACCATTGAGCCCTTGGAGCATTATAGGAACTGATATTTTCTCAATCGACAATAATGACTATCTTATTATTGCCGATTACTACAGCAAATTTCCCATCATTGAGAAACTTCCACAACCCTCACCATCAGCTGTTATTGCAGACATTACAAAGAAGTATTGCAGCATGTTTGGCATCCCAGATGAAATTAGATCAGACAACGGTCCACATTTCTCAGGTCAAGCATACAGAAACTTCACTAAGGACTGGAAGATCAAACACACAACATCATCACCTAGATACCCTAAATCTAATGGTTTCATTGAGAGACAGATACAAACTATCAAGTCAATCATGAAGAAAAACAAGAACAGAGGATGTACACCTAGCACTCTTGAGATGGAGAACAACACCGGTAGACAGTAAGATCGACAGTCCAGCAGAACTTATGTTTGATAGAAGAATTAAAGACCTCCTACCATCTAAGGTCCACTTCCGTCCACAACATAGAGACAGCACATATGATCAACTTCAGCATCGTCAGCAAGTTCAGAAATCCAACTATGACAAATGTGCTAAAGACTTACCACCATTATATCCTGGTCAGCATGTGACTACCTACAACCACAACAATGACACATGGTCAAAAGCAACAATCATTTCCAGAAACCCTGAACCCAGGAGCTATACTTTAAGACCAGACAGCAGCAGCAACCTCCTGAGGCGAAACAGAGTGGACATAAGAGAAATCCCACAGAATACAACAGAACAGAGAATTCCCATGCTTTCAACAGACAATGCAGTAACTCCAGACCTTGGTGCCCCACAAAACCAACAAGCGCCAAGGCCGAAATCACAACCAACTCAAGCTAAACCAGGGACTTCCGCAGAACCACCAGCACTTTACACCACTCGTTCTGGCCGTACAGTGACACCTCCCAGCCGATACAGACAATGACATATATACTCACACTGAGCATTACACATACTTATCCTTTATCACATGAAACATTTCGTTGGAAATGTTTGCACACATTTTTTTTTCAAAAAAAGGGGGGATGTAATATAATACATAAATACGAAACCACACATTGTAATATAATGCGAATCTTGACATGTACGACATCCTGTAAATAAACATGGCTACAAACTGAACATGCTTTTACTGAGTGCCTTCTGAAACATGTGTGTGCTTGTGTAGATGACGAGGTAATGCTTATATACATACATCATAACATTACACTACCTACCTAATTTCTTTATGTATGTTGAGGTTTACATCTTTTTTTTTTCTACCTTGACAGTTCCAAAACAAACAGTGTTTTGATGCTTAAGGATGCCTCCTCAGTGTTTGTTGAATTCACATGCCATTTCAACATTTTCTGTTCCATTCATGTTTGTCTTGTTCTTTCTGTAAATTCCACATTAGCAAATGTGTTCATTTATGAACTGAGTTGCTCTTGAATGATTTAAAAAAAATTTATTATATAGGACAATTACTAATTGTTTTTATGTACTTTCTATTTTCTCACCAATGCAGGACAAAGGAGCACCCTTTACAGTGACAGAAAAATTTCGGGACATTCCATTCAAAGCAACATTGGCAGTAGATGACCCAGAGGCTTTGCAACTTGTGAGACAACCTGGAGCTGACGGGTTTTCTCTTGACTGCCAACCCCTATTCCAGGTACCATATACCAGCTTATTAGAATAGCATGAGTTTCACGCGTATAAATCATGTGATGCCTCGGGTTGCTGCCTGGGTCTATGAGGAGACATAGAAAGAATATGACAACTGCTCTGATACGCGTGTCATGAGAGGCAACTAATATGAGGTTGTATGTGAGACTGGCAACCTTACAACGTAAAACAAATTACTAATGAAAACACCATTGCAAGAGTTTGTGCTACGGTGTAGGCTCCCTCTGAAAAGACAAAGAAAGTATAGGACGTACTGCACCTTCAGTCATACATCATCAGTCATACACCTTCAGTCATACATCATCAGTCATACATCATCAGTCATACATCATCAGTCATACATCTTCAGTCATACATCTTCAGTCATACATCTTCAGTCATACATAGCAACTAACTTGAGGTTGTGCATGGGGCTGGCAAACTCATCGGGGGGGGGGGCATCCACATATGACATCATGCAGAGAGGGAGGAGGGGGTCAAAATGTTGTGACATTGTGTGATGATAGGGGGAGGGGGGAATGTTTGCAAAAATGTGATATCACACAAAATATAAGAGTCATACTCGCTTCTTACATAAATTATGTTACTACTTTTATCAACAAAGTTAACTTTTATCTGCAATAGTTAACTTTTATCCACATTTGTTAACTTTTATCCGCAATAGATAATAAATCCCTTGTGGGCGACTGATATCCCCTATATATATAATTCTATTAGGTGTACCCTCCGATCACAGACTTTTTCCCACCCACCAATGTTGCAGTCTGGAAATTATATAAAAGTCTTGCGCTTCTGGCCTTTGCACTAAATTGCACATTGTTCAATATAGTGTGCACCTTTTCCCCCATAAAAGTTGCAGTTATATTTTAAATAATAAATATAAAACACATAGTAAAGTATCAAAAATCTACATATGTTTGATTGTTATTATTTTTTTGCCATTTGATTGTTTACATTTGACAGGGAAGGGGATAAATTACATCCCTTGAAAAAAAAGAAAAAAAAAAGCCAACATAATTTTTTTTTCAAAACTTTACAAAAATGGATATAATAACTTCATTAAGAATCAACAAAATGAGTTCCCCATTCTAATTGTGCTGCAGATGCTGAAAGGTCAAGACATTAGTTTTAGTTCTTTCCCAGTCAACTATTTTGACGGGTATATTCATTAGTTAATATTATAATCTCAGCAGAAATATCAAATAAATTTAAAAAAAAAACAGTAACAGGTTATCAGAATTGCGACAACAGTCTGGTGAGATCAAAGAAATGGGTGGAGATCAAAACTCGCACTACAATCAAAATCAATTCAAATGTCGTCAGCCCCATTGCATGGCTCTGAACATTGAGAAAACAAAAACAACAACCAGAAAAGCTTTAGACTTTCAGAAATGAGTAAATAAAGGTAGGCGCATAGAAGATATTGCCATTAGCATAAGGGAGTGAAGTGTTATAGACTTCACAATACTAGATCAAGTAACCAATTCCCTTCTTCGCTGCATTTGCCTTTCCTGACCCAAGAGCAAGTTGGATATCCATTCACAGATGATATACCATAGCATGGCACCACCATGGTTCCAACCCGTTACTTTGCCGTGAGAGGCCTGCACTCTAGCCAAGGATGCTTTCATAAATAGGTGCTTACCTGAAATAGAAGGATTGTCGTGGTATGACAAGATCACTAATGTAGAATGTATGACATGAACCAGACAAGTGCCAGATAGGACACACACTGAGCAAACCTGCTGATAGATTTACCAGGCAGTCTTTGTTCTGGAATTTCCAGGGTAAGAGAGGCAGAGAAAGATCAGGGAACACACGGAGAAGAGAACTGGAGACAGACATGAAGGGGATGAAAAAATATGGAAAGACCTTGCACATATGCTCCTTAGGGAGTTGAAAGGTGATGATGATGATGATGATGGTGATGATGATGATATGACTAAGTAACTAATTTACATTTGAATCCATTGTTGCTTTTTAGTATTACCAAAAAAAAAATAGTTAGAAAAAAGGGGGAGGGGGCAAGGGATTTGTGACAGGTCTGAGTTTTTGTGACGAAATGTTATGGGGGGGGGGGGGGGGGGGGGGGGGGGGGGGGGGGGGGGGGGGGGGGGGGGGGGGGGGGGGGGTGGGCGGGGGGGAAAAATGGCAAAAATTGTGTGACGTCGTATGTGAACGACCCCATCATGTAAAAAAATTGCCACATGAACAACTGCTGCACGAGTATGTGACTGCTTGGGTGCAAATGTCCTGCAAGGAGACCAGTTGCAGTAATTTCTCCATACTCTGTAAGGAACACAAAGGAAAATGATGATGTATTTGATCTGTGACATTGATGAGTGTTTGTGCATGACACATGGGAGTCATGATCCAGACATTCATGAGTGTTTGTGCATGACTCATGGGAGTCATGATCTGTGACATTCATGAGTGTTTGTGCATGACACATGGGAGTCATGATCCAGACATTCATGAGTGTTTGTGCATGACTCATGGGAGTCATGATCTGTGACATTCATGAGTGTGCATGAAACATGGGAGTCATGATCCAGACATTCATGAGTGTTTGTGCATGACACATGGGAGTCATGATCTGTGACATTCATGAGTGTTTGTGCATGACACATGGGAGTCATGATCTGTGACATTCATGAGTGTTTGTGCATGACACATGGGAGTCATGATCTGTGACATTCATGAGTGTTTGTGCATGACACATTGGAGTCATGATCCAGACATTCATGAGTGTTTGTGCATGACACATGGGAGTCATGATCTGTGACATTCATGAGTGTTTGTGCATGACACATGGGAGTCATGATCTGTGACATTGATGAGTGTTTGTGCATGACACATGGGAGTCATGATCTGTGACATTCATCAGTGTTTGTGCATGACACATGGGAGTCATGATCCAGACATTCATGAGTGTTTGTGCATGACACATGGGAGTCATGATCTGTGACATTCATGAGTGTTTGTGCATGACACATGGGAGTCATGATCCAGACATTCATGAGTGTTTGTGCATGACACATGGGAGTCATGATCTGTGACATTCATGAGTGTTTGTGCATGACACATGGGAGTCATGATCCAGACATTCATGAGTGTTTGTGCATGACACATGGGAGTCATGATCTGTGACATTCATGAGTGTTTGTGCATGACACATGGGAGTCATGATCTGTGACATTCATGAGTGTTTGTGCATGACACATGGGAGTCATGATCTGTGACATTCATGAGTGTTTGTGCATGACACATGGGAGTCATGATCCAGACATTCATGAGTGTTTGTGCATGACACATGGGAGTCATGATCTGTGACATTCATGAGTGTTTGTGCATGACACATGGGAGTCATGATCCAGACATTCATGAGTGTTTGTGCATGACACATGGGAGTCATGATCTGTGACATTCATGAGTGTTTGTGCATGACACATGGGAGTCATGATCTGTGACATTCATGAGTGTTTGTGCATGACACATGGGAGTCATGATCTGTGACATTCATGAGTGTTTGTGCATGACACATGGGAGTCATGATCCAGACATTTATGAGTGTTTGTGCATGACTCATGGGAGTCATGATCTGTGATATTCATGAGTGTTTGTGCATGACACATGGGAGTCATGATCCAGACATTCATGAGTGTTTGTGCATGACACATGGGAGTCATGATCTGTGACATTCTTCATGAGTGTGCATGACACATGGGAGTCATGATCCAGACATTCATGAGTGTTTGTGCATGACACATGGGAGTCATGATCCAGACATTCATGAGTGTTTGTGCATGACACATGGGAGTCATGATCTGTGACATTCATGAATGTTTGTGCATGACACATGGGAGTCATGATCCAGACATTCATGAGTGTTTGTGCATGACACATGGGAGTCATGATCTGTGACATTCATGAGTGTTTGTGCATGACACATGGGAGTCATGATCCAGACATTCATGAGTGTTTGACATTTTGTTACTTAAACAACAGTTCTCATTTACTTTATGAAGAAAGAATGAAAGGATTTTATTTCTGTCCAAAACAGGTGGACACTGGTCGCCAGTGGTTTCTACATGCTATCTACACAGTGAGGTCACAGCGCAATTCTGGTCGAGGCATTGGGAAACGAAGTGCCAGCATGAGATATGAGGAATATTCTCATGCTTACCACGCAATCGTGAACACACAGAGAATGAAACGCTCACAAGAGGATGCTGTTGGAGTAGGAGAGGAAGGGAAGGGTACAAATATTGCTCGGATACAGTTGGACTACCTAAGAGCCAATGGAGGGGATATTGAACTAGATACCAGTATATCAAACACTGGGGATATTCCTCTAATATTAATTTTCATTTCTCTCATCATTCTTCTCATTATTTGTGTACTGTTGATAATATTCTTTGTCAGAAGAAGAAAGAAGTCCACCTCTCCTCCTATATCTCCTACCAACACAATCACTGTGGTACAAAATGGGAAAAGCAAAGTTATTACTGCTAAACATTACAATAATGATAACCATAGTGAAGTATAGCCATCATACGCTTTAGTTTTCTAAATGGTTACTCCAATTTCTATATATGCATTTGTATATTGATTGGTATTTTAGGTTTGTGTAACAACAGCTGGTTTGTTTATAGCATCTTGATGATCACTTTATTGAGAACAGTAATTACAATGTTGCCAAAGATTTTTCTGTTTCAAGTCTTTAAGCAATCTATGCAGTAACTTTTTTCTTTTAAAAAGTTTGTGATTTCTCCGTCAGAAATATTATTTTTCTCTCTTGTGTTAAATTTGTAATTATTTTTAAATATTAGTGATACGGTTTGACAAAATTAGCCATTGTCAAGATATCCTGAGCCATTTCTTTCATATTTTCTCCACACTGTTAAAGCCTTGTTCTTTGCATTCATTTGTTATGTTTTCATCTAAATTAATAAAATCTTTCACTCCATGTTTTTGTAATTAGTGTAGCAAATAATTTAAAAGGGCAATTTTGTAAAAAATAATACCTACTTGAAAATGTGTTACAGTTGAGGTTTTTATATTTTTAGGATAAGCTACCCCTTTAAAATGGGAGAGACATTTCACATATTCTTTGATCCAAATTGAAGAATGTAAATAAGAGAATTTGGTATATGTGATAAACTAAATTTTGCGGAAAAAAAAAAAAAACTTTTTTTAGGACTGATAATTTTTTTCTGTTTTGACCTGTCCAAAAATAATTGTGTGATGTTATGCCCCTTTGCATATTCTTTTAAAAAAATATTTATGCAAGTAGGCCAGTCTGACATTAAAAATGTATCATTCATGTCTAGATACACATATATCTATGTAAACTCATGTTAAAAACTTTAAAAAAAAAATATGTATTTTCATGCATTACTGGAGCGAATACTATCTTTGAGGAAACCATATCTTCACAAATTTGTGGCCCTTTTTGCTCAGTATGCATCAGAAAGAGCTAACACTCAGTGAGAGTGCATCAAAGACAAGACTATACTTAGTATGCAAATGTAGTTGCTTGCTTTCCAACAGTTCATATGTAATGTTTTCTTTGGTATGTCGTATTAACATTTTATTTTGGTGGTAGTTGGTAGTTATTGATAGATGCCTTTACAAGGGTTTTAGTGATTATCAGTTTTAAAACTCACATAAGTGAAATCTTTCTCTTCAATTCTCTACTCAAGAATTGTCATTACTGTGGCTTTCTGAACAATTTCCTGACAGAACTGACTTGATGTTGAGATATTTTGTGACTTAAAAACACAGATGAAATCACAGTGTGGTTATCGAGACATCTTTCTCTGTGATTTCTGAATATTTATATTTGAATGTTTCCTTTGTAGTGAAACAGTTGTGTTCAACATTTTAGTACTGCTAAATAAACTGCTTAGTCAGCGCATGGGGTATTCTTAATCAGCACCATCTAGTATTAGGATTGAAAACTGACTCAGTTTGAATTTTTAAAAATTGCTTTAATGAATTTGCCTCTATGCACAGCCTTGTACATTTTACTGGGTGGAGAAGGTTTAATTTCAGCTGTGAATACAAGACTAGATTTACAAGAATACGTATTTATAGATGGAATTTAACAACAGTTTTTTCTTAAGTGTCACATACTGAGCTTTAATTTTGTCAGCAGGTACAGGAAAGTTGGACTTTTCTTTTTTAATGAATCCAGTTTTTTCCCCATTGATTTTCGTAAACATGTAAATCATAAATACTTTTTCATAGTGCAATGCTTATGGTATTTATACTAATTGATGTTTATACACATTCATTATGAGCCTGTAGGCATTATAAAACATTGAATAAAATGTGTTCTTGTATATAGCAACTCCATGTAAAAACAATGTGTATTCTAATCTATTATTTATTAATGAAATGATTATTTGATGGTTTTTAATATCATCGTAATCATCCCTTTCATTTTTCATTGCAAATTAATTTTTCTTGTTTGAAATGTGACTTTTGCGTCTTCCATACTAAAGCTATTCCAAGTTGCTGAAACTGCTTGTTGTGTTTTGCAAGTTTGAATCTCATGTTCTGTTGCTTGTGCTTTATTTATAACTACAGACCGAAGGCTTTGAAAGATGTTTATGTACCTTTTTTATGCTATAGACAAATTCAGGAGAAAAAAAAGCCGATAAATGTAGACATATCCTTAGTGAACTATTTGTAATTGAAATAATATACAGTATACTGCAAAGCAGTGTAATGTAGAAATACAAA
Source organism: Oreohelix idahoensis (assembly GCA_024509875.1). NCBI lineage: Eukaryota > Metazoa > Mollusca > Gastropoda > Stylommatophora > Oreohelicidae > Oreohelix > Oreohelix idahoensis. The sequence goes on along the minus strand of JAMPIV010023003.1, from coordinate 230,627 downwards.
TACAGTGCATGTAGCTTACCTCCATGTTGTTACTTTCATATCGACCTGCAAAATTGTGGTGTTTTATTGAGAAAAAGAAATATTGGGAGAAAGAGGAAGTGGATGAAAATACAGGACAGGTTAGCTGGGATCTTGACTTCCAAGTGTTAACCTCCATGTGTTTGCTTGTTTGTTTTTGGAGCCAGATACAGAATGGAATCTTCACCAGTACATGATTTCATCTTTGATGAGGGATTTATACATACAATCGCACACACCTTTTAATATTCCACTGAGATTTTGTCACTTACCTAACACTAGTGTTTAAGAAATATCAATTGTACTTTATTCCTATTGAAAGATTTGTGAAGTGAAAAAATCATAGCTTATCCACAAAGATAAGAAACATTTTGAAGGTTTCTTAGCTGAATGCTGAGTATGGTGTGCCATAATGTTATCATCTTCTTTTTTGCTCATTATGGAGCTTGGAGCCACACCTGCAGCTTGTCCCTTAGCAGGAAGCCTACACCAAGTATTCACATGCTTTTGCAGCAGTGGTTTCTGTGGACATTTATTTGACATGATGAAGTTGCCAGCCCCATGCACAACCCCATATCAGTCTCCTTATATGACATGCCTGAGGGAACAGTAGTCATTTTTTTTCTTTATATCTTCAGAGACCCACTGGAACTACACAGAGTGAATGCTGAGTATGGTGTGTCATAATATCATGTGTCATTATTTCTTTTTTTGTTCCTTAAATAGCATGGAGCCACAACGTGAACTGATCCCTTTTGCATGATGGATTCTCTGTCATGTCTTATAAATGTATTCTTCTTTTTCTTCGTTCACCCTCAAACTTCTACATTAATGGCTCTAATAAAGGCAGTAGTCAGCTCAAGGTTTCTGACATCTCCAAACAGTTTTTCGTTCAGAGAAGTGGGTTGTTGCCATATGCTACTCCGTTCACTGCTGTAAGTTGGGCAGGACTGGAGCAGATGTTCGGCTGCCAAGGGGCTGGTGCCACAGGAGCAGAGATCTGTTGGACCAATCCTGTACTTGTGATATAGATGGTACCTGAATCTTTTGTGATCAGTATAGTATACATCTTATGACACATGGGAGTCATGATCCAAGTGGGCCTCCCCCAATTTGAGTGTCAGGAAGATAAAAGGGTGGGAGGGGGGTACTTCGTGATGGTCAGATTAGCTGTTGCTGTAATGTTGTGTATAAAGTTTTCTACTACTTTCACAACTTATCACCAACCCAGAAAACACTTTAATATCATTGATAGTGAAGTAAATATTCAGATCAGAATTTTCGATGAGACAATTGTCATTTTGTTACCATGGTCTTCTTTACAATTACTCATGTATTTAATAATGTAATTAAAAAATGGTTCTGTTTGGAAGAAAATATGTGTTAAGTTTCAGCCATACAATGTGGAAATTATGACACGATCCAGATAAGTGCCAGTGGAACAAGAAATAAGAAGACATTGGCAATAAATAAGGCATACGATAAGAAAAACCTATTGATAGCACTACAAGGCAGTGCTTATTCTGGAATCTCCAGGGTAAGAAAAATAGAGGGGTGAAATAAAACATGGAGAAGAGAGCTGGAGATAGAAATGAAGGAACATGGAAAGACCTTAAGGTGATGGCATGGAGCAGGAGAACTTATAATGTTGAGGGCATATGTTCATGGAGGGGGCTGAAGGGTAATGAACGAATGAATGAGTGAATCAATACATGAAAGAATATGCTTTTGTGTACTTTGCTTGGAGCAAACGTACAAAGCTGAGTACTGTTTGAAAGACCTTTTTTTTTCCTTTTTAGTCAGGTATAGAGTAAAATGTCGGCGTCTGTGGCCTAATGGATATGAACGCAGTTTCATAATCCAGATATACCAGGTTCGAAACCTGCTGCAGGCGGTTTGGTAGCAGATCACTTCGTGTGGATTTTTAACAATGGTATAAGCGCTGTACTGTTCAGAAAGCAATGGTAAACTACTGAATGAAAAAAATTGCCTAGAAAAATCACAAACAGCCAATAAAAGCTGGGGTTGATTGCCACATCCTGTAAAGGATAAGCAACTAACTTTATAGAGTAAAATAAGACATTTATTTACTATTTGTTAAAGCAGTGTTTACTTATAACTGTTAAAGAGTATTTTGATATCCTTGCATGAGTCTTTTATAAAACAGTAATCATTGTGTATGGCACCATCCCGACATATCTACTGACATTCAATAATTCATATTTATAATTTATTCTTTAAATGTCATTTGATATTCTGTGTCTGATATCTCTGCGAGCGTTTGCTGGAGTGAACTGTCTTTTCTTGTAAACCATTTTAAATTTGTGCAACTAAATACTTAGAGGACTGTAACATTTAAGGCAGTGGCAGGCAACACAGGAACTACAGTAGAAACACTGAACTCTTTATAGATCTACCTTGTTAAAATAATAACTGTTTTCAGGTTTCATAGTATTAGGAATAAGTGCAGCCTACATTACTTCTCTCTAACAATCTGTACCCTGCAACTCCATCTGTTGAGTGGTGGAGAATTCCAACTAAAAGATAGTATACCGAATATTAACTTTACTTCAAAGAAAAGATCACTTTTCTATCTTATACAGTTTACGAATAATGTGAATTTTAGTAAAGTAGCTTGTGAGTTTCTAAAGGGAGTGCAGAAAAAGTACCGTAATCATATGGGTATTGCTCATTTTAATGCTGGTTGGAGGTTAGTCCAAAATTTCCCTAGCTTAAAAATTATCTTTTCCCCCTCTGTCAACTAGAGATCTGCCTTACCATCATCTATGATCTACTGGTAGATCGTGATTGAAGGCATTGTAACAGTAACAAAACTGGGTTTACTTCATAAGTTTGCTGTGGCTGACCTTGTTAAGCCAGCTTACCATGAAAGTGAATTATGCACTACTTTTGATAATAAATAAATTTTATAAATTTATACAGAGCTTTTTTTTTTTTTTTTAAATTCTTTGATGTTATTGCTATCACTTTAAACTAATGCAGAATTATTGGTTTATATTTTTCTTGTTATTAAGATTTGATTTCAGTCTTTGATTTACTTTATCATGTGATATTTTTGCAGGTTAATACCGCTGGTTGTGTTCATGTACAAAATTCTTTTGCTTGCTTTATGAAATGTATAATCATTTTGTTTGTCACTCATTTCATTCTCTTTTCTGGTTTGTTGATTTAATGCATAAGTGCTGCCCATTTCATTTTATAGACAGATAAGAATGAAGTACATCACAGGAAGAACGTTAAGTTTACCAGAATTAAATTTACCTTAAAAATTCATGTATTATGTTTCCAGTAAGACGATCATAAAACATAAATTTTATTGGTTTGGGGTTTATCAAAGAAGAGTGTCCAACTGGCAGTGTGGTTAGAGCACTTGCCTCTTGTGGCAAAGTTATCGGAGATTATATTTGGTAGCATCACACTTCTATCTACCCAGCTGTAAATAGGTACCCGATTCTCCTCTTGAGTTGGGGAAGGGAAAAGTAGTAAGAAATGGAACTGGTCACAACACCTCATAAAGCTGGACCTAGTATAGTGGGGCATCAAACATATCACTCTCCTGTGGTAGTATCTGCTATGGAACTTCCATTATAAATGAAATACGATGCAGTCTGGATAAGCAAAACTCGCTTAAGATGAATTTTGGTTAAGTCGAAGCAATTTTGCAGGTCCCGGCCAGAAGTCTTCTTTGGTAGAAACTCCTGATAAGCAGAATTTAGGATAAGCTGAAGTATTTTACATGGCACAAAGAGACTTCCACACTGTATATGGTTTATTATAACAACGTAAAGATAACATTGTTAGCTTTCAACAGAAATAATTACACGTTCACTATGAAAAACAGGTGCTTGTTTACTTTATCTTTTTGGAGAAGACTTTATTTTGTTTCATGTGTAAATAATAAAGGGGGCTGCTGTAAAACTGATAATGGAAAGTATAAAAATTTAAATCGGAGTCGATTTTACAAATGAGCAATGCACTAGAAACACAGGACATTGCAGAATTACCGTTTGTCAGCCTTAGTCCAAACTGGAAACAAAGACGAAAAATATAGAAAGGCTATGAGAGAATAAGAAAGAACATGGCAAACATATGGCAAAATAATAACGAATTAACAAATTAAAAATACTAAGATGAGAAATAGTCATAGAGCCTTATAGAAATATATGAGATATATTCTCATAGCCTTTCTACTGTAGATTTCTCATACATTTTGAGTATTTTGTTAATTAATTATTATTTTGTCCATATTTACTGTGTTTTTTGTTTAGTCATATTCTCATAGCTTTTCTATATTTCTCCTATTTCCTGTTAGTAACTGGCTGACTAAGGGTTAAATTTGACACATTCTGTGATTCAAGTCTTTTGCTTCATGTACAGAGTACATCAGAAAAGGAAATGGTGTAAGCCTGAAAATTCATCCTTTTTATTTATTTTGTTAAATTCGGCATTGGTAGAGTTCTCTTGTAACTAGATGTTTCCAGGAAGCTTTATAAATATGTAGTTTAAATAGTATGTCCTATGTTGAATATCAAGTCTGCAAGTATTCAGAGATGAAACAGTATTCCTAGTGTTAGCACACAACAGCACTGGCTATTTATGCAAATACTGATCACCATTAGAAAAACCTGCCTGTGCTTGTTTTCATCTTATGAAGCTTCATGCTCACCTTCTGTATAGAACAACCATAATTTACCATACATTATCATTCATTCCATTGTGCTTAGTCTGCAACCCATGTAGTAGCAGGACCTGAATGTTAGCTTTGAGTATTTTTGTAAGCTTGTTTGAGGGAATCCTGATAATGTGTATAACAGTAACTTATTTTTTGTTTTGGCAGTTAATAGGTTTTGACTGATATCACAAATCTTGCTTTACAGAAAAATTAGTGGTGACTAGTGTCAACAGCTTTATGGATAAATTAGTGGTGACTTGTGCCAACAGCTTTATGGGTAAATTAGTGGTGACTGGTACCAACAGCTTTATGGATAAATTTTTGGTTACTGGTACCAACAGCTTTATGGGTAATTAGTGGTAACTGGTGCCAAAACTTTATGGATAAATTAGTGGTGACTGGTACCAAAACTTTATGAGTAAATTAGTGGTGACTGGTACCAACAGCTTTATGTATGAGTGGTGACTGATACCAACAGCTTAATGAATAAATTAGTGGTGACTGGTGCCAAAACTTTATGTATAAATTAGTGGTGACTGGTACCAAAACTTTATGAGTAAATTAGTGGTGACTGGTACCAACAGCTTTATGTATGAGTGGTGACTGATACCAACAGCTTAATGAATAAATTAGTGGTGACTGGTGCCAAAACTTTATGGATAAATTAGTGGTGACTGGTACCAAAACTTTATGAGTAAATTAGTGGTGACTGGTACTAACACTTTATGTGTGAGTGGTGACTGATACCAACAGCTTTATGGATAAATAGTGGTGACTGGTACCAACAGCTTTATGGATAAATTAATGGTGACTGGTACCAACAGCACTATGAATAAAATAGTGGAGAATGGTGCCAACAGCTTTATGGATAAATTAGTCGTGACTGGTGCCAATACTGCGTGCATGCAGAGTAAAACAGTGACCATTACTAGCAGAATGTTTGACAGGTAGCATATGTGTTCTAAAACTGATGTTTCTCTTTATTCAGTCGTATTTTTAAAAAAACTATGATTCGTGTTAAGCATCAAGTGGCAAGAGTGCTTGCATCTTGTGGCAGTTACTATTTCCATACTTAGTAATGACATGCTCCAGTCTATCCAGCAGTAAATGGGTACCAGATTCTGCTCTCAAGTGAGGGAAAGCAAAGGCAGTGAGCAAGGGAACTGGTCACCCCACCTCATAAAGCTAGGCCTAGTGTAATGAAATCTCATACACTTCACTCCCCTACTGCAGTATCTGCTATGGAACTACTTTTGCCTTTTTATGATTCCAGTATTGCAACATTTTTAGTTTCAATGGTTTTTTAGCACAAACAGATTTTTCTTTGTCGGAGCTTCCCATTTAATAGCTACATTATAATGTTTCCCCACAGTTTGTTTTAACACCATCTTCTATCATTCACTTCTTCTTCTTCTTCTTCCGTCCTTAGCCACCGACCATCAAAGCAATCAGTGGCCATCATGCCTAGTGGCGTCTTAGGGCAACAGCAGATAGGTTTTCTTTGCCATTGTTTCCCATCACGCCTATTGGCGTCTTTAGGGCAACGGCAAATCAATCCATTTGCTGTCGTTTCCGTAATCGAAGTGACTGGCAAACGGGTGATCAGCCCGTTGGTATCATTCACTTATATCCTTAGATTTTCTTTCTTCAGCGTGTCATCCATACATCTGATCCCAGCAGTCAGTATATGAATACTACAAGCAATTCTAACATATTACAAGCAATTCTAACATATTACAGGCAATTCTAACATATTACAGGATATTCTAACATATTACAAGCAATTCTAACATATTACAGCCAATTCTAACATATTACAAGCAATTCTAACACATTACAAGCAATTCTAACATATTACAGGCAATTCTAACATATTACAAGCAATTCTAACATATTACAGGCAATTCTAACATATTACAGGCAATTATAACATATTCAGGCAATTCTAACATATTACAGGCAATTCTAACATATTACAAGCAATTAAACATATTACAGGCAATTCTAACATATTACAGGCTATTCTAACATATTACAGGCAATTCTAACATTTTACAAGCAATTCTAACACATTACAAGCAATTCTAACACATTACAAGCAATTCTAACATATTACAAGCAATTCTAACATATTACAGCCAATTCTAACATATTACAAGCAATTCTAACATATTACAAGCAATTCTAACACATTACAAGCAATTCTAACATATTACAGGCTATTCTAACATATTACAGCCAATTGTAACATATTACAGCCAATTCTAACATATTACAGGCTATTCTAACATATTACAGCCAATTCTAACATATTACAACCAATTCTAACATATTACAGGCTATTCTAACATATTACAGCCAATTCTAACATATTACAGCCAATTCTAACATATTACAGGATATTATCTCTGGTCACTCAATCATCATTTTACTTTTCATTCCCTATGGAGCATAGAGCCACCACTGGCAGCTGGTCCCTAGGAAGCCTTCATCAAAGCATTTGTGTGCTCTTGTAGCAATGGTGTCTGTAGAAATTAATTTGACAATGATGAGGTTTCCAAACCCCATGCCCAACCTCCTATAAGTTGCCTTGTATGACATGCCTGAGGACACAGTAGGCCTGTTCTTTCTTTCTCTCATGATAGGCCCCTGGGAAATACACAGAGAACTTAATCAGTATCAGTCAATATGCTTTAGCTTCTCATGGTGCATAGGCATTCAATAAACACATGCAAAGTTGTCATGTGCCGTCTGCTCAAGTTCTTTCATTGTCTTCCGCATTATTTTCTCCGTCTGTCTTCAGTTCTCTTCTCCATGTGTATTTTGGTCAACCTCTGCCTCTCTTACCCTGAGGGCTTTGGAACAAGGACTGCTATATAATACTATCCACAGGTTTCCTTAATGTGTGTCATATCCATCGCCAGCGTCTTCTTCTCACCTCTTGTTCTAGAATCAATATGGTTCACTAAAAAAAGTATCACATTTAACCACTTCCTTACTTTATTCCACAATGATGGTACCGGTATATAACTTTCATATCAACAGTACAGTTTTATGACTTGTAGCCAGATTTAATTCCTACAAAAGCTGGCATCAAAATACAACACAGATTTTTTTTTACTATTTTACTAAATAAATGCTGAAATGAAGACCAGATAAATCTTTGGTCACAGTTCTTAAAACATATGGCTCTAAATTAATAGTGCTCCTTTCTTAATTACTTCACTGTAATTTTTAAAAAAATAGTATTTACGGGTGAAGGTGAAGTAAAAATTTAGCAACTAACTGTCGCCGGAATATTCACACAGATATCTACTCAACTGAGCTCTTCTAAACTGAAATAGGTAAGCATCTGCCAATTTAAATATATGTTTTTATTGCAGAATTCTTTCTACTATATTAATGATACTTTTTTAGATTGCAGAATTATTGTGTAACAACACAACCCATAAAAATCCATCAGTATTATTCCTATTTATGCACAATTTATGAAGTAAGTATTTCATAGATCAAAGTATGATTATGTCATACAACAAAGTCTTAGTTAATTTAATGTCTATTCTTGTTTTCTGGCTTGGGTTTTAATGAATGTTTGTAGATCCGTTTAGTTTAGACCCTTGAGTAGTTAAACTTGACTAGTTTGCTCACACAGACATTTACATCAGACAACCTCATATCTAGTATTTCTGTTGTTGTTCTCAGCGGTGTTATATAATAAGATACAGAAACTTTATTTCCTATATCACTTAAAATATTAATAAATAGCCTCCGCTTCTACTGAATATGATAACTAGAAGCTTGATGTCTTAGGTAATCAGTAGTGGCTTTATTTTTAGTGCTGGAATGTCGTGCTGTCAAGACTGTAAACCAGTAGGTATTAGTAATTTTTAATTTGCAGGCCAAACTCTTGCAATAATGTACTCATTTTTCTTAATACCTCAATTCATTTTAATTTTACAATTCCTCTTGAGGCACTTTCATGTCTGTACCACAGCAGAAGGCAGTGTATCCGGTTTTTTTTTCCTTTTAATTAATTTTTTCTATGCAATCTTTTCATGATGGATGCAGAGATATTAAATGCACTGGTCAGGAGTATTTTCCCTCAAGCAATTTGATGCATATGTTATTATTATTCTTTGTGTGATGATGATGTTTGATTACTTCAAGTGTTAATAAAGTAATGAAAGACAGAACGTGTCACAATCTCACAAAACTGGTCTTGCCACATTAAAAAAATATTGATGTTTTGAGCAAAGTTATTTCATAGATAATATTAAAATACTCATAAATTGTGACAGCAGGTTCTAAGATTGTTCTTACATTTCTACATTTTTTTTTAAACTGGACAATTACATTTTTATACATTTGTGGAATTTCTTTGCCTTTTTTTAATTATGCATACCAGCTGGCAAAACTTAAACTAATTTTGAGAAAATATGAACATTTGTCTATTACCCTAATAAGTATGACATATTTTAAAATATTTTGCATTTGGTGATCTGTGACTGATTTTGCAAGATTTGTGTCACAACAAAAGTTTTTGCTTTCAGTGCCATCAAACCTCGAGATAATATAGGTAGTATAGTCTTGACCATAAAAACATTGATCAATTATTACTGCAGTAAGATGGAGATTACCAGCATGTCAGATGAAAATAACTACATTAAAGATTGAACATTAAAAAGGGAAAATCATTTGTTTACATTTTTGTAATAGTCAGTTTACCTTGTCTATTCTGTGGTCATAGTCAGTTTACCTTGTCTATTCTGTGGCCATGCAATCTATGATCAGTTTACCTTGTCTATTCTGTGGTCATGTTATCTATGATCAGTTTACCTTGTCTATTCTGTGGCCATGTAATCTATGATCAGTTTACCTTGTCTATTCTGTGGCCATGTAAACTATGATCAGTTTACCTTGTCTATTCTGTGGTCATGAAAACTAATAACAATTTTCTATGACAACTTCCATGTCATCATATATCATAAGAAGCTATTCCAAGAATAAATTCAATTGGAGAAGAAGGCAGAGTTGGATTTAAAAAATCACTGTACAAATTTATTGAGAATCAGATGTTTTATATTGGATATTTTCCTTCAGGTCTTTACTGCCTAAATTATGATGGAAGTTCTCCATGAAAATCTTCAACAACAAACACAATTAATTGCTGGAAATTTGGTTTGGTTTGAAGGACTATCTTCATTGCACAAAGACTACTCCATCAGTGCTCTGATCTCCTCACTTAGATCACACAAGGAGGATCTCAATACAGTGCATGAACTCCGTAGCACCGACGAGAATACCAGTGTATATATAGGAATCACACATTCTATAAATATTTTTGTGGTGAATAGGTTCTAATTTTTAAATTTTAGCCAAGGCAGCGGCCTTACAGCCTACTCTTTACAATTTCTAACTGCCGTGGGATTTTTTACGTGCGCAACTTACACAAGGGACCTCCTATTTTTTCGCCCTTATCCGAGAAGAAAAAAAATCATTCAAAATGGTTTCAGTGAGAGTTCATAGAAAATTTCCACAAAGTCTTTGCCATAAATTTTGGTCAATCCTTTGAAGTTATACAAGATAATGACAACACTGTTGCTGTTAATTTCCTTATTTTTAAAAAAATATAATATCATCAACATTATCATTTAGCTCTCCAAAGAGCATAGTCATGCTAACTACTTCTGTCACATGACATCAGGTCAAGGTCTTCTCATGTCTTTCTCATCATTTTCATTTCTGTCTCCAGTTCTCTTCTCCAAGTCTTTTTTTTCTATCTACCTCTATTTATTTTACCCTGAGGATTCCAGAACAAGGACTGCCTTATAATGCTATCAACAGGTTACCTCAGCCTGTGTTTTATCTATTTCTAGAATCATCTTCTGACCGTTTATTCCTTTTTTTGGGGGGTTGACTTGCTCATACAGTATGTTGAAGTTACTATAGGATGGGATAGCTGATTCCATGCTCAACCCTCCTTAAACACTTTTCACAATACTAGTGGGGCAAAGTCTTTTACAGACAGGGGGTATGATGTGTTGGTGTTGTGGGTAGTGGGTTTCCCCCCTTGCTTCACCCTAGGCCTAGTGAATTCTTGTTCATGAAAGGAGCGACCATTGGGGTGTTAGTCTCTTGGCCTAGCAAAACCTCTCATACCCCAAGATCGTTGTGCGTGGTGAAGAGCCACACCCTCCTCGAGGTAGTCCTGGTAACTGAGGGTGTGAATCCTCAGGCTAAACACAACGGATCTAGAGGAGCAAACCTCGATAATAAAACCGGTGCACTACACCGTACACGCCCTCTGTGGGTGGGAAGGAGCCAGATGGTTACTGAACAAGTCTTGGGAGTGGGAACGAGTGTGGACTGCTCCCTGAAGATCGGAACCCATCGTACAGGCACAGAGACTCAGGACGTGACGATCCTATTGTCTTCAACTCTTGGTCACATGCCTAGAGCCTCGGAGAACTCGGCGTAACCAGCAGGCAATTTGGTGGCGGGGAAAGAGCACTGTGAGCCCTACCTTGGCTACGTATCACAAGGAGATGCAGAAACACCCCCTTTATCTCCCCCAGAGCTGGCACAGTACACTTCTGGCTCCTACCCGGGGCGGTAGGAAATCCAAAGGCACCCCAGCATCACAATGCCATGAAGATGACAAAGTTGGAATTTACTAACTCAAACCTGGCAGAGCAAGTCCTCCATCAGATGCGGCCGATGCTGGGCCCACTGGCGCGTGGACACGTCCCTATCCCCATCGAGACTTGCCCGGGGAGCCCACCCCGGCTCAAAAAAGCAGAGAAGGCCACTCTCCAAACCTCCGATGTCTTGCGGGCAGTGTTAGGATGTGCAAGAACATGGACAGGAAGACTCCACAACTTCCCCACTGAAGACACACCCACGACGACTGTTGCCTCAATTGGCTGTGTGTGGTGTACCCGGAAACGGGGCCTCCCAGTACTGAGGCACAGTTAAGTCCCCGATGTCACTTATCGGTGCAGAGTTGAGAGAGATGGCTGAGCATCACAATCCCCCCTGTGTTGCAGCATGATGAGAACCCAGCATTGCACACTGAGCTTGGGGGGATCACTTGGGCACCAGACTTAATACTGGCTCTTGACTGGATGGCCGCATGCAGGAGATTTCTACAATGGAGAGATGGCAGGTGGTGGGTATCTGGAAGTGGCTCTGTGCAGGACGTGAGGATTCCTTGGGAGAGCGTAGAACCAGAGCACAGCATTGTGCAAGCTCTGCATAGTTGGAGAGCCCCCCTGGATGACGGGGAATGCACAGTGTGCTACCCCACCTATCCCCAACTGCTAACTTAGAACCAGAAGTGGGGTCCTCTGTATGCGTGCCAGGCCAGGATAAAATGCCTGGGAAAGAGACTGGAGCTCAGAACTCCCTAACTCAAAGTTGCAGGATGGCAGAAAAGCCACAGGAAAGACAGGTCTATTTTGAAGATAACGCAACCATATTTTCACCATACGAGCTCGGACGCCGCCTCGGTAAACAAGGTCCGCGCAGAGCAGTGACACCCCCAGGCTGCTTGCGAATAGTCTACTACTGGGAACATAAACAGGTTAGGGATGAGCCCACTCTCCCGTTGAATAGGTGCTAAAGTCGTAGATACTGGGCCAGAAGGCGCACCGGAAACCACAGTATCACGCAACTCGCTTTTTTTTTTTTAAATGGATGAGTACACCGTCAAACAATACTAGTGTAAAAGCCTGTCATAAGATGGGAATTAAATTTAAAAGCACCAATACCTAACGGCAATTTTACTTATTATTCAAAAGTATTTTTAAAAAACCACTGTACACAAACTACGTAGCAGCAGCGAGGATCCCAATGTGTGTATATGGGATCACACATTCTATAAATATTTGTGTGCACACCATCATTTGCGCACTTTTCTTTTTCGAGTGTTACTATTTTTGGGACAGTACATATAAGGGAAACAATACAATTAATGTCTAACTTTCAACCAAAGTTGCATCCCTTAGCATTAGTGACAGAAAAAGCTGAGATTTTATATATATTGATTATTTATTTGATATGTATGTTCAAGGGAAAGACACACAGGAGATGTTCTTTAAATGTTTTAGTCTTCTCAGAACATCATCATCTTCCTTTGTACTCCTTACAGAGCATGGAACCACGACTGCAGCTGGTCTCCTTACAGGATGCCTGCACCAACATTCACATGCTCTTGTAGCAGTAGTTTCTGTGGCAATTTATTTTGTATGATGAGGTTGACAGCCCCATGCACAATCTCATATCAGTCACCTTGTATGACATGCCTGAGGGTGCAGTTGTTCTGTTCCTTCTTTGTTTCTTGAGAGATCCCCTGGGAACTACATGGGGGGGGGGGGGGGGGGTCTTCTCAAAACATCAATGTCAAATGTGACCATGTCAGACTAAATGTGAGTTGTAACAGTCATGTTATGTCAGAAACAAAACCATTAAAATAATGGGATGAAGCCCACTCGTAATAGGTGCTAAAGTCGTAGGGGCAAGAAGGCGCACCGGAAACCACAGTATCACGCAACTCGCTTTTTTTTTTTAAATGGATGAGTACACCGTCAAACAATACTAGTGTAAAAGCCTGTCATAAGATGGGAATTAAATTTAAAAGCACCAATACCTAACGGCAATTTTACTTATTATTCAAAAGTATTTTTAAAAAACCACTGTACACAAACTACGTAGCAGCAGCGAGGATCCCAATGTGTGTATATGGGATCACACATTCTATAAATATTTGTGTGCACACCATCATTTGCGCACTTTTCTTTTTCGAGTGTTACTATTTTTGGGACAGTACATATAAGGGAAACAATACAATTAATGTCTAACTTTCAACCAAAGTTGCATCCCTTAGCATTAGTGACAGAAAAAGCTGAGATTTTATATATATTGATTATTTATTTGATATGTATGTTCAAGGGAAAGACACACAGGAGATGTTCTTTAAATGTTTTAGTCTTCTCAGAACATCATCATCTTCCTTTGTACTCCTTACAGAGCATGGAACCACGACTGCAGCTGGTCTCCTTACAGGATGCCTGCACCAACATTCACATGCTCTTGTAGCAGTAGTTTCTGTGGCAATTTATTTTGTATGATGAGGTTGACAGCCCCATGCACAATCTCATATCAGTCACCTTGTATGACATGCCTGAGGGTGCAGTTGTTCTGTTCCTTCTTTGTTTCTTGAGAGATCCCCTGGGAACTACATGGGGGGGGGGGGGGGGGGGGGTTCTCAAAACATGATCAATGTCAAATGTGACCATGTCAGACTAAATGTGAGTTGTAACAGTCATGTTATGTCAGAAACAAAACCATTCGTGAATAAAATAATGGAAATGACAAAACTGTCATATCAAAGCAACAGATAAGATAGAAAAAAATGTGTCCCTGATTGAAATTATGAAAGATCTTGTCTTGGGGTGGGAAGAGAGTCTTCAGGTTCTAAAGTTTTTCTATGTCTCGACACATGACAGTGGAAATTTACATGCCACTGGCTAATCAATAAAAACAACATTAACTGTGAGAATATTAGAATACGATGAAACTATCATTAAAGCAAGAACATTAACAACAATAACACAAGTTGAAGCTGGAAAAATATGACTTTCATTTTTAAAATGTTATTTAAATTAAACAAAGCAGCATTAAGCTTCTTTTTTGTACACACGCAGACGTCAACTTGACTATTGTGAAATAAAGCAGTGCTCAGCTTGAGGCTATTTGTATCTCCATTGAGTTTTTCCAGGAATGGAACTGGTAATCGCCATATGTGCTTTCTGTGTTGCTTACAAGTAGGGCATCTTTGAAGCAAAAGTTCAGCAGTTATTTTATCAGATCCACCGTTACACTCATCGGTAGCTTGTTGAATAGATGATGTCCCAATCTGTTGTTGCCCGTACTGAGTCTGAAGAGTACTGCTTGTTCTCTTCTGCTGAGCTGGTAATATGCTCTGCATCCCATTTGTTTCTGTATCTGGTTCTGAAAAAACTTGTTGCCTCTTCGAAAGTTATGCTTGCAACATTAAACAACAAACTGTACAAACTTGAGGACAATACTTGTTCTCTGGGTTTGAAACTAGTGTGGATTTTACATCTCCATCTACTTGCTGTTCATCTACATGTGTGCCTTGCATTCTCAACAATCAACAGGTTCTGTCTGGGAAAAAGACATACAACACATATGTATGGACAAACATGCACGTATATGCATATACATATATGTACACATGACACGCATCTATGGTTACATACAGACACATACATATTTTACTTTTATTGTAGAAACAGACTTCAAATTGTCTCATAAAGTGGATACATGGTGAAACATCTCATAATCACCACAGAATAAAGAAACCATATTATAATTCAGGGACATTGATAAACAATATTGGAAAACTACAAAGTAATTTTAAATGAAAACAGAATAGTTTTGTCCCCTTTTCCTTGACTCCATAACATGTCCTGCCATCACCACATAATTTTAAAACTGTTTTAAAAAAAAAAATATAAATTTGTGTTAAGTTTTAGCCATACTATGTAACAAGAACCAGACATGTGCCAGTGTAACAAGAAACAGACATGTGCCAGTGTAACAAGAGCCAGACATGTGCCAGTGTAACAAGAACCAGACATGTGCCAGTGGAACAAGAGGTGACAAGAAGACATTGACACTGGAGAGGACCCACAATGAGGAAACCTGTTGATAGCATTACACTGCAGTCCTTATTCTGGAATCCCCAGAGTAAGAGAGGTAGAGGAAGAAAGAAAAACATATGGAGAAAAGAACTGGCAGCAGAAATGAGAGGCATAATGAAAAACTGGAACAACTTTGATAGGAAGGTACAGGACAGGATAACCTTGCATAAATCTATTGAATGCCTATGTTCCTTGGGGAGCTAAAGGGTAATGTTGAATGTCTGATGCCATCTCAAATTCATTTTAAATATTCCCAACCTGTTACTCTCACTAAATCAACTCACAATCTAAAATCTCCATAGACAGCAAAGGCCACAGTAAGCACAAGGATTGTGATATCCACAGACAGCAAAGGCCACAGTAAGCACAAGGATTGTGATATCCACAGACAGCAAAGGCCACAGTAAGCACAAGGATTGTGATATCCACAGACAGCAAAGTCCACAGTAAGCACAAGGATTGTGATATCCACAGAAAAATTGGACCATTCATTCTTTTAACAGTGACACGATTATCTCACATTCTGAAATAAATTAAACAAAACTATTTTTCTATGATGCGTGACAACTACACAGGCATTATGAAAGACTTTAGAGTATCGGATTTTAACAATACAAGGTGATTAAAAAAGAAGAGAACACTTTCAAAAATGTATTAATCAGTAGTAACTAGGTATCATACAAACATGTATTCTAAACCAAATTATAAAGGAACTATCAGTTATTTTTATAATCTTACATATGCTCAACATGCACCCCTCATGTCACATGACACACATTAATCCTGTAGTCTAACTCATCCCAGACACTTTGTACCATAGGATATGCTACAAACGATCCATGCAAATTGGTTTACGCATCAGACAGGTTTCTGAACCTTTTACGTGCCACGGACACTTGCTGATGAAAGCTATGCACCCCTTTGATTGTCCAATGTAGGATATGGGCCCCTTTTTGAAAAAAAAATGTACAGAAAATCAATTAATCTACACCCTTTATCTCCCCAGGGAGCATAGGCCTTCAACAAACACATGCCAAGTCCTCCTGTCACGTGCCATCTGCTCAAGTTCTTTCCATGTTTTCCTCATCATTTTCACTTCTGTATCTAGTTATCTTCTCCATGTGCTGTTCACCGCTGTTGGTGTAGAGTATGCTCATCAGATGTCAAACCATCCATCATCTGTTGTTACCATGATGTTGTATCATCAAGGGTTTGATCGGCGTAACTTAGCATCATCACCATTTTCTAACTGCCTACTGTTAGGATAGAGAAACGAACCACTATACACACAACCAACAACATCAACTTTAGAATAGAGTATATGCCAACGGCCACAACACAGACCCCCTAGAATCCCTTCGTGGACCCCAGCTTAAGAAATCCTGCACTACTGATTCACTTGAAACCTAGTTACTCTGCACTACAGATTCACTTGAAACCTAGTTACTGAGAAATACAATGTTTGAAAGTATTCAATTATTTTTGAATCACAGTACAATGCCATATTACAACAGCACTCACATTATATTTAAAACTTTCTTTACCTCACACACATACTCTCACTCACACATACACACAGGCATTAGCAGCATACATTCAGAAAAGAAATCTCTCCACAGTTTTATGCAATAATGTTTACAAAAATATAATGTTTTATTCTGTACAAACTGCATATCACAAACAATTTCAAACAAGGAAAAATAAGCTAAAACGATAAAATTCATGAATCAATAATAAAAAGTAAAAAAAAATAAAAATAAAAAATGAGATTAAACTGTTCAACAATAAATTGTCTTCAGTAATAAAGCATTATTTCTACATGTAAGTTAATAAAACATAATAATTTAAACTACTCAAATGTAAACAGCCAAAAATATATGATGAAGGAAAAAGTTTGCAAAATGAATAGTCAAAAATATATGATGCAGGGACAAAAGTATGCAAAATGAATAGTCAAAAATATATGATAGAGTGACAAAAGTATGCTAAACAAATAGTCAAAAATATATGATGCATGGGAAAAGTATGTAAAATGAATAGTCGAAAATATATGATAGAGGGACAAAAGTATGCTAAACAAATAGTCAAAAATATATGATGCAGGGACAAAAGTATGCAAAATGAATAGTCAAAAATATATGATAGAGTGACAAAAGTATGCTAAACAAATAGTCAAAAATATATGATGCATGGGAAAAGTATGTAAAATGAATAGTCGAAAATATATGATAGAGGGACAAAAGTATGCTAAACAAATAGTCAAAAATATATGATGCAGGGGAAAAAGTATGCAAAATGAATTGTCAAAAATATATGATAGAGTGACAAAAGTATGCTAAACAAATAGTCAAAAATATATGTTGCATGGGAAAAGTATGTAAAATGAATAGTCGAAAATACATGATAGAAGGACAAAAGTACCGGTATGCTAAACAAATAGTCAAAAATATATGACGCAGGGGAAAAAGTATGCAAAATGAATTGCCAAAAATATATGATAGAGTGACAAAAGTATGCTAAACAAATAGTCAAAAATATATGACGAAGGGGAAAAAGTATGCAAAGTGAATAGTCAAAAATGTATGGTGTCAGAAAAAAAGTATGCAAATTCTACTATACAATATTGGAAATGTGAACTATCAATTAACCATTTACAACAACCATTACTGTATTAACCTTTTACAATAAAGCAAATATGAATGCCCATGTGACACAAAGGCATGAAAAAAAAAAGCGGCACAGAATAGTAACATGGTATCCTATCAAGCAGTTCACAGAAGGCAGCTAAGGAGCACTGGACAAGAGACTAGCCACCCCTTCCAGCAAAAACTTAAGCCACAGAAACTTCAGTTAGAGAACGAATGAACAAACTTTATTTTAACAGGGTTGAAAACTGGGCATGGAGGCCTCTATAACATTCTGCCCTTTGTCTAGACTTTCATTCTGTATGAATGAATGAAATATAAAGGGTTGAAATATGAATGAATAAAATATGAATGATTGATTGAATAAAATATGAATGGTTGAATAACCGAAATACATCTAGTACACATATATAAATAATTTATGCAATTAAAGTGTGCGAGAAAAGTGTTTTCGTTGCAGAAGTTTGAGATACAGTACAGGTATACCACTTCCTGCATCAAACATGAGATCCATAACTGATGATATTAATATTTTATAATGTAATGAAACATGGTTTTATAACAAGGCATGTCACTTCTAAGTGGTAGGATTTTATCACAATCATCAATAAGCAGCTAGCATATTTAAAGGGAGGTGTTACAATGAATGCTATTTCATAAATATTTGCAGGATTTCAATTAAAATGCACAGACTTAGAACACAGCAATAATAATTACACACAACAAAGTGTTTGATGGTACGGTGCTGTCGGCTGTCATGGAAAAGGTGGCCATATTGGAATTTAATGCTAAATTTCAATTCATTAGATTTTGTTTCTTTGTTTTTTTTCCCCCGAGATAAGAGCCCCAAATCTGAATGCAATGCTCATCTTCATATTACTTTTTTTTTAAAGATTTTGAATAACTTCAGTAGATCCCAAGCTTTTAGTATTTAAAGATAATACACTAAAGTTAGTAATAAATTTTGCAAAATTGTACATTATTTGCAAGAAATCACAATTTTGGTATGATTTCGGAATCATATTCTGATAAACCTTTTAAAATGTAAAAGAATGATAAAATTATGTGCCTAATCTCATGATGACTGATGCATACATGAGCCAGAATTAAGAAAATTAGTAACATTAGACAAAGTACTAAGAAATTAATGACATATTTGGATTCCAGGGATCCTAAATTATCATAACATTGATTAATCCTAAATTTCAAATTATTTCAACTTAATTTGTTTTTCTTTAAAAAAAAAAAATTTGTGCCTCGTTTTGGCAAGGCATGTCCCATTCAACACAGAAACAGGGTCTGTTGGGTATATTAGGGCGCTTGTCTAAACATAAGACTTTGTGGTCTGGTTTACTTACTTAAAATCCAGTGTAGCTCATCCCCATAAGCTTTTTCAAGGGAAAAAGTAAATTAAAACTATAGATCTAATGATCCAGGAAAGCTAAGCTAAGCATTAATCCATACATAGTGTAATATTATTTCATAACATGCATTATTAGATGTAATATATACTTCTGTTGTGGAAGAGTAGTAACTAGAAAGAGTGTGGATAGGGAATAGGAAGGTGTATGTTTTTTTTACTGTAGTGAGCGTTTCATTTTGTTGTGTTCACTGGTGTGAATAATTTATGCATGATGTTTGGCAGAGAGAGATCTGTTAACTGTTCTCGTGAGTTGAGCTGAGATATGAAGTGTTGAGGAGTCGGTTAAGAGATTCATAAGTGTAGAGATGTGTTTTCCGGTACAGCTGTGATTGTTGTCGACAGTGGCTGTATCTGTGTGATTCGGGCATTTTTACAGAATGCTCCCTACAAAGAAAAGATTGTGTTCCTATCTCATACGCTTCAAGGTTAAAGTGAATCTTTAATCCTGTGGATACTATACTTTTAAATGCTGACGGGAGATGGTAGAAAAGGTAAAGTATCTCGTTACATGCCCATTGAGGCATACTGGGAATATGGTGTTAGGCTCATATTTTCTTGACCATACGGCACACTAGGGGTGATGTGGTCAGCATCACACTGGCATCTTTAACCTTCCCAGAGTAGCTCTGGTACCCAATTCATGAGGCTGACAAGAGACAACTAGTCGTAAATTTCTCTGGCTTTAAAATTCTTTATTTTCACCCTCTGCATACATGCCACACGCTATGGTTTACCCATAATCTGTACGGGGTGTTTGCGTTTTCAGATGTGTACGGCCCGTATATACCGTCTGTATGGGTTTTTTTTCGCCTAATTATTAAATATACATATAAATCGACCGTTTTGTGCCACTACACAATTTTCCGTAATTTGCGTCATGAGATTCGGCGAGATTTTAAGCCAAGTGGATAAAAAAAAAAAAATAACCAATGAAAATCAAGCTGCCTATTTTTCAATTGCCGCGGGATGTGCGTGGCGTGTTCATTCACAATTTTTCGCTAAAGCTAGCGCGAGGTTACTGATTACACTAGTCAACAACCAAAATGTACCAGAAATGAAAATAGCTGATCTTAACTAATTTTGGTGTGCTGAAAACGAAAACGACATTAAAAAATGTTGATTGGCTCTAGTTTTCAAGATATATGCTACTAGTTTATTTAATTACTGTCAATTTGTATATATGACGCAACTGTTGTGGGCGATTGCATAATTTTTTCTAATGACCAATAAAAATGTAACTAGAAGTTGATGATGCAATCCCACCTATGATTACATCACCTTTGTGTATAAATATCTTATCTCTGATAAAATTTTGCCATTAGTTAGTGCATTTGTCCTTATCAAAAGTATCGTAGAAATGCCTAGAACATGTGTGAGCAGTGCTAATAATTTCTGTTATATATGTGGTGAGGTGACATTTCTATCACAAAAACGAAATATAACTAAAGTGATTAAGAAGGTGTAGTTTGTATTTTGGCTGCAGAATAGGAGATCAAGATAAGAGCTGGGCGCCACACATATGCTGCAATACATGTGCAGCACATCTTAAACTGTGGTTGACTGGCAAAAAGCAAGCTATGCCTTTTGCAGTCCCAATGATTTGGAGTGAGCCCACTGATCATCTCAACAACTGTTACTTTTGCATGGTCCCTCCAATTGGGAAAGGCATATCAAAGAAGAAAAAATGGACTCTGGAATATCCAAACATCCCTCTGCAATACGTCCGGTACCACATGGCGATGACCTACCAGTTCCCAAAGTGCCAGAATCATTTTCAGCTGCTTCCACTGATGAAGAAGAGGACATTGGTGGTCCTGAACCATCAACCTCAAGCGACCCAGATTTTGAGCAAACTACATCCACTAAACCACACTTAATAACCCAAGGTGAACTGAATGATCTTTTAAGAGATCTGAATTTACCGAAGAACAAGGCGGAGCTTTTGGGTTCCAGATTGCAACAGTGAAATCTCCTGGCAGAAGATGTTACAATTTCTGTGTATAGGAACCGCCAGAAGCCGCTTATTACATTCTTTTTCAAAGAGGGTGACCTTTCTGCGTGCCACAACATTTCTGGTTTAATGGCAGCCCTAAAAATCAATTACATACCGGAAGAGTGGAGGCTTTTCATTGAGTCTTAAAGCTGTTTTGTTGAATAATGGTAATGTGTTACCGTCAATTCCAGTTGGTCACGCAGTTCATATGAAAGAAACTTATGAAAACATTAAGCAGCTTTTGAAGTGTATAAACTACGATCATCATCATTGGTCACTTTGCGGTGACTTAAAAGTGGTTGCTCTTTTGCTTGGACTACAGGGTGGATACAACAAGTACTGTTGCTTTCTCTGTGAGTGGGATAGCCGTGCATGAAGTGACCATTACATCAGAAGACATTGGCCAATCAGGCAGTCATTGCAGCCTGGCAGTAAGAACGTTGAGAACCCAGCACTTGTCGACACCAGCAAGATTTTGTTGCCACCCTTGCACATTAAGCTGGGTCTCATGAAAAACTTGTCAAGGCAATGGAGAAAACAGATGAGGCTTTGAAATACCTCATCAGAAAATTTCCAAGACTGAGTGAAGCTAAAATAAGAGAGGGAGTATTTGTTGGTCCGCAAATTCAAAAACTTCTTCGTGATGACGAGTTTCTTTGCGTGTTGCATGGCAAGGAAAAAGCAGCATGGCTAACATTTAAGTCAGTGGTGGACAATTTTCTTGGAAACAACAGATCTGATAATTACAATGAAATTGTAGAAAATCTCCTTCTGAAGTATAAGAGTCTTGGCTGCAACATGTCTTTGAAAATTCATTTTCTGGATTTCTTTACGTCAAACTGTGGAGCGGTCAGTTATGAGCATGGTGCATGGTGAACGATTTCACCAGGACATTGCTGCTATGGAGACAAGGTATCAAGGCAATTGGAGCCCTTCAATGCTTGCTGATTACTGTTGGACTGTGACAAGAGACACCTCATTGATTGACTACAAGAAGCAAGCAAAGAGAGCTCGAACAGAGACTGAATAATGACAGAACAGGTTCAAATGTGCCTTTTTAAAACATGATATGTGAACTTTAAATAATGTTTTTATTTTTTCTATCATTTTATGTTGAAATATCAATTAATTGAGTATGTAACCACAATTTTTATAATGCTAAAGTAGAAAGACTAGCTGTTCACCCCAGAGAATTAAACAAGCATACATTATTTGTATTAATAATAATAATAATAAATTCTTTAAGCACCAAACACGGCGCATAAGGCAGAAACCAGTGCTCTCCAGTTTGTTCGTTGCGACGCCACTCCTCTTAGCTCTTGCACATTATTTGTATTACTGTAATGTAAATTCATCATTTTTTTAAAAACCAGAGCCAACTGGTGAATTTCATTATGATATTTGAAATCAGCATGTCAAAATCAATAAGAAATGGTATATTTAATTTTTGGTACAAATAACTTTTGAAAATTTGTTGACTAGTGTTATTTGAATGATTACGCAGCACTGAGTCGAGCCTATTGTTTAGGATTATTTCCAGTTTAGTATTGGTAAGTAATTCTTTTTTTTTTAAAAGTATTACAATAACTTTGTTTAGATGAAGTTAGATTTAACTGTCAGATAACTTAGGCCTAGGCTATGCTTTTTTTTTCCGTAAGATTTAGCATTTTATTATTTACGGCTGCTTAAAAAAAAGGCGGATACCACTTCATATTATTTGATTTCCCTAAAACTTGTAGAAAGTGCGTAAGAAATGTAAATTTGAATAATAATACAATACAAATAATGGGTAATATCGGAATGACAGTCGCCGAACGATCTGCATGTATTTTCGTACCATTTAGGCTAGTAACACTAACCTTAAATCTAAATGGTGCGAAAATACATGCGAAGCGTTCGGCGTCCGATATTACCAAATTATGAAACTGAAGAAAAAAAAAAACACACACACAAAAGCAAGGCAAATTTGCAATTATTTATATATATATATATATATATATATATATATATATATATATATATATATATATATATATATATAATTTAAGATTAGTAAACCTAACCCAAAACGCTTATTACTGGTCTCTTTAGACCTATACTTTTATTAGGCACTATAGAACAGACACCAAACTGTTCTTCATTTCCACCATAAATTTTATTAATATTTTTTGCAGAAATAGACTAAATGATGATACAGTTACAGCATTTCTACAATGCAAAATAAATTCTAACTCCTGTTGTTTAGGTTTTAAAGCAAGTGAAGACATGCTTAAAAAGGCAAAGTGCGCATGTCCCTATGATGGTGCAGAACCATCTAATTGAATATATTTTTTACATGAATTAACTCTTTTGTTACGTTTTTCAGTCTTTGTACAGGTTTTGCAGGTCTTTGTACAGGGTTTTTGGATTTTTTGTACAGGTTTTTCATGTCTGAGGTGTGGCATGTATGCCTCTGTCACCTAGAGATCTCTCAAGTTATTCCCTGTGATCTACTGGTAGACTGAGATCTACCTTAACTCTTAGTATATGAGCTAATTTCATGACTACCTTTACAGATTTTGCAATAAACAATTTATTTATAAAGATAACATAAGTGTTATATATCAAAATGTGAAGAAATGAAACCCCTATATCATGCACATAACTAAATTGTTCAGTGGTTTTAAACATGCATTCACCTATAAATTTTCGCTATTGACGGGGATCGATCATCGGCCTCTCTAAGAGGCCGCTCGTATACTAAGAGTTAAGCCACCCATTCCCTCCTGCCCAACTTTTCCATTGAAAAAGAACAACTTTTTTTTTGCTTGTATTAGTTTTTACATAATCATGAAGATTAGATCATCTAGGCTGTTAAATTAGTGATATACCATATGTGGGTGATGCATCACAAATAGGTACTATGCCACAAATGGGTAATGTATCATAAATAATTCATATTAAAACTGTGAAAAATGGTCAATGTTTCAATAAGTGATACACCATAATAGGCTGTCATAAACTGTTTCACCATAACAACATCTATGGTACATATGTTATGGTCTAGTGTAATTCCTAAGGGCTTCTGAGAAGATGAGGGGAAAAAAAAGGTCCTTTAAGACACATCTACTATGAGGCTAATATTGTCCTGTGTAGTTCGAAAAAGGAGGGGGGGGGGGGGGGGCTCTTATGAGATAAAGGAAGAATAGCACCACTGCTCCCTCAGGCATGTCATACAAGGCGACTAATGAGGTTGTGTGTGAGGCTGGCAACCTCATTAAACAAATCAACATGCCACAGAAACCACCGCTGTAAGAGCATGTGAATGCTTTCTGCAAGCTTTCTACAATGGGGATCAGTTACAGTGGTGGCTCTATAGGGAGCTAAATGGGGAAACTATGAATGATGATGAATTTGAGGCTGTGCATGGTGGTAAGCAACCTTTTGTAAAAGAAACTGATACACAAACTAACACTACAACAACAAACAAACAAATGCTTCGCTGAAGCTTCTGACAAAGGGAACCAGCTGCAGTGGTGGCTCCATGCTCCAGGGGAAGCAACTGAAATATGTTGTGCTGTGTCTGCTGCTGTCAACAAAACAAACTAAAAATAAAATGCTTTTCATTGGTAGAAACCTGGCAGATGTGTCAGTAGATTTATTCTACTAACAGTTTCCAATCGTTATAGTATCACAGATCACGCACTATCATATGCATGTCTATCTCCTAACTAGTCATGTCTTACTTGTAGTAAAGTTTTCCACCATGTACAAAAGTGTCACAAGTACCTTAATCCATCACTGTCATTTGGCTCTCTTGTTTATGGTGTATTTATACTGGTGTATACTTAAAAAATAAAAATAAGGTCTTGCCAAATAAGTCTTTCCTTGACAATTTCTATATCCTTCCATACGAGTCCCACATATTTCAATTCTCTCTCAGCCTCCTGTCTTCATGTACTCTTTGGTATTCTCTTTCTCCTCTTTGTCTGGGGGGATCTGTGCCAATGATTGTCATGCTATAGTATATACTGGCTTTGTTTTCATCATATTCAATCCACCTGCATTTTTTTCTTTAAATTTTAGATCTATTTGTTTATGTTTTGGTCTTCTCCAGATGTCTTCACTCCTGATCATGTCCTGCGATTTAATGTAGCTATTTTTCTTAGGCATCTTTTCACACACATCTACAACATTCAGCATGTCTTTAACACAAAGGGCATCTTACGCTTTTAAGAGTACACAAACCAAAGGAATGAGTTACCTGGGAATAAATTAAAGCCTTTTAAAAAGTGAGCGTGAAAGAATTAGTTCTGCTCATTAAGAAAATGAGCACTGCCAGTAAGGTAGAAACACTGACCATCATTAATATAAACACAAAATGTCAGCATACAGATGTTTTACGCCACATTTAAATAATTTATAGCGTAAAAGATCATCATAGTCAACAATCAGCATTATCTAAGGCCCAGGGATATATAAGATTGAGACAAATCCATCAAAGCCAGTCTTAAGTTTCTCTCTCAAACTCTTGTTCTGCCTTTCTGGATGTGCCTCAAAGATGTTGTCTTTATGTGCTCCTACCTTCCTTTTTATGTTTCTGTGACGTCCATTCTGCTGCTTATTTCAACCCTGTCTGTTAAGGCATGATATTTGACCAATCCACTTTCAAATTTTCCCATCATAAACAGACTGATTTAATTTATTCTGGTCTATTCATAAATTTCTATGTTTTTTTGTTTTTTTTTAAACTTTGCTTGCCCAAGTTACTCGTAGTATTCCCTTTAAAGCTTTGTCTTAAAATTCACTAAAGAAACTTTATTTTCTGTATCTATTTTCTTTGCTTCTACTCCACATAACATAATTCTGATGAACATTAATGCAAGGTTAGCTTAATATATAGTCGTTATAGCTTCTTCCTTTTGTACATGTCAAACAGTAATTTATCCCTGATAATACAGTTCAGGTTCAAAGTCAAGCTTCAAATGAGACAAATAAGTATTGTCGACACCAGAAAACATTTAGCCATGTTTTACAGGGCCCAAAAGGAAAGCAAAGAATAGTATAAATCAGGGGTTCTCAAACTTTTTTTGCTCAAGGTCCTCTATTAAAGACATATATAATGTGGTTCAGAGGTTATACCAGAGCAGCAAGAGAAACCTGAGGCACACTGCCAACTTTTATGACAGAAATAGATGTCGTTACAAGAGTATGGTCAGACAAGCCTGAGACTTCTTCGTTCGTCCTCAGACTTCTATATTAATGACTCTAATAAAGGCAGTAGTCAGTTCCAAGGTTCCATTATGGGACCAGCTGCAGGTGTGGCTCCATGCTCCATAGGGAGAAACAAGGAAAATGATGACGAGACATGAGCACGAACAAAGAAGAAGACTCAACTCATTTATGAACTACCATTTCCACAGAAAGAAGAAGACTCAACTCATTTATGAACTACCATTTCCACAGAAAGAAGAAGACACAACTCATTTATGAACTACCATTTCCACAGAAAGAAGAAGACACAACTCATTTATGAACTACCATTTCCACAGAAAGAAGAAGACACAACTCATTTATGAACTACCATTTCCACAGAAAGAAGAAGACACAACTCATTTATGAACTACCATTTCCACAGAAAGAAGAAGACACAACTCATTTATGAACTACCATTTCCACAGAAAGAAGAAGACACAACTCATTTATGAACTACCATTTCCACAGAAAGAAGAAGACTCAACTCATTTATGAACTACCATTTCCACAGAAAGAAGAAGACACAACTCATTTATGAACTACCATTTCCACAGAAAGAAGAAGACACAACTCATTTATGAACTACCATTTCCACAGAAAGAAGAAGACACAACTCATTTATGAACTACCATTTCCACAGAAAGAAGAAGACACAACTCATTTATGAACTACCATTTCCACAGAAAGAAGAAGACACAACTCATTTATGAACTACCATTTCCACAGAAAGAAGAAGACACAACTCATTTATGAACTACCATTTCCACAGAAAGAAGAAGACACAACTCATTTATGAACTACCATTTCCACAGAAAGAAGAAGACACAACTCATTTATGAACTACCATTTCCACAGAAAGAAGAAGACACAACTCATTTATGAACTACCATTTCCACAGAAAGAAGACACAACTCATTTATGAACTACCATTTCCACAGAAAGAAGAAGACACAACTCATTTATGAACTACCATTTCCACAGAAAGAAGAAGACACAACTCATTTATGAACTACCATTTCCACAGAAAGAAGAAGACTCAACTCATTTATGAACTACCATTTCCACAGAAAGAAGAAGACACAACTCATTTATGAACTACCATTTCCACAGAAAGAAGAAGACTCAACTCATTTATGAACTACCATTTCCACAGAAACAAGCATGTTAGGAATGCAATGGGCAACTTAAAAAAATATGACCAATTAAGAAAAAGACTTGGAAGAGAAATTCATTACACGTATAAGAAAGCGTAAGTCTACTTTTAACGAGAATACTTTGAGACAAGGAAAGTAGTACATACAGTGACATTTGACAGAATCTACAAAGAGGCAGATGACAACAAAAAGATGAACATGCTAGACATTTTAACAACACGGTCCAGGACCAAGTCAGAAACAGGAATGGCAGAAAACAATAAGGACCAGATGTTGTGGAGACACATGATCACCTACATCAGATGGCACAGTATTTGAAGACCATAGCCCAGTTAAGACCTACCTCTTATGAACTACGATTTCGAAAAGTAAAATGAAAATGGAATGATGGTAGTTGACGTAATGGGCGTTACTTCGTCAACATTAACACCTCCAAAGAAAACATCATTATTAAATAGTTTGTTTCTACTATCAACATACTAGCACCCAATAAAAAGATTAACCAAACACTGAGAAAATTTCAAGTTAATACAGAACAACTTAGCTACTCAAAATAATGATAGGTAATTAAGTTATGAGACAAACACAAATAATATGAATCTTAATAAAGCTATGAGATATACACAAATAATGTGAATCTTACAAACTTTCACTGAATTTAAAAAAAAAGCATAAATAAAAAGACAATAGTAATATAAATGACTAAGTTAATGATTCCATATCAAACTAATAATCAACCTTTTTTTTTTTGCTACAAGGGAAAAACTGAGATTCAAGGAATGGAAAAAACCCAAGGTTCATGTCAATTTCTGTCTCTTTAGATGAATGTTAAATTAGGAAATGGCTTGGTTATGGGAAATATATGATCGTAAGTAATCAAAGAACAAAATATATGATCATACGCAATAAATGAACTGTCAAATAAACAAAACTGTCAAATAAACAAAGTACAATTTAACCAGAAAAAAATCTACAAAAAATGTATATGTAAAAGACTAAGCTATCAATTTTTTTTAAATCAAGCAAAATCAGATCTGAATGAGGCGCACAAGAATGCACATACACTAACACACATATTATGGGAGAGGATGAAAAATGGAATGAACCTAAATTGACCCAAGTAAATGCACATTAACTAAAACAGCTGGGTATAGGGGAAATAATAATAGCCCCCTCAGTCAAAACTGACTATGGGAATGCGTGCCCCTGAGGTGACAGCCCTCAGCTGCTTTTTTTCCTGCTGTTCCTTTTGACGTTTTCTCCTCTCTTCTGCTTGCTGTGAGAGCTTCTTTTCACCCAATCTGAGGTGGCGCCGTAGATAGCATTGCCACTTGGTGCAATCGCCAGCTTCATACTCCCAGGTTGCTGGATTTATGTATAGGGGTAAAGTGTAATTTATCTAATAATCAATGGATGCTTGTGTAATGATAACTCCACCTCATTTGCTGACAATGCACAGTAGTACTGTGCACCCTAACCCTAACTGCGTACAGAGTAAATTATTTCATTTCAAAATATTTTCCAATCATTTTTGTTCATTTTACCCAGGTTGGTCAGAACGCAGATTACCCATACCCATGTCAAACTTGAAATCATTATTTTATTCTGACTTTACCCACATGTTTTAGTTAAAAGTACACTTTACCCGCGTTAACTTAGGTTTGTCATGTTATCTATCATTACAAGCAACAACAACAAAGAAAATCACACACACACACCCACCCACCCACGCACGCACACACACAATCTCACAAAGTTGGTAATATGTTGACAGTTTGAACTATTGCTTGGGACCCAAAGACGCAACAACAGACATAGCAGTCAGTGACCCATAGCTTGACTGCTTGCGTCAGGGTCAGCGAACCAGAGCTGACCAAGACCCTACTCCACCTCCAAGTGGTGGTCCTGGAAACAGGCTGCCTCACTGTAGTCTGGCTGAGTGAGTAGGGATCGAAGAGGGAAGGCTAACCTGGTCCCAAAAATGCTGTGCGGAAGTTGGATGTGTCGGCCGAAAGGCGCAAATATCACAGCTTCGCTGTAAACGGGCACAACGCAACCAACGTCCTTTTTAGGACGAACGAGGAAGAAGAACAACTATTGCTTGCACAAGAAAAATTATTTAAAGACAGTTTGGAAGGGCTAAAACCAAAACCATTGTAATAAGAAAATATAGTTAAAAATGATGTGAATTTGAAAAGGAGAAGGAGATGTGTCAAATTCTGAGCATTTCGGGCTTGACGTTGAGGGCCATATTGACTGGGTCAGTGCTTTCAAATGCATATTAAATGTATCTTCGATTATTTTCAACTAATGAAACCTGTACCAACTGATTGCAAAGAATCCGAAGGTTCATACAATATAAGCATCTGAAAATGTTCACTTGTATCCAAACTAAAGGTTTCTTAGATTAAGATAGACTATGATTACTGCACTCTCAGGTATGTCGTATATGGCGACTAGAATAAAGCTGTTCAACTTCATCACGTAAAACAAATTGCTACAGAAACCATTGCAGCAAGAGCATGTGAATGTTTGGTGCAGACTTCCTGTACGGGAATCAGCTGCAGTCGTAGCTCCATGTTCCGTAAAAGCACAAAAGAAAATTATGAAGAAAGGTTTCTTATATTTCACTTGAAATCCAATTTGCTGACAAATTACTGATTTTGCCCGACTATGCCACACACACAAAAATGGAAGAAAGATTCAACATGTGGATAATATGATTTTCACAATTCTCTTATTAAATATTAAAAATGGTTGTACACATCAGAATCATCAGGTGCCATCTTCATATCGAAGGTCGGCTGCA
This sequence comes from Oreohelix idahoensis, assembly GCA_024509875.1. Taxonomy (NCBI): domain Eukaryota; kingdom Metazoa; phylum Mollusca; class Gastropoda; order Stylommatophora; family Oreohelicidae; genus Oreohelix; species Oreohelix idahoensis. The sequence continues at coordinate 199,930 of JAMPIV010023003.1, read as the reverse complement.
ATGGATCTCCAACAGCTTTTGTCTATTCTCTTGATGGTGCACTCTGATAGACTGCTCCATAATGTAAATGACAATCTAGGATGCTTTCTGGCACATTTCCTCAAACATTGTACACACTAAACTACAGAACCAAACCCACATATAAAGAACATCCTAGGATGTTTTCTAGCAATGAACCTGCATGCAAAAAACACCCTAAGATGTTTTACAGCACCATTTCATATGCAAAGGATGACCTATGTTGTTTTCTGTTTCCCTTTACCCTTCGGAAGGAGGAAGTTGGGTAAGAATTTTTTCTTCTTAGACTTTTTCTCTGCTATCCCTTCTGAGCCCCCACCTCTTGAACTCTGTAAAGATTCTAAACTACTATGTTCTTGTTCAGGACTCCGCATAAGTTGACCTCTAGACAGGGTAGAGTGAGACTGGCTTCTTGTAACTGAATCCAAGCTGGCAGCATCTGAATCCTCCTGATGGCTGCTCTGATTGAATGACTGCTGAGTTGGAGTGATGACCATGCTAGCAGAGTGAGGAATGGTGACAGGAGATAAGGGATATCCACTGCTGGACACACCACTCAAGTTTAAGGACATGATATTGTTATTGATAGTATCTCCTGAATCATTAAACAGAAGTTTTCCATCTGTGCTGTCACTGCTGTTGCGTGCTGCTACAGAAGAGGTGGATTTAGCTGAAAGATGATTGCCTGAAACAGCGTTATAGATTTTCATGGATGAGTTTCCAGCTCCTCTGGGAATGGTATTACTGGCCAGGAGGTTTCCTGATGAGCCAGCCTTGCTGAGGTTGGAGGACAGGACAGGAGTGGAGGTTGTGTTGAAGGCGTATGGGGGGTAAGACATGGACTGGTTGTAACCACTTCTTGCCTGGCCATGATGGCTCTGGGTAAATCCATGACTGTGGCCATTGGTTGAACTTGGGGAGACTGGAGACAGTGATGTAGTGGAAAGTGTGCGCTCATGTTGAGAACTACAAAGAAAATGTTAAAACACACAAGTCAAAATAAGAAAATTGTCATAAGTGTGCAATTTCTAATTCATACATACACTTAAAGAGGGCATTTGTCATTTTTTTTTAAAAACAAACAAACAAAACAACAACAAATATTTACCAATTATGAGTTATAGTAGTCAATGAAAACTGAGTAAAAGACTAAAAAAAGTAACTGTTGCCAGATAAACTAATGAAGAGCCTATAACTATCTAAAACAAAATGTACTGGAATGTTATTGTCTTCTTTTGCAAGTATCATGTCTGGTGGTGTAGGAGATCATGTCTCTCCACAACTTCCTGTCTCCAGTACTATTTATCAATTCTGTTCTTGACTTTTTGCCATGCTATGATATCAAACTGTCCAGTATCTTCTGTCTTTGTCATCCTCTGCCTCTTTTTCCTTCAAACTTTCCTGCTGTCATGATATATTCCAGCTTTCTTCTCCTCATAACATGCCCAAAGAAAGTTGATCGCTTCCTTCTAATATGAGGAATAAGCTTCCTTTGCATATTGGCATCTTTAATGACATCCTCATTACTCTTTTTAGCTGTCTATGGTGTTTTTAACATTCTTCTGTAAAAACACATCTCTGTGGCCTCTAGTGATTTTCTTACTTGGTTACTTATTGTCCACGACTCACTTCCTTATGTTAGGGTTGGTTCTATATAACACTGAAGAACTCTCTTACTTCCACTGACAAAGGACTGTCGCATACAATACTTTTCAATTTATAAAATGCTGTATTTGCCTGGGCTATTCTACTCTTTACCTCTGAGATGCTTCTTCCAGCTAATGTTATTAACGTGCCTATGTATTTTAATCTATTGACTTGTTTTAAAACTGTTCCATTTAATTTGATAGTATGTTGTATATAGCCTGGAATGTTATAGCCTGCATTTATACACTAACAAAATAAAACTCCCACATACTTCTCTCCCAGCTGGAAAACAACTGAGCTTGATGAAGACCCTATAGTTCCAGTGGCTGATGTGTTTCCAGTAGTGAGTCCCTGTAGCTCGTTGTCTCGACTGCCATTCCTCACATGTCCCCCTCCTGTACTGCCAGAGGAAGATACCTTGCCCAGATGTGACAGAGATCCAGTGCTTCCTGTCATAGTCTGTTGCTTGTGGAATGTTGATTTGCCCGAGGAGGGAAGTGTGGTGGGTGAGTAGCCTGATATGAGGATAGCAGAATAAATAAATCAGTACAGATTAGATCTAGCAAGAAATTGTTTTCATCATAAATTAAAGATCATGTTTAAATCTTCAACAAAATGAAAATAGTTTCAAACATTATTTTTAAAATTACATTTAATGTAAGATTCTACTGATATGAAAAACTTGGGTATACATTACTACACTTAATACACAATGATGAATACCTTTTAGCTTTCAAAGCAAAACCTCTCAGATTTAAGTAATACCATCTATTTTGTTGTTGTTAGAAACCAGTGCCAACTCTAGTTCTTCAAACAGAGAAAATCTATTCATCAATTTATATTTTGTCTTGTAAATAGCAGTAAATCTTTAGTTTTATGACTGAGTTCTTCAGTGAAATAGTCACTATTAACAAGGTCACAATAACATGACTGATAGAAGAAAAAAATGTACACACCCTAAATTCTGAATATCGATAAGTTTAACAGGATCTAATTTTATTTGTTCAGGTAGTTTCCAAGTTCATTAAATCAAGCTCAATACAAATCTCATGTGTCTCTTTCAGACTCTAAACTTAAAAAAATCTTATTAAAATAATTTTCCTTTTGCATTACCATAATCCATTATAAGCATTATCATTTCTTATTACAATGGGGCCTCAGTTTATGTCAGGGGTGTGTTTCTTGGAGGTACCAGCATAAACTAAAGTGATGAGGAACAACAGACACTTATATAAATATAATGGAACTCACTGAGGATATATTCCTGGTATATCCAAAATTACCAACAACAATTACACTACTATTTAGTTTAGTCCCAGAAGTTAAATAGAATACGCAATATGTGCTATGTCTATTATTTCTGACTTCTGAGTTACTGTAGTTACCATCTTGACAATTTGTTGTTACCATGTACGAAAAATTTAGATCATCTGTTAATATTCAGGGACATTCTTACCAGTAATCTATGAGTATAAAATGATTCAATCATTGGTATGTACTTCAGTTGTGTTATTATGCTTTACAGATAACATTTTCAGCCTTAGTTTGCTGTAAATAAACTTTTGATTCTGTGCAATTCCTGCCAATCCAGCTTTGTCAAGTACAGCTCTCACACAACAGTACATGTGACTAATCATCATCATTGTCCTTTGTGCTCCATACAGAACATGGCACCACCACTGTAACTGGTCCCCTTGCAAGAATCCTGTATAAAGTATTCACATGCACCTACAGTGGTGGTGTCTGTAGCAACTTCTATTACATGATGAGGTTTCCAGCCTCATATTCGTCACCTGGGTGCAGTTGTCCTATTCTTTGTCTCTCCAGTTACCCCTGGCAACTACGTTATTAATGCATGTAAGTAAAATGGAAATTGATACAATCCACTCTCATCAACATTAACCAGAACATCTGAGGATTTTTAATCCTTGTTTATAATGCTTTTAAAAGGACAGTAAATTCTCATTCTGCCTCTGCATCAGTGCTTGCAGCCTCGCTTGCAACTTTAACAATGTGAATTAGGGTTTGTTGTTTTGAACCTGAAGAAACATTCTCTGCTGGCTGTTACAAAGTAATTTCTGCCATCTTCATTCAGTTCATTGAATAAAACTCCTGGCCTTATCCATATTTGACGCCTGCATTCAGGATATATTGAGCTCTTTCACTGCCTAAACCCTCAACATATATTGTGTATCCTCTCCATCAAGCTCCAATGTAAATAATTATCTTGCAAGTAATTACAAGAACTAATGATTCTAAAGGTTATTTTATTTTCTCAGAACTCTTCACTATGGTGTTAACATTTGAAAGGTGTAAAGTTCAGAGCTCTAAATACATTAAAACTTCATTCACCAGTCTCTCCTCTTCCTAAACCTCACATTTTTTAAACTTCCAAACCTAATACTTGCAAGCTATCTCAATACCATGTCAACTGTGGCTTTCAGTATAACTTCTGTGAGTGGACATCTCTTACTTTTTTTTTTTTTTTTTAAAGATAAATGAAAAATGGTAAATTAGAAAACAAATGTGTTTTCCTATTTAAGAATTGTGTTCTACTAATTCCACCAGACCAGAATTACTCTCAAGTTGTCTAAATAGAACTGTAATAAACTGAGGCCCCATCAGTTGTAGTTAGTTTTCTTCTGTGATAAACTGTTAAACAGCAACATCTTTCATAGAATTACCTGGATGTATAGGAAATCTGAAGACATGACATAATTAATTTGCAATGTTCCGGTATAATGTTCATGCTATAATATGAAAATTTGCCACACACTGAGGTAGTTTTCCCATGCCATAAGGTAATATTGCCTACATTCCAGCATAGCTTGCATGCTAATAAATGGTTCAGATGTACACACCCTGGTGCCTAATGTAAGATTATAAATTCTAAAACAGAGTGACAGTGCACAGCAGTGTCTTTTAATAATATACCTACACCCTGGTGCATGAAAAAGAATGTTCTTTTAAAACCAAGTGACAGTAGATGATGAAAAGTGACTTTTTATTAAATATTATTGGTAGAAGAGGAACGACTAAGTAAGTATTATCTGGTGGGTGACATAAGGTTCTAAGATGAAGTGACAGAAAAATTAGGAAAATGTGACTTTTTATGCAACATATGTACAGTATTGCATGGTAAGAAGATCTACAGTGCAGTAACTAAGATTTAGAAAAGTGACATTTTTGTTTGTGACATGACAAGGTTTAAGAAGTAAAAGTAATAACGTTGTTTGTTCGGTCTTTTCCCCAAAGCACTGAATAATGTCTACCATTAATAATTACTACCTATAAACATGCTGAATATAATCGTCATCTTGCAGGTAAGATCTGACTTATGTACTAAACTATTTGAACAATTTTCCTTCATTTCATAATTTAATATGCTCCATTACTGTAAGCTGTACACACACACATATACATATATATTACATATGGCTTCATATTTACATGTTTAAATATAGCCATTTGTTTTCTCTACCTGCATAACGCACTTCAGGTACAGAAGAGCTGTTTATCTAATTTTATCATTAGCATTCAATTCAACATACAATTAGTACAGAGCTAACAAAAGATCTGCAGAACAAAGTAATCCCATCAAATTCAGTGAATGAAACAACATGAAAATATTAAAGTTTGTGGCAAAGAAGAACAACACTTAAGTCAGTAAGGGTGCCGCCTGTTTGCTTGTAAGGGACAATTCAATTATGTAACTTCAATCTTGCCCCTATGTAGACAGCTTGCTTCTCATCAATGAAACAATCAACCTACTCGTTTGTCCATTTGAATAACAACACAAAGAGAAGAAACAAACAGAATCCCAGAGAAGAGGAAACAGTCTGTAACAAATGCATCAAATGTTACAATCATGCCATGTTGCAAGCACCTTCTACTGGAAAGAAAAATGAAAATGAAAAAAAAAACCTGCAAAGTGAACCAGTTAACTTCTTTTATGAACGGGTAAACATAAATTCTGCGCTTGTATTTAACATAACGACAAAATGATACAAAAACATCCGAGAGTTTTGCTTCGATAGATGAAAATAATTTTAAAATCAAGCCATTTTAATTTTAGTTCAGGCCAATGGTAATTATGATAATTGGATTTACTTTTGTGTTTCTTAGTTGTTTGATTAAAGTTTAAAGCAAATATTCTTCAAGCCTATTAGTGGCGCCTAAGGTAAGATAAAGGATCCCGTTACACGCCTATTGAGGCATATTGGGAATACGGTGTTAGGCCTGTATTTTCTTGACAAACGGCACACTAGGGGTGATATGGTCAGCATCACGCTGGCCGCCTTAACCTTCCCAGAGTTGTTCTGGTACCCAATTCATGAGGCCTGGTCAACCCCGGAGCCATTTGCGGTCTAAAAAATCCCACATCAACTGGGGATCGAACCATGGACCACCGAGCTAGGAAGCCAGGGCACTATCCACTGCGCTACCGCGGCTCCTAGTGGTGCCTAAGCTGACAGTAAAATTATATTTCAATGTATGTTTCAAAGTTACTAAAGTGTAACAAATATTCTCCAAGCCTGTTAGTGGCTAAACTTACAAGTAACATTATATTCTACTTTCTTTGCTTCTAAGTTTGGTGTTGTGTTAAAGTGTAACAAATATTCTTGAAGCCTATTATTGGTATCTAAGCTTAAAATAAAATTAATAGTTTACTTTGCTGTTTCCAAGTCAGTTGTTAAAGTATAACAAAAATTCTCCATGCCCACTAGTGGCAGCTAAGCTTAGAGTAAAATTATATTTTAATTTAATGTTTCCAAGTCAGTTGTTATAATAAAGTTTAACAAATATTCTCTGAGCCCATTAGTGGCAGCTAAGCTTAGAGTAAAATTATATTTTAATTTAATGTTTCCAAGTCAGTTGTTATAGTAAAGTTTAACAAATATTCTCCGAGCCCATTAGTGGCAGCTAAGCTTAGAGTAAAATTATATTTTAATTTAATGTTTCCAAGTCAGTTGTTATAATAAAGTTTAACAAATATTCTCTGAGCCCATTAGTGGCAGCTAAGCTTAGAGTAAAATTATATTTTAATTTAATGTTTCCAAGTCAGTTGTTATAGTAAAGTTTAACAAATATTCTCCGAGCCCATAAGTGGCAGCTAAGCTTAGAGTAAAATTATATTTAAATTTAATGTTTCCAAGTCAGTTGTTATAATAAAGTTTAACAAATATTCTCCGAGCCCATAAGTGGCAGCTAAGCTTAGAGTAAAATTATATTTTAATTTAATGTTTCCAAGTCAGTTGTTATAATAAAGTTTAACAAATATTCTCCGAGCCCATTAGTGGCAGCTAAGCTTAGAGTAAAATTATATTTTAATTTAATGTTTCCAAGTCAGTTGTTATAGTAAAGTTTAACAAATATTCTCCAAGCCCATTAGTGGCAGCTAAGCTTAAAGCTGTCGATGTAACTAAGCAAAGCTAGGCAAACAAATGGCTTTCAAAGATGGAAGCTCAGGAAGTGCAGAATACCACATTTAAAGTGATAACTTGTATTTATCTACTCTGTCACTTTGATGTATTATTATCATTCTGAATATTGTCTTTACTGTATCCTTATTGCTGTTATCCCTGTTATAATGTTTTGTAACTTGTGAAGATTATTATTAATATATCACATACTTTTAAAATAGATGTCATTATCTTTATTATCTATTAACAAATGCGATGCCTGTGGGTTGTTTTTTTTAAAGTTAATAATGTTCATATTAACACACAAAAAAGTAAAGATAGTCCCATAGTAAATACTGCCATAAGGGAGGGAAGTGTTAGAGACTTCACTATACTAGGACCCAGCTTTAAGTAGGAGGGTGACCAATTTGCTTCCTTGCTACCTTTGCCTTCCCTAACTCATCAGCAGAGTCAGGTACCCATTTTACAGCTGGGTACACTGGAGTATGATGTTACCTGGTTTCAAACCCTGTAACTCTGCCTTGAGAAGCAATTCTGACTTTACAAAAATGACATTAAGAACACTGGTATCCTTACCACTATTTTCAACTATATATTTATGTAACCTAAATAGAACGAACGAACAAACTTTATTTTAGAAGCTTGTGGTAATCAACTATGGTCTATGGAAGTGACAGTTTCCATAACTAAATTCACATGACAAAAATATTTCTTTTCAGAAAATCGTTTTAAAAATATACATATACTTTTTATGCACACAATTAAAAAATGGAACTCTTCTTGGGAGAAACTCTGACAATATGACTGATAAAAATGTTTGGCTTGTTTTGATGAGACATGCCCCATTCAATGTTATATTAGTACACATATCCAAAAATAAAAGACCTTGTCTGGTATATAAAACATTAAATGAACTTGATGTCTATCATAACTTCTATTTTTTTTAAATATAGTGATGTGAGAGACTAAATAATTTTTAATATACTCAAATTATATAATAAAAAGTTGTTGTTGTACAACATTCATTAATGTGACAGTATAACTTAAAGACATCTGGTTACTTTAAACAATCAAGGATCCTCTATAGATAACACAGCATGCCACACCACACTTCAACGGTGAAAATAATAAACATGTAACTCTGAGAGTGTAATATCTCATAGTGAGAGTTCACAGTAATTTCTGACCTCAGTAAACTGAGTTATATTTCAAAGTAATCTAACAATTAAAAAAAAAAAAATTGCAAAGTGTTAATAGTTAAAGACACTGGAATAAATCTATTGGTGTGATGTAAGAAGATTGGTCTGCCTGAGATACATTTATTGGTGTGATGTAAGACGTTGGTTCTGCTGGAGATAATGTTATTGTCTTATTAGAAGATGTGGTGTAATAATATGGTTCTGAGATAAATTTACTGGTTAATTGGAGAAGAAGGTTCTGACTGAAATAAATTTATTGTGTGTTGTAAGCAGATGGTTCAGCCTCAGATAATTTTACTGATGTGATATAAGAAGAAACTAATAATACCAACAGTACTGAAAGGCTAAGAGGCTTGAAGTACAACAGGCCAAGATACAACATAACAGTAACATCTTGAGAAAAGAGTTCTTAGATGTCTATACTGCCCAGTCAAAGATCCTACTACTGGTGAATGGAGTGTAAGAGCAAAAGTGACAAACCATGTACACAGATACCACATCACCAACCAAGAACTGCCTACTCTGAGTAATCAAGAAGATATGCACACTATCATGGCAGTTAGATGCTGGAATTGGGTTGGCCATGTCCTCAGAACAGACCCTGACTGCATCACCAAAACTGCTATCTTAAACACCTAAGAAAGAAGGCGAATGAGAGGCTGACCACAAAAAAAAAAAAAACTTGAAGGAGAACTGTCGTGGCTGAAATGAAAAGTATGAACCAAAGCTGCAGCACCAGACAAAGGATAGCCACCGACCAAGCAAACTGGAGAGTGCTTGTTGCTGCCAACATGATGCCACTAGGCATGATGGTCACTGATTGCTTTATCAGTCAGTGGCTAAAGATACATGAAGATATAGATAACCATCAATATGGAAAGGAAAATGCTTTCAGGCTCTGAAAGCTAATGAAGAAGAATATGATGTCAAAAATGATTCTGCATGAGAATATCTTATTGGCATAAAGTAAGAAGATAGTGTATCTGTTCTTATCTTGTGGATGTAGTGTAAGGAGATGGTATTATCTGTTATTATCTTGTGGATGTAGTGTAAGGAGTTGGTATAATCTGTTATTACCTTGTGGATGTAGTGTAAGGAGATGGTATTATCTGTTATCTTGTGGATGCAGTGTAAGGAGATGGTATAATCTGGTGTTATCTTGTGGATGTAGTGTAAGGAGATGGTATTATCTGTTATTATCTTGTGGATGTAGTGCATGGAGATGGTATTATCTGTTATTATCTTATTGCTGTAACGTAAGAAGATGGTATATCTGTTATTATATTGTGGATGTAGTGTAAGGAGATGGTATTATCTGTTATCTTGTGGATGTAGTGTAAGGACATGGTATAATCTGTTATTATCTGTGGATGTAGTGTAAGGAGATGGTATTATGTTATTATCTTGTGGATGTAGTGGAAGGAGATGGTATTATCTGTTATTATCTTATTGCTGTAATGTAAGAAGATGGTATATCTGTTATTATATTGTGGATGTAGTGTAAGGAGATGGTATTATCTGTTATCTTGTGGATGTAGTGTAAGGACATGGTATAATCTGTTATTAACTGTGGATGTAGTGTAAGGAGATGGTATAATCTGTTATTATCTTGTGATTGTAGTGTAAGGAGATGGTATAATCTGTTATTATCTTGTGGATGTAGTGTAAAGAGATGGTATAATCTGTTATCTTATTGCTGTAACATAAAAAGATGGTATATCTGTTACTACTGTATCAGTGTTATATAAGAAGATGGTACATTCGTTATTATCTGACTGGCGTCATGTACGAAAATGGTATATCTGCCATTATCTTATCTGTCATGTCTTTACACCAGGACAACACAGCAGTGTGAAAACTAACAAATACAATCATCCCCTTTCCAATTCTTGATTCTTATGAACAGAATTAAAACTGAACGATAAACAAAAGGCATTGCTTGCTACATATCAATATCTCAAGGCAGGCAACAAAAGTATGGGATCAACATTTAGAAAATCAAACAAAACAGAATGTTATAAACAAAATGGGCTCCGAATAAAAGCGGTACCCAAGAGGGAAAAACTACATCTTGCCATTGGTCATTGTCTTATTCCTCATCCAGCTGTTAATTCTGCTTCGGCGGGCCCAGGCATAAATCTGCTGTCGCTGTCTCTCAGGTATTTGATTATATATACTGCTCGTTTCCCTGGTCTCGTCTGTTGCATTATTGGATGGACAGAGAAAAGTTGCAAGATAACAGAACAGTAGAAATAATTACCCTACCGCAATGATAACCATTATCAGTGGCACATTTCTCATCCCACTAAAACATCCAAATATCAGAGTGGAAACTAAACGACAATTGTATATTCTTACCAACTCTTTGCTATAAGTGCCAAACATAGTACCTGGCCAAAGCACAGGAGAAGAAAATCAAATCACACAAGATGAAATACTTAAGAAGAGCCATTGATGTTACATGATGGAGAGACAGAATGAGAAATGATTACATCAGAAACATAATAGGAACTACATCCTGCATGAAATATAGAGGCAGACGGAAAATAAAGTGGTTTGGCCATCTCATGAAAATGGAGGTCGATAAATTACCACTTGTCTACCTTCAAACGTTGAAGATCTGATTTTAGGACATGGGCAAGACCTAAAGGCTGATTCATTCATCACCCTTCAGCTCTCCAAGGAGTAAAGGCCTTCAACAAACTTCAAGTTTTCCTGTCCCATGCCATCAACTCAAGATCTTCATGTCTTCTCCATGCCCTTCATGTCTGTCTCCAGTTCTCTTCTCCGTGTGTTCTTTGGTCTTCCTCTACCTTTCTTACCCTGAGGATTCCAATACAAGGATTGCCTGGAAGTGCTATCAACAGGTTTCCTCAATGTGTGTCACATTAATCTCCAATGCCTTCTTCTCATCTCTTGTTCCACTGGCACTTGTCTTGTTCTTGTACTCAGTTCCACATTAATGATCTTTTCACACTACCATACTTCAATCCTTCTATTCTATGCAAGCACCCATTTATAAAAGTCTGTAGCTTAATGGTTATTGTTTTTTGCTGTTCTCCCTATTTCAATGCCAGGTCGTCGGCAAAATCTAGATCATCAAGCTGTTTAGTCAGAGTCCACTAGATTCCATTTCTGCTGGTTAAGGTTGGCATTTTCATAACCCAATCTATAGCCAATAGGAAGAGAAATAATGATAAGAGGCATCCCTGTCGGACTCCAGTTCTTATCCTACACGGTGCTGTAAGTTGTCCTTCAGAAAGAACTTTGCATGTCATGTCTTCATATGTTTTCTTTATCAGTTAATGATCTTCAGGGGAACTCCATAATGTTTCATAAATTTCCAAAGTGATTCTCTGTCCACAAAAAGGCAGATGGACAGACAATTTTACAGAAATACAATAACAGCATGGAAGAAGAATCTGAAATCCTTTATAACTGCTTGCCTTTTGTGGCAAAGGTGCCGGGTTTCAGGTTTCAAATCTGGTTGCATCACACTCCAGTCTACTCTGCTGTAAATGGGTACCTGACTCTGCTCTTGAGTTAGGGAAGGCAAAGGCAGCAAGGGAAGGAAACTGATCACCCCACCTCATAAAGCTAAGACCTAGTTTAGTTAACACTTCAATCCCTGACAGCAGTATCTGGCTCTGGGACAAGCGTTTCATTTTTCACTGAATCACTCACTATCTGAATGACTTTCACTGAATCACTAGCTGAATGACTTTCACTGAATCACTAGCTGAATGACAATTGTTAAGTTCCAAGCAGTAATGCCTGTCTAAAGGCTAGATTAGTCTGCAAAATTACAAATGACTTACATGCTGTCACTCACATATCTTGCTGTATTAATATTGTTAAAACAGCAGTGGGCAACTGTATCTGTCCCAAACATCATGCCTTGGTCTAAGTTACCATTCGGAAATGAAATGACTAGAAGGTATCTCATAAAACCACTCATTCACACAAATTTTTCAAGCTAAGAACTGTATTTGTCTTGAGTAGTTCGGGGGATGGGGGGGGGGTGTTTCTGAGGATACAAAGAAAAAAAAGGACCACTGATCCCTCAGCTTTGTCACAAGAGATGACTCACACGAGGCTTGCAACCTCTTATTGTAGAACAGTTTGTTACAGAAACTACTGCTGTAAGAACATAACAACAATTTGGATGCAGGCTTCCTGTAAGGGTACCAGCGACAGCAGTGTCTAAATGAGCCACAAGGAGTGACAAGGAAAAGAAGAAAGGTTTCATTCAAAAATCAATTCAATTTTACAGATGGAAATTAGCTTTCTTTTCTTTCACTGATAAAAACAAGTTTGTTTTTGAACAATTACATTACGAAGAGTTCATTTCTGCACAACTACATTCCTTTCCAAATTATTTAGGACCTTGCAATGACAATCTGCTCCCTGTTCTGGACTCCCCAGGGTAGGAGAGGTAGAGAAAGACCACAGAACACATGGAGAAGACAACTGGGGTCAGACATGAAGAAGAGAACTGGGGTCAGACATGAAGGAGTTGAAGAAGACATGGAAAGACCTTGAGCAGACGGCATGGGTCAGGGAGACTTGGCAGACGTTTGTTGAAGGCCAATGCTCCTTGAGATAAAAGGTGAAAGAAGAAAAAGAATGACAATCTTGCTATCAACAAAATGATGACTTGTTAAAGATCAATGTAAAAAAAGGTAAAGGTAGTCCCATAGCAGATACAGCCGTAGGGGAGTGAAGTGTTAGAGACTTCACCATACTAGGTCCAGCATCGAGAGATGGGATGACCAGTTCCCTTCCTCGCTGCCTTTTCCCGTCCCTAACTCTACTGTATTCCATAAATTTCCATTAACTTGACATTAAACGTAATGATAATTTCCCACCTCCTCCCTCCCTCCCATCGAAGCACTGATGCCAACATTAGCAGCAACTGGTGCCTGTCACTGAATGAGGATGTCAATACTAAAAGTTAATGCCCTGCAACGTCTGACAATGTTAATGGTAAATGTAGCTCATGTCATCAATCATCATTATCATTTATAGACTACAGCAATTCTTGTCATCATAGACTGATGCTGTAAGTAGTTAATTCTTCATGGACTAATGTCACTAGCAGCTGGTATCATTCATAGACATATATCAATAGTAGTCAATGACTGTTAGGAACTGGTGATGTCACCAATAATTTATTATTATCTTTGAACAGATGTCAACAGTACATATCAACGTCCCTGTCATGAAGTGACGTCTGTATCACAACACGAATTCTGCTTAACTCTGACCACACCGGGCGCCATACATTGTAAGAACTGCAAGATACACAGGCCAATCAGAACGCTTCATTATGCCGTGTTTACTACAGCCTTGGATAAATAAAATGGAAGTCCCAATATGTGCAAACAAGTATCAAAGGACAATTAACTACATCTTTATGAAAGAAGTACCACCTGGAAGAGGCTACCAAAACGATATTAGGGATGTTGCTCTACCCGTAAGTACTAATGCTTTTACAAATACTGATATAGGACGGGAGAGATCTCTAGTTGAATGCATCGAAGCCTCAGGTTAGTCCATTATTTAGCTGTGTAATGTACGCATAGAATAAAATGCATTTAGGAATGAAAAAGGTTGTTTACTAGAAATATGTAGAATAATATAGGGCGTATTTTAAACTTTAGATGAATAAAATCACTCCAGGAATAACGTAGATAAATAAAATCTTAGTTTTCCTGATTTGTACAATAGGCAAAATTTACTAATATTTTCTGAACTCAATACACATTCGTTGGGGGACTACCTCAGACGCTCGAGGCCACACTATTTATAGCGCGTGTCTAACAGAATCAGGTCAGTCACAATATTTGAAAGCCACAGAGAGCGACAAAAGAAAGCAAGTGTTAGTGGAAGTGATTTGCCTTCTGTACTTGGAAGCAGACCTTAAACAGCCATTAACAGCTTGTCTGTGTGTATGCCTGAGGGTAAGAACGAATCTATATGTATATATGTATATAATTATGTGTATTTCTAGGGATTAATCCACCTGTACGATAGGAAGTGTGTAGATGTGTTAGAAAATTACAGTGTGCTGCTGGTGAATTTACAGGCTTGTGTGTAATTCTGGAGGCAAAGCCAGCCTTGGGAAATATTCAAAATAATTGCGAATAATGGCCAAAGTGTGTCTGTAAGTTTGGAAATGTATTTAAAGAAGTATTTCTTAATGGAATGAGACGCATACCAGGAACAGAAGGAAGGATGAAAGGAATTGGATTACTGTATAGCTTGATATATTACTTAGTAGTTTTCAGGGTTCATAGCAAATTTCTTCAAGCATTTTCCAGGTTTTTCCAGGTCCAGCATGTGATTTTCAAGGATGGGAAACTCATATATTTTCCTCATCTAATTTTCTCAGATATAATTATCACTTTGCTGACCAGCAATCCGGAGCATTACCATCTCCCACTACCAAGGGTGCTTGCAGATTTCTTTAAAAAGAACTGTTTGTTTTTTTTAAATTCATAAAAGATTGAAAAACAGACATCTTTTTCCAGTTTTTAGTGAATTTGTTCAACGTCAGCGCAATAAAATGTTAGTGACATGGATGGTAATGAATAAAATAAGCTTGATTGACGTATTGATTTAACGATTAATCACGTATATCAACATAAAAGGCTAATAAAATTGTGAATAAAATGCAAAAAAAACTGTATGTTTCGTGTTTGTCTTTTCTGAATGTATTCTGCGTCTGTGGCATCTGACAATGAGCGTTTGTAAATGTTTGAGTAGTTAAGTACCTCTAGTTGGAGTCTGAGCTGCTTTTTTTCATTAACTGGGGTTGAAGTTGTAGCTGTAGGCCTCTGCCATAGTCTTTGTCTGGATCGTTGATAATCCTTGACTGTGTGGTATAACTTGAAGCAGGGTATCAGGCATAGAGGTACATTGCAATCTGGGCAGTACATGCAAGTCTGGCTTATGTTCCCTGCAGCCTTACACACTTTACACTCTGGTTTGTACCTTGCCCTTTCATATTTATCAATGAAGTGGTGCTCAGTAAGTCGTGTTGTTGTGACCTGTGGTGTTGAAGGTGTCACATTGCGTCGAAGAATAGCAGGTTCAATAAGAGTCTTACTGACATCCTGATCTTTGCTTTGATCTTTTTTTGTAGAGTTGGCAGTGTTGTAGGTTATGTGCCCATTGACCAGGGCAGTTTCAACTAAGAAATGATATAAAAATAGGATCTGTGTGGGTAGGGGTAGCTTGCACCTAGTTGGCTGAAGTGGTTGACACCTCCCATACTTTTGCTGTATTTTTCTGTCTTGTTTATATTATCATTGGAGTGAACAGTAGATATAAGTTTAAATCTTTTCGTATCATGCCAGGTGACTGTCGGCATGCCTTATCTTCTGTCGCACAAAACACAGGATGATTTGTCTTTTTCAATTTGAGTTGTTTTTTCTTCAGTGCTACAGGAAAATGCTTCCTATTTTCAGCTACTGTTCCAAATGCACCAATCTGAATTTCAGGTCTTGAAATAAAGCTGAAGGCTGAATAAAAACTACCACAGAAGAGAATATGTCCCTTGTTGCGTATGAAATTTGAATTAAAACTATGGTGACTTTTCACTTAAAAAAGAGTCCAAATAATCTCAGCTCTGAGAGTTTCTTCCTTGGTCACAAATGATGTCACATCTGTAGGTCTCCTAGTAGTGTTAGACGTTTTTAATGTGTCCGAGGTAGTAGTGTTAGATGGTTTTGATGTTTCTGAGGGAAAAACTGCTCCTTGGAGTTGTGTTCTTTTCTGTTTAAAAAAAAAAAAAAAAAAAAAATGGAACACACAAATAACTTATGAGTAGGCCTAAGCTATGTAAATTTACCAAGTCAAAGTTCTAAATGCATGAATAATATAGTCAAACAATATTTAACTAGAACAAAAGTTAATATATAGTAATTGGGAGGGTGAAGGTATGATGATATCCTTATAACACTTATGATGAGTGAAAATCTATTAAATATCTAACTGGAAACATCAGGCCTTTACACACACACCCCCTCCCCATCTTTACTATTTTTGTTTGATTTTTTTGTTGGGGTTTGTTTTGTTTTATCGTTTCTGTTTGTTTCGATAAAAAAATTTTTTTTAAATTATTTTTAAAATTTTAAATAACATAGGCCTATGCACAAAATTGGTAATTTTCATTTATCCTAATTACAGTGATTTGACAGATGTGATGCCACTTTCATGTATCGGCGATTATTCATGTTATCTGGAATTGAAAACATGTAGGCCTAGGCATATCCTAATTATAACCCTGTAGAGGAGAACGGGATATGTCTCTTCATCATAAATATAATAAAAAAGCATTCAAAATATATTTATTTCCAAAAAATGTGGTGAAATGAACAGTGGGACATGGTCTGATAACAGGGTAGGCTATAGGATATGGAATCACCATCAATTTCTATTCCTGACTATCTTAAACTGTGTCAAACATATTCCCGTAAGCTTTTTGTAAACCAAGAAATTTCATTCAAACACTAATTTTGGCCATGGTTAAAAATAAAACTGTAAATAGGCCTACATTGTAAATTACAGACGCAAGTGCAGTAGGCCTATCTATAAACTGCACTTATGTAAATATGTTTTATAAATGAGATAAATTAATTTATTACTTTTTTTTTTAAATTAATGAAGAAAAATATCCCGTTCAACCTCTAATGGGTTATAATTAGGATATATATTGTTTTCAATTCCAAATAATATGAACAACTGCTGATATGAGAAAGTGGCATCATATTTAACAAATCATTGTAAATAGGGACAATAACAATTATGCTTATACGCTAAAATAAAATAAAAATCAAGAAGAAACTCTGAACAAGAATAATAAAGTGGAGGGGTGTAAAGGCCTGATGGTTCCAGTTATATAACTGACTTTAACATATATTTAATTGACTTTCATCTGTTAAAAGTCATATGCATTGCAAGAACAGCGCCAGACCTTCACATTCCCAGCCACTAGAATTTATTACTTACCTCAGTTGAAATGAACGATTTAATACAACTTGAATGCGTAGAGACAAGTTCTTGGTGTTTTTTCTTTTTTTTTAAAGTTTTGGCGAGGCGCGTCCCGTTCAACACAGTCGGTTATATTAGGGTGCATGTCCAAATATAAAAGACCCTTAGGTCTGAGGTTATAAATCAATTTTTTCCCAGTAGTTTTCGAGCGAGCGCTAAAAATAAATCTGCGTTCACATCATTAACGCAAATCGCCGAAAACGTCTGGAAATGGATTTAGTTCGCAAAGGGAAGTAAAAATTCTACGGTAACTGCAGTTTAATGAAAAATACCACCAATAACCAAAAAATGGACAACTTTCGATTTCTTTTCCAGGTCCGATGCGGGAAATTCAAGGCTTTTAGCCATTTTTCCAGGCTTTTCAAGGCCTGGAATTTTTTTTTCCGTTTTCCAGGTTTTTCAAGGTTTTTCCAGGTCGCTACGAACCCTGAGTTTTATTCACGACCAAATTATTGTAGGGAGGCGAATCATGGGAAAAGGCTTATAAATAAGAATGTTGAAGAAATTTATGATCACAGTGAACTGAATTGATTGTTGCTACTATATTATATCTTGTGCATCTGCTAGCACTCTGTCTGAAACTGTCTATCATCCCCATCTGTGTCATAGAGGGATAGTGATAGAAAAATACAGGGATTGCATTTAACTTCGTTTCAGGTTTTATCCTGTAAACCTAACAAGTATACAAGAGGCATCTCTTACTGAGGTTACGACGGATGCAGTGCCGATCTCTGTCAGAGGGCCAGACATCTTGTGTGTACCACTTGGAGGAATTTCATCACAGATTTCTACCCATTATCAGAGGGAGCCATCTTCAGTGACTCAGATAAGTTGCCCACAAAGGCAACTGTCCAGCATATCCCAGTACACCAAAAATAAACAGAAACAGTTGTATGATGCAAATAAGCAGTGTATGTCTTCAATCAGAACTGTGACAATATAAAATAGTAAATAACACTAGTCAACAAATTTTCAAAAGTTATTTGTACCAGAAATTAAATATACCATTTCTTATTGATTTTGACATGCTGATTTCAAATATCATAATGAAATTCACCAATTGGCTCTGGGTTTTTTTTAAATGATGAATTTACATTACAGTAATACAAATAATGTATGCTTGTTTAATTCTCTGGGGTGAACAGCTAGTCTTTCTACTTTAGCATTATAAAAATTGTGGTTACATACTCAATTAATTGATATTTCAACATAAAATGATAGAAAAAATAAAAACATTTAAAGTTCACATATCATGTTTTAAAAAGGCACATTTGAACCCATTCCGTCATTATTCAGTCGCTGTTCGAGCTCTCTTTGCTTGCTTCTTGTAGTCAATCGATGAGGTCCAGCAGTAATTAGCAAGCATTGAAGGGCTCCAATCGCCTTGATACCTTGTCTCCATAGCAGCAATGTCCTGGTGAAATCGTTCACCATGCTCATCACTGCCCGCTCCACAGTTTGACGTAAAGAAATCCAGATGAGAATCCAGAAAATGAATTTTCAAAGACATGTTGCAGCCAAGACTCTTATACTTCAGAAGGAGATTTTCTACAATTTCATTGTAATTATCAGATCTGTTGTTTCCAAGAAAATTGTCCACCACTGACTTAAATGCTAGCCATGCTGCTTTTTTCCTTGCCATGCAACTGATGCGTGATGCCATATGATGATGGATGGTATCCGCATGTCTGGTTTTGTGTAGTGTGCAGATGTGTTCAGTCAAACAATGTTCATACAAAAATAACAGGGCAATCCACATAGGACGTCAGTAAACTCACGA
The DNA here is from genome assembly GCA_024509875.1 of Oreohelix idahoensis. Taxonomy (NCBI): domain Eukaryota; kingdom Metazoa; phylum Mollusca; class Gastropoda; order Stylommatophora; family Oreohelicidae; genus Oreohelix; species Oreohelix idahoensis. The sequence goes on along the minus strand of JAMPIV010023003.1, from coordinate 180,806 downwards.
CGTATAAAGTCAATGATTCTTGTAACAGCCGTTGACGTTTTTCTTCATTATTTATTGTGGACGCCACAGTGACAAAATGGTTACGCGAATATGTAGGCACATCAAACAGTCATTATCACAGCAACATTCAATACAGCAATAGACGGTAGACAGCATTACAATGATGAGTCAGATGCATGTTATATTTCATAGTGCTGTAAATGTAGTCAGGTGAAAAACTCCATCCTTTTCTATAACAGCCAGGAGATAACCAGATGTATGAGATCAGTTCACTCTCCTTAGTCTGACTTCAGCAAGACAGACACGTCTGCCGAAGTATAAATAATGTCCTCAAAAATATCCTCTAGATAATAAAGGTTTTCCAAACCTAGTTCATTTAACAAAGTAGCAAGTAATGGTCCTTGGGACATGCATCAACCGATGCAGTACAATACAGCGACATGTGAGCTGGGAAAAACATCTCGTGACGACGACTTTCGAAGACAGGCTATGAATCGAAATCGCTCACGACCCAAAAATCGATAGAGTTAATGAAAAGTCAATTTACCTTGCCTTCAGGAAATACACAGAAAAATCACGCCTCCCGACATGTGGGAAACACTAGAGGTATTATCTCGAATAAACGAAATATCCATTAAGAGGACTACACATCCCTGACAGAACAAAAAATAGCGGAGATCCCCTCTTCAACGAGGCATCTCTTTCGCCATTCAAATCGCTCACTCCACTAGTGGTGGGCGGAAACCGATCGACCAAAAAACAAGACCAGTCATGCGCAGTCCAGCGCAAAAAATGACCACAGCTCAAAACTTAACTGCATTCAATACCAACGCGAGAAGACAAATGCTTACCGAGAAAAGTGACTATAAATTTCAAGCAGTTGTTGCCCTTGCGTTATAAAATAGATATTGTAATAAAACGATGTTGCGAGAATTTATCACGCAACATATCACCACCTCCTCCCGATAAAAAAAAATGTGGAACATATTTTTTTTTCAATATCAAAGAGCAAGCGATAAGCGGCTCAAAACGCACGAATTATGCGCTCATAATTAACTAAATTGCCAAACAATAGGCTAAATATAGAGTGTCTGGTGAGGATATACCTCAACAGAAAAATAAATATGTCTCAAAAAATATTCACATCGGGGAGGTGTCACCAACACACATCACGTTAGCATGTAAACACAATATACGTATGCAAGTTACTATAATCATCATTAAACAGCATACTCTAATATTGTATTTAAAAATGGATGTACAAATCTGATAGGAAAATTTAAATAGTACATTCTTTGACATGTAATGACATAAGTACATAGTAAAGTTAAACTACATGACGATCCAGGACATATGCTCTGGTATTCCGAGGGTAAGTACACAATCTAGAACTCGTCATGCTTGATACTAGTAAGGTAAGTCCTCAGCTCAACAATGACATTCTGAGAAAGTACAAGCAATATAATGCTAATTAATAACTAATATGCTTCATAAGGTACAATACATTATTAATAATTGTGGCTGTTTAGTAAACTAACGGCCCTTATATTAACTACTCAGTCCTCCTCTCTCATCTTAAAAAACGAACAGAAGAAGATGACAACAAAGCACGATAGTGTGTACATATAAAGTAAGTACAGATGTGCTAATCTATTGTAGAAATATAGGTGTGTTATGACTCTGTAATATATGGAAATATAGGACAGAGAAGTATTAGTTGGAGTCATGTGGGCATCTAGACAAAATGTCAGCCATCACATTATCCGCACCACGGATAGCTCGTACCGTGAAGTGAAAAGGTTGAAGAGCTATAGCATATCGAGTGGATCTCGAACTCTTCAAATTCTTAGTCTGAATAGCTGTAAGAGCTTTCTGATCAGTCTCTAGAATGAAATGTGCGCCCAGGAGGAATCTTTGTAGCTTTAGAATTGACCAAACCATCGCTAACAACTCACGGTCTAAGACCGAGTAGTTCCTCTCTGCCGCATTTAGTTTTCTAGAAATGTACATAACAGGATGCAGAGTATTTGCATATTCTTGCATCAGTGCTGCTCCAATCCCAGTGGATGAAGCATCACTCCGAAGAACAAAAAGTCCTATCAAGAGTAGGTAATCTTAAGATGGGAGGAGAAGAAAAATATATTCTTGATTTGGTCTAGTGAAGATTGGCATTCTTCAGACCAACGGACCAGATTAGGCGAACCTTTCTTCAACAATGTTGTTGAGAGAGGTGCCATGATGATCGAAGATAAATTTTGGAATAAAATCTCCCATAAAATTGAATTAAACCTAAGAGACTCCTAACTTGTTTCTTCGTTTTAGGAACAGAGATGTTCAGTATTTTGGAAGTATTGTGGTCTTCTGTCTTCAAGAGACCATGACCAACACGATGACCCAGGAAAGAGATTTCACCAAAACCAACAAAAGCTTTAGAAGGTTTTGCTGTCAAAATTATTCTCACGTAGAGTGGACAGTAAGTCATATAACCCTAAATAGTGATCTTCCCAGGTATCACTGAAGAGACAGATGTCATCTAAGTATGCGATGACATCCGAACGATGTGACAGAATTCGACGCATCATGCGAACGAAAGTGGCAGGGGCGTTCATGAGACCAAAAGGCATAACATTCCATTGAAATAGACCCCTAGGTGTAGAAAAAGCAGTAAGAGGTTTGGCATGCTCTGCTAAAGGCACTTGCCAATAACCTTTAGACAAGTCAAGTTTAGTGAAGAATCTAGAATTAGAAAGTCTAATCAGTAGATCTTCTAACGAAGGCATCGGTTCAGCATCGAACTTTGTGACCTGATTCAATTTGCGATAATCAACGCAAATTCGTATGTTCTTATCCTTCTTCCGGACAATAACCATGGAAGAAGAATATGGTGAAGTCGATGGTTCAATTATATTTAATTGAATCATTTCATCCAATTCCTTTTCCACTTGCGACTGAAAGTGTATAGGAATAGGATACGGCCTAACCCTATTTGGATTATTGTCGGTAAGAATTATGTCATGTTCTATGACATCTGTGTGTCCAGGAATGTCAGTGAGAACATCCTGAAATGTTTGTAACATCGACGAGACTTGTCGATGTTCGTCACCAGAAAGATTAGGAGAAACAGAAACGTTTTTCCAAGATTCCGTGGAATGTAATGGAACCACTGGAAGGGGAAGGTTGACATCAGAGAAGGTAGCTTCCTCATCCTGTATGACAGACAGGGATGAATAATGACCGTGAGGTGCAGGAGCATCATCCGTTGCCTGGAAAATAGGCAGCAAATAGTCCGGACGTTCGTGAAATTCCGAAAGCATGTTTATGTGGAAAGTTTTATGCTTTCCATCAATATCGACCACATAGTCAACATCGGAAATCCGAGAGACTATTGCATACGGACCTTTCCATGCAATAAGAAGTCTATTTTCCCTACTGGGGAGTAGGACGAATGCTTTGTCACCTGGACAAAGTTGTCGTGACATCTATTCTTGTTAGCAAACTGTCTTGCCTTCTCTTTAGCAATTTCTGATGAAGCAGTTGCTAGCTTACATGCCTCAATGATCTTTTGTCTAAGAGCAATGACATACTCATATGAGGATTGAGTTTCATCGCTAATATCATCGGCAGTGATGAGATCGTGTAATAAAAACATAGGGCCGCGTGGACGCGCGCCAAAGACAAGTTCGAAGGGAGAAAATCCTGTGTGTTCATTAGGGACTTCTCTATAGGCAAAGAGAGCCGCGGGTAAAACCCTGTCCCAATCTTGAGGATGATCTTCAGTTATCTTACCAAGCAAAGTCTTGAGCGTTCTATTCAGACGCTCAACTAACCCATTAGACATAGGATGGTAGATACTACTGAGAGATCGTTCAATATGTAAGGTAGACATTACCTGTGACATAGTGTCAGATATGAGTTGAGTGCCATGGTCTGACAATATTTCTCTGGGGAACCCCAAGCGAGAAAATATCAACCAAAGAGCATCTGCGATATCTGTAGTAGATATGCTCTTAAGAGGGATAGCCTCTGGCCAACGTGTGCACATATCGACACATGTAAGGATAAACTGATGTCCTCTGGCCGACTTGACCTTAAAAGGGCCAATAAATATCTATGGCCATTTTCTGAAACGGCCGGCCCCCCGAATAGGAATGTCAGCACCCTGGATAGGCGCAGCATGTCGTGGTCCTCTAGATTTGACCTCCTGACATACCTTGCATGATCGGCAGTAAATACGAATGTCCTTATTGACAAAAGGCCAAAAGAAAGCCGCAAGGACTCTCGACTTCGTACGGGCAAAAACCCATATGTCCAGCACATTGCGAGTCATGAGCATGTTGTAATATTTGCACTCTCATGCTCTTGGGAACAAGAATTTGCGAATGTGCCGACGTAGTCGAATCTTGTACCATACGTACAAGTACGCCGTTTCTCATTGCAATCCAAGATTTTCTATTTGTATCCTGATTCGGATCACCTTTCTTCGCAAGAACGAAGAATTTTTTTTTAAAGAAGGATCTTCTTCTTGCAATTTTATGAAAGAGTCACGAGTGTGATTACTAAGTGACTATCTTGGCTATCAACTTCATTATCACTATTCAGTGAAGTTTCGGGTGTTTTTGTAGAGCTTGTGCTCTTGTAACTACTGCATTTGTAGCTTGCATGTTATTATCTTCCCAAGCAGCAATCTGCTGTGGGGTACACTCCCTAACTCCGTGAATACGACCAATAATAAGGTCCGCAATAGGATTAGGTAAGAGACAAGCATGCACATCTCCAGTAAAGAAAGGAGTGGCAATGCGAATTACAGCAGTAGGATATTTTTTCTAGAGTGCCGCCAAATGTGACACATTTAATAACCCTTCCTGTAGCACAAGATGGATCTACAAGCGATTGTCTAACACCAATAGTGGTGCATCCGGAATCGAAAAGTAGTGAGACCGGAGTATCATTAACAAGACCCTTATGTAGAATTAAAGAACCCCTCCCGTCATGCGCAACAGCAGCAGGAAGAGCGGGAAGTGGGTGACCACAACTCAAAGTAGTTATGGTACCCGGTTCGAATAAAGTACTGCATTGGGGGCATTTGTTTGCTCTCTCAAAGTCAAAAGCAGAACCAGTGACAGCGTCAAAGTTTTTACTATCAACAACATGATTACAGGCTCCCTCAGTTTCCTGTTGTACAGCATTAGCCTGCTGATATCTCTTTTTTTTTTGTGTTGAGATCTACCCCGACTATTATTACCTCTGAAGTTATCAGAGTTATTATTATCTCTGCAGTTATTATTGTCTCTATTGTAATTGTTATCCTGGTTCGAATTCCAGTTTCCACGATTACTATCATGTTCACATTGATGCGAACATCTATTTGTTTGGTTCTGAGGTCTTCGGCAGGAATAACCTCTATTACCATATCCTCTTTTGAAATGCTTATAATTATTAGGGTGATAGTAACGAGTACTATCAGGTTGTCTCCAATTCTTCGAAGAAGAATCACCATGAAATTGATTTCCATGATTTTGACAGAAATTACCGCTACTCTTTTCTATCAAAATTTTGTTGTTTAGGTTTACGTTCATGAAGGAAAGCAAGGAAAGACTCATTGACAGACGACATGACTTTGTCTCTAAGTATTAAGTCCATAAGTCCTTCATAAGTTTTTTCCGTCTTAGATAGTTCAACCCATCGTGAGAAAGTAATGCGTATTCTTGCAATAAACTCGGAGAATTCAACTCCATTTTCAGGTAACATGTTTTTAAATTGTAGACGATAGCCGTCTTCGTTAAGCTGATATTTCTTTAACAAAGCGGCCCTGACAACCTCATAATTGTTCTTGTCAGGTTCATCCACCATATTTAATATACTTAGAGCTTTACCTGTCAGTATCCCTGATAACTGATAAACATATTTTGCTTTGTCTATGTTATGAGCTGTACATGCTTGTTCAAATCTGTCCAGGGAGAACATTATGTCATCACTGGAAGGACTAAATGTTGGTAACTTAATCTTAAAAAGTATCATTATTAGCCTTACCAGAAGATGAACCCTTGTTTGGTAATCATTAACCATTTACTTCATTGCTCGTCAATTTTCAATTTTTCCAAACCTATACTAATGCTAAGACCTTTTTTTCATGTTCCCATTTTTTTGCTTCTAGTCTCTTTCCTCTCTCATCAGACTCTTTGGTAATCTTCTTGGAGCACTCATCATTTGGAGCCCTGACAGCCTTGTTTTTCAAGTACCGGTTTCATTTTCAGCCACAGCAATCCGCTTTTTGAAGTCCTTTTTTTTTTCAGCCGTCTTTATCTTCAAAGCGTCTTTTATTTTCAAGCCTTCTTTTTCAAGTCTTTTTATTTTCAGCCTTCTTTTTTCAAGTTCTTTTTATTTTCTCAGCCCCTTTTTGAAGTCTTTCAGCTTCTAGCTGTAGCTGGAGTTTTCTCTCCTCAGCTTCTGATTCCCTTTTTTGTTTTTCCATTTCCATTTGGAATCTTTTTTCATCCACCTGCATCTGCAGTTTCTTTTGTTCAGCTTCCATTGCTGTATCATATCGAGCAGTTGCAAATTCTTCTAACTTATCACCAGTCTTCCCAAGCAATTTACCCTGCTCAATAAAGTGCTCAAATGTAGACATGTTGTCTAACATATGAGTCCAAAACCTGAAATAATTAACTAATTTATTTCAAACCTAAGTGTAACAAGTCTTAATTAAGCACTTGTATATTCACATCACATTATATTATCCCAGTCTCTGTGGGAAACAAGTCTCCAATCAAAGAACTTGTATATGAAATATCAGCACTCACTCAATTCTTGATCATAAAAAGTGTTGCACTTTCTCATTTCAAATAGTTTGCACGACACTATTTCATCATTCATTTATCATCAGTGTAGTAGTAACAGTGCATTAGCATAGCCCATTAACTAATTACTATAACTGTAAACAATGACTATGTAAACACATGCTAGCAGAATGTAAATGTGAAACATTGAAAATGTAAACAATTGCAAACAATGTAAACAATAACAAATGTAAACAATAACAAAGATCAAGCAACAATCAATACAAAAAAACTTTCGCATTGCAGAAAAACATACAAACTTAACTAAAAATAAAGCAAAAATTAATGAAATATCACAAAAAATGTGACGATATCTGCGCTATAATTAAACAAAATACATGACACCACAGTGTATAAACAAAAATGTTGTATGAAACTAAATTATAGACAAGAGTAGGCTAACAAATACAAACAAATCAAACCAAAACTAAAGAATGCGAAATAATAACGAAAACAATATTAAAACATGTCATCACAGCTAACATAAATAGCAACAGAAGTCGCTTAGCAAATTCCAGTATCGGAAATTTGCAAACCCTACAGAAAACGCTCACAATAGACGACCTCTATGACGTGGCATAATCTAACGGAGACACCACCCAACCGAGAACCCGCTGAAATATAAACATCTAAATATACAAATAACATATAGTCATATAATATATAGAATGAGATGATACACAGAAGACTCAGCAGAAGTATAAGGGCACAGTTTACATACAAACAGGCCACTTAACTTATAGGCTTCCAATCGTAGAACAGCAGAATAACGGATGTCAATCAACGTCCTAAAGAGCGAAGCTCCAACGATGATGGCACATCTGAACTGCTTCCACTGCTAACACGATGGTACAAGAGCTTCTGAAATACTGTGTGTTGAGTTGTTTCGGCACTTGACCTTCTAATCCAAAGTAAGTTGATGGAAATCGGTACTTGGCCTTCTTCAGAAAACAACCCGTTTCAACCGGCACTTGACCTTCTCAAAAAACGACAGCACTGGAACCTTGACAGCAGCAACTTGCTTGACTTGCGTAAAAGATAACAGCAGTCCGAGTTATCCGGCAACATGTAACAACGCCGGGTACTGTCAAATTCTTGTTTCCGTCAAAAAGTTGAAATTTTGACTTTTACCGGGCAACGCCGAGTACTTTGAAAATTTTGAAGATGTTGACTGTATTGAAGAATGTTAATTTCTTGAAGGATGCTGATGAATTCTTGTTGAAAATGAAGTGGGTAAGGGACCCCGTGTTTGCTAGTACCAGAATCAAACCAGCTTATGGCCACCAAATGATGCGTGTGCCATATGATGATGGATGGTATCCGCATGTCTGGTTTTGTGTAGTGTGCAGATGTGTTCAGTCAAAACAATGTTCATACAAAAATAAACTCATCATAGGGCAATCTCCACATAGGGGCACGTCAGTAAAACTCACGGGACAACCGTATAAATGGTCAATGACTTCTCTTGAAAATCAAGCCGTTGACGTTTTTCTCATTATTCTTATTGTGGAACGCCACAGTGACCAAAATGGTTACGCGAAAATGTGTAGGCACATCAAACACAGTCCATTTATCCCACACAGCAACAATTCAATACAGCCAATAGAACGGTAGGGGGACTAGCATTACAATGATGAGGTCAGGATGCGATGTTTTATCCATTTTCATCACCCCGTTGCTGTAATTGTTAGATGCTTTACTTCGTCAGGTGACTCGATAAATACTCCATCCTTTTTAGAGCTTTGACGCGTACTTTTTTAATATACTGTATCCTCTTCGTATAACTCGTGTTTTTTACAGACCGTGTTTTGGTTATGATGTATTAACCAGATGTCGTACTCGCTGATCAGTGCCTCACTCTCTCCAATTAGTTACTGACTTCAGCAAAGATACGCACGGACCACGTCTTCTCCGGAAAAGTAGTAGAGCCAGACATCGTGTCGCTCTATTATTGTTCATCCTACTGTAGTGGTAATAATGGGTTACCCTCCTAGAAATACGCTATGTTGCGCATTAACTAAAGTCACGAGCAAGTTTACGTTATTGCTCCATTTAGCGACAATGCAGTAGCTCCGGATGCAGTACAATGCTTACAGCGTTGGTTACAGTGTGAGCTGTTGGAAAATTCATCATCGTGACGGACGTACTTTCGGTATAGACAGGGCTATGAGTGGAATTCGAAATGGGTCGAGGCCGATTGTCACCCAAAATCAGATAGGAGTTAATGAAATAATTTAGTCACATTTACCTTGCCTTTTCATGAAAATACTACAGAAATATAGGTCACGCCTCCCCGAGGAGATATGGCTGGGAAGGTTTTCGATGTAACACACTAGAGGTATTCTATTCATCGACTATTAAAACGAAAATATCCATTAAGTAGGACTACCCACATCCCTGGACAGAACAAAAAGATTTAGCGTTGATGCTCTTTGTTTTGATTCGTGCCACGAGGCTTCGTATTGCGGACTAAGTGTTTCATCATTTTTCTTAGCTCTTTGTGGGGGACGAGAAGGGGTGACGGTTTTATACCGTTTATATTCGAGTTTTGTTATAAATCAACGACAGTTGTCTCTCAGTGCGATTTAGTTACAGCGCCAAATTTGGGATACGTTTGGTTTAAAATGTTTTTTTGTGTTTAATTTCGTTTTCTCAACGAGGCAAGACATACCCACTGAAATTATCCGTAGAATAATTGTAGTATAAGATCTTTCATAGCCATAGTTAAGGTGATACATTCGACCTGTAATTTAAAGTTTTTATTTTTTTTTAATACTTTTTCGAGCTGGTCGCGCGAGTTATTTTCACGCAACAGCAAACACGCTAAGATCTCGTCATACGGAAGAAGGGGTTTTGAATTGCGGCACGCCAATAAGTAAACTTGATTCACTCGCTCTTATTGTAAGGCGTGTCACTCTCCAGGTCTTGGAATTTTTTGATGAGGGTATAGTGTTGAAGAGAAGCCTCCATCTCTGTGTTAGCTCCATATGCCATTTGTCTAATGGTTTTTTCATGGAGATCCCTGCTTTATGTGTTCAATTGGGGGGGGCAACCCAAAATCATTGCTGGTTGTCGACAAACGGGCTGGGTTCTCAAGCGTTCTTACTTAGCCGGAGGCTCGCAATGGACTGTGCCTGATTGGCCAATGGCTGTCTGTGATGTATTGGTCCAGACTTCGTGCAATCCCGGGCTCTTATCACTCGCACAGGAGAAAGCTTAAGACTGTAGCCGTGGTTTGTAAGTCGCCTACCCTTTGTAGTCCAAGCAAAAGAAGCGAGAACCATCCTTTTATTGTCACCGCTAAGTGACCACATCGATGATGTGAAATCAGGTGTGGTGTACACTTGCAAATCAAAGCATCGCATTGTATTGTTTGTCCATGAAGTTTCTTTCATTTGAAAACATGACGTGACCGAAAACTGGAGATTGACTTATAAAGGAGCGGTAACGACCAGATACCGCTCTAGTATTCAACCAAAAACAGCTTTAAAGACTCGTTTGGATTGAATTCATGAAAAGCCTCCGCACCTCTTCCGGTATGTAATTGAATTTGAGGGTGTGCCGATTTTAAAGAACCAGATTATGTTGTGGCAGGCAGAAAGGTCACCACTTCCTTTTGAAGATAACAGAAAAGTACATATAATGGGCTTCTGGCACAGTATTCCCCATATATACCACCCAGAAATTTGTAACAGTCTTTCTCTGCCAGGAAGTGATTTCCCCACTGTTTGGCATTTGGAAAGACACCAAAAGCTTCCGTCTTGTTTGTTCGTTCGGTAAATTCAGACCTTCTTACAATGAATCATTCAGTTCAACCTTGGGGTTATTAAGTGTGGTTTAGTGGATGTCCAGTACTCGCTCCAAATTACTCTGGGTCTGCTTGACGGTTGATGGTTCAGCGGACGCACAACAATGTCACTCTTCTTTCATCAGTGGGATGCAGCGGAGAAACAAGTCTAACAGTTTGTTGTGCATGATCTCAGTTGGTAGCCTCTCGCCATCCCAAAAATTCATTGGGAAGAACGCTGCAAAAAGGCATAGCTTTGCCCTTTTTGCTCAGTCAAACCCAAACAGTTTCAAGAATGTGCTGCCTAGATTAGATGTGCTGCATCTAATGTATTGCAGTAATATTGTGGTGGCGCCCCGCTCTTATCGCTTGATTTTTCCTCGATTCTGCTCAGCCATCATAAAATTACTACAAACTAGTACGCCTCTCTCTTAATCACTTTAGTTATATTTTCGTATTTATGTGATATACTAATGTCACCTCACCACTATCATGTATAAAACCAGACAAGTATTAGCCCTAGTTCGACATCTCATCGTCCTAGGCAGTTCAGAAAACGCTGTCAATCTGGATACTTGCTGGTTAAGGACGTAATCTGCAGATCCAACTTATGGCAAAAAATTTTATTCTAGATGGATTAAGATTTATCATATACACATAGGTGATGTTAATCATTTGGTTAGGACTTGCCTATACTAACATTTCAGTGGAAATTTTTATTGGTCACTTATAGAAAAATAATTTATGCAAATACGACCCACACAAACAAGTTGCGTCATAGTATATGTAAATTGTGACCGTAGTTTTGTTATTTAACATAAAATTAGTAGAATATATTCTTGAAAAACTAGAGCCATATCAAAAGGTTTTTTATGCTCAGTTTTCGTTTCTGTCAGCGCCACACTACACAAAACTTAGTTTAAGATCAAGCTATTTCTCATTTTTCGGGGTACATTTTGGTTTTGATTACGAATATTATGTGTAATCACTGAAGTAGTAACGAATACCTCATATTCCAAAGCCCAAAGACTTTTCTCCATCTAGGATAGTACATTTCCATCTCAGTGAATAGACTGTGCTGTGATAGTTGTATTTTATTATTTTATATTAATGCTTTTCTCATAGTCATTCCTTTTAAAACTTTTCAATACAGAAAAAGAGCAAACTGCACAAATTAAATTGTAAATATTTACATCAGAACTTACTGTAAATTCTTTACGTTAAGTTACAGTTCTTGTTGGTATATATTGAATTTAAAATAATTACCCGCGTGCAGAGTTAATAACAATAAATAACTTCCCATTATAATTAACCAGAGCGATGGATCTGGGGCAGAACGGTAGCAAAATACAGGACTCAGACAGTTACTTATACAGTAACAATCTTCTCTGTGGAAAAACATTATGTACAGCTCATGACCCTACCTTTGTTCTGTCTACTACACCCTCTGACTGCTTTTCAAGAGGAAGGGGTATTATACTGATATGATCCAGACTTTTTATCTGGCAACTATTCCCTGGGTAATCATCTGATAACATTTATGTCCAGGATAGTCATATTAAAAACTCAATAACTCACATATACCGCCTCTCTACCGACTCAAGTCAAGAGGCTCACAAACGAAATATAAAAACTTTGTCCCTAAAATTAATTACAGAACGGGAGAAACTGAAAAATAAAAATCCTGTAAACGTGGGCCCAGAGAATTAAATCGCGGGACCTCCTCTTATATTGCACAGCACAGCCACGTCTACCTTACTAAGCTAACAAGGTTTGTGTATTAGTATGGCCATCCATAATATAAAAAACTTCGGTTCTCAAGACACCGGGATCCAATTGGATAAAAAAACAAAAAAGTGCAATGTTGCACAAAATTCAAACTTGCTCAATGCTAATTATATAACATATTTATGAGTTCTGGGGACTGAAAATTGAATAGAATTAGCTGTAGATAGTAAGGTTAAATAAGGAATTTTTGTTCATTTCAGGATTCTATAACCTTGACGCCCAAAATTGCTCGAAAAAAACGTGAAAAATATTCGAGAAAATGGTGAGTCACTCAGTATTGTCCTTTTTGGGGTCTATACTTTTTTGAATTGTATTGTTATATACTCCGAGGTCAATACCTCCCTCCGAGCCCTCGTGACCTTGGGTTTATCTCAGATGCGCAAGACACACGACAGATAGGTATTAAGGCGGCTGGTGTTCCTATGACTGACCACATCATGTCCATAGGGTGCCGCCGAGGGTCAAGAGAAACAACATGGGTCCTTCTTTAATACACCATATTCACCAGATATGCCCTCTATAGGGTGCAGGGGTTGTTAGAGTTTTGTAACAGGACTCCTTTACCGTTACCTCTTTTTCTTGCGGGGCTATTTGGGTACCCACGCGATTTTGCGGCTATCCTTTTCAAATGCTCGGTTTTATGCGGCATAACATCTGGAAAATCCGAAACATTAAATCTGGTTTCTAATTCAATAAGCTTGTTGATCACCCATTGGACCCCCTAATTCATGAAATTGTCGAATATTAAAAAGCTTTCAGACCTGACTTAATACAAGTACATGTACTCCACCAATCGTCGAGTCATTCAATCACCTGCAAAACCAGCATAACAGATAATATACAAAACAATTAACAGAATACTAAATCAATCGATAGTTGAAGTTCTTCTGTCCATGTTACGTAGATGATTTATACAGCTCTGTAATGTTGAAGAATTTCGCAAGACGCCCGCTAAACTAACAAGCTTGTGCTATGGTTAGCCTTTAGAGCAATTACGTTTTTTATTGGAAAAAATAAAAAACTATTATATTCACACATACTTATACACTCGTTTTCCATAAACCTCTTATTTCTCTATGTATTTTATACATAGCTGAATTCTATTTTCCCAAATCAGTGTGCATGTGTATGTGTGCATGTGCTCTTTTTTTTTTTTTTTTTTTTTTTTTAAACATCATGTGTTGGTGTCAGACAGTGATGGGTACATAATGAGGACAGTCATAGTATGGTATAATCACTGCACAACATTACAGCCACACAATCTTCTTCAGGGGTAGGGCACACTGAAACAATATAAAAAAGGGAAGCGCTCAACAGCTTTATATAACAAAAAAATATTACCATTTGGACTGTCTCACAAGCTGAAGAAAAACAAGAAGCGAAGGAGTACCCAGAATGCCCATGTCAGCTGCAACAAAGGACAGAATGTTTGATGGGCCTGCACACTCACTTCTCCACATTTTCCAAATAATTTTTCCCCATTAGCTTTCTAACCTTAATGGCACACTCGATAAGAGTCATCATCACCATCATCCTCTGGGCTCCTTAAGAAGCACGGAGCCACCACTGTAGCTGGTACCCTTTTCTGGTATCCTTGCACCAAGATAACATAAGTTCTCTTGCAGCCAAGTTGATTACTTTTTAGATATCCTAGTTTTTATTATGATGAGAGCTGCCAACCAACCCTCATATCTCAGTATTGTTGCACTCCTGCGATTCGAACTCTGCAGGGTGATCTCAGTAGTCTATATTCTTCTCTCTGTCTACTTTAACAGACATGGATTTTGTTGTACTTTGGTTATCTCATCACAGCTATAGAAACTTCTAGGTTAGCCGGGGATGGAAAGCGAAAAGCAGTCAAGACCTGATCTGCTCTTGGTAAATCAGTTAAAATCACTTCGAGATGCCTTGTCTCCTATATGGACTTCAGCGGGGTGACCATTTGAATCACAAACTTACGCATTATTGGGATATCTCCAGATGTTTATAATAGAGAAACATCTCTTTAGGGTGTCTGCAAAATCAATGTGATTAACATATTTAAAGGGCTATGAAGTTGTGGGATTACTAAACGCTTACATCATATAATTCACTTTTAGGCGTTGTGCTATAAAAACTGTTGTGCCAGAAGAATATTCAAATCAGCTTTGTTGAATGAAGATTGACAATTTGACGCTCTATGTTGTGAATACATTTTTACTAGGTAAACATGGGGAACGTTGGTAAGGTCTTGATGAAGTGTTCTTAACCATATGACAATATGTATGAATCTCTATAGACATGGTGAAGAAGATCAATATAGTCATCCTAACCTAAACACACACGTGGGGTGCTTATTAGATCAGCCCGTCACTTCGATTTATTATTTTTGGGTTTGGTGGATGTTTACGTGTCTTTAGGCGTTTAAGCCATTTATGTTTGTCGCATGGTGTTTTGTGTTTTAATCTTCTTTTATATGTCTTATTTGAATTTGCTGTGTGTTTTACTGTGGTATTTGATACCAGATGCACACAGAATTGGTATTTGGTTAATTTTACATTTTTGAACACTGTTTTAACTATATGATTGTTGACTAGATGGTAGATGCCCACTTTCACAGACATCTGGCAAAGACGATAATTCATATTATTTTGGATAGTGCGTAAACAACTATAGATATCCCTATATCTCTATACACCCAAATTCTAGAGGCTTTGAATCGGGTTATATTTCTCGCTTCATCGCAAATTTAGAGACGTATGAATACACAATAACGTTACCGATAATTATATAAAAAACTATACACTATAGCAAATTTATCAGGCTACCACAATGAACCAGCACAAACGTCGCATAGGCAACAAAAACTAGAGTTAACGTTCCTACAGGATTTATGACTTTAATATAGTGATCCTCACTGCGAATCCCCTTCTTTTTAGAACATGAATTCTGGTAGCTAAAAACGCTACTATCATATTTATTGACTGTATTCGTTCTGAGATTTATAAAAGAAGCACGTAAATTTATTACTGAGTAGATACTGAAACTTATAAAGATACAGAAGCACAACGATAAAGTAATTACTGTAAACAGGGTGACTGAATGGCTATTTTCTATTTTTTTTTTTTAAATTTTTATATCCTCGCTCATATCTGTTGGATACACATGAAACACGTTAAAACAAGGGGCAATAACTATAACTGAAAAACAGCAAAAACTGCCGTCTGCTGTGAGGTCGTGTGCTGAACAGGATGGACCTCATGTTGAGCTGTAATGTTAATGTGACAGAGCATTTTATGTAATAAAGATAATTCTCTTTATTTTGGCATTTGTTTCATATAAATTAGTTGGATAGGAATATATAATATAAACATTTAGAAATAGTGACTGGCTTTTCAATTACTCTGTAGATTTTGTGACTTTAAAGGTACAAAGACTCAATGGTCAATTTATTATTGTGTAGATTCTGAGACTTAAAAAGTAAAGATGAAAAATTGTAAATTTATTACTGTGTAGATTCTGGGACTCAAGAGGTATAGAGGGAAAAATGGTAAATTTATTATTGTGTAGATTCTGTGACTTAAAAGGTATAGGGGAAAATGGTAAATTTGTTACTGTGTAGATTCTGTGACTTAAAAGGTATAGAGGACAAATAGTAAATCTATTATTGTGCAAACTCTGTGACTTACAGGTATACAAGAAAAATGATAAATCAGATAATGCGTAGATTCTGTGACTTATGAGGTATAGAGGAAAAATGGTACATTTATTATTGTGTAGATTCTGTGACTTAAGAGGTATAGAGGAAAAATGGTAAATTTATTATTATTAATGTGTAGATTTGTAACTTAAAAGGTATAGGGGGAAATTGGTAAATTTGTTATTATGTAGATTCTGTGACTTAAAGTATAGGAGAAAAAGGGTAAACTTGTTACTGTGTAGATTCTGTGACTTAATAGGTACAGTGGAAAATGTTAAATTTGTTAATGTGTAGATTCTGAGACTCGAAGACATGAAGAGGCACAACTGTATATTACTGTATACATTTTGAGAGTCAAAAAGATATACAGGAACAATGGTAAATCTATTACTGTGTAGATTCTGCTACACATTCACCATAGTAAATTTATTACTGTACAAATTCTGAAAGTCAGAAAGATATAGAGGAACAATGGTAAATTTATAACTTGTAGATTCTGACACATATAATGATATAAAGGAACAATGGTAAATTTATTACTGTATAAATTCTGAAAGTCAGAAAGATATAGAGGAACAATGGTAAATTTATTACTGTGTAGATTCTGTCACATTTAACTCTTTCCGTACGTAATTATTTTCAGCTCTGGACGGAATTATTTTTAAGCCCCAAAAATTTACACATACATAATTTACGTTTACTGACAATGTGTGTCTAATCATGAGTTAAGTATAACATATTATATATCAAATTAAAGTACATTGGATGAACAATATAAATCCATATGCCTTTCTAGCTAATTTTATGTTATGTTTATGTTATAACAGATAACATGTACACGGAAAAAAAGATAACTTGAAAATTTTGAACAAAAATTTATTTCGACTTTACGTTAAGGCTTGTAACATAAATTGTTATCCAAATCACATTTTTTTTTACAGTTTCACTGCTCTCTTTGTGCAGGTAATCCATTTAGAAACACAGAAAAAGTAAGAAAGTTATGGTTGATCACACAGTTTGTTCACTGTTTACATATTAGTAACATATCTTGTGTGTTTTTAGGCCATTATGGCGATACGACAAAACATGATTAAAGATGAAGATAAATGTGAAAAAATCCGTTCAAAACGCAATAAAAAAGACGTTGAAACTTGTTGAAATTTGCCCAGTTTTGTGTTTACTTCCGTTCGAGATAAATTCCGGGTAGTATAAAATATCAGAATAGAAAGAAACAATGAAATAAATCAGCGTCTTTTAAAAGATCTTACGTCTACAGCGTGTTCGGCCAAGCTTTGCTGTCTATTATTAGATCTTGAGCGTACGGAATCAGTTAAAGATATGGAGTTAGGTACAAAAATAAATTTTATTACTGTATAAATTCTGAAAGTCAGAAAGATATAGAGGAACAATGGTAAATTTATAACTTGTAGATTCTGACACATATAATGATATAAAGGAACAATGGTAAATTTATTACTGTATAAATTCTGAAAGTCAGAAAGATATAGAGGAACAATGGTAAATTTATTACTGTGTAGATTCTGTCCCTTATAAAGAATTTCCGTACGTAAACAGCTCGGACGGAATTATTTTTAAGCCCAAAAATTTACCACATACATAATTTACGATTACTGACATGTGTGTCTACAGAGTTTAAGTATAACCATATTATATATCAAATTAAAGTGGTATGAACAATATAAATCCATATGCCTTTCTAGCTAATTTTATGTTATGTTTATGTTATAACAGATAACATGTACACGGAAAAAAGATAACTTGAAATTTTGAACAAAAATTTTCGACTTACGTAAGGCTTGTAACATAAATTGTTATCACAATACAGTTTCACTGCTCTCTTTGTGCAGGTAATCCATTTAGAAACACAGAAAAAGTAAGAAAGTTATGGTTGATCACACAGTTTGTTCACTGTTTACATATTAGTAACATATCTTGTGTGTTTTTAGGCCATTATGGCGATACGACAAAACATGATTAAAGATGAAGATAAATGTGAAAAAATCCGTTCAAACGCAAATAAAAGACGTTGAAACTTGTTGAAATTTGCCCAGTTTTGTGTTTACTTCCGTTCGAGATAAATTCCGGGTAGTATAAAATATCAGAATAGAAAGAAACAATGAAATAAATCAGCGTCTTTTAAAAGATCTTACGTCTACAGCGTTCGGCCTTTGCGTCTATTATTAGATCTTGCGTACGGAATCAGTTAAAGATATGGAGGTACAATAATAAATTTATTACTGTATAAATTCTGAGAGTCAGAAAGATATAGAGGAACAATGGTAAATTTATAACTTGTAGATTCTGACACATATAATGATATAAAGGAACAATGGTAAATTTATTACTGTATAAATTCTGAAAGTCAGAAAGATATAGAGGAACAATGGTAAATCTATTACTTGTAGATTCTGAAACTTATAAAGATACAGAGGAACAATCGTAAATCTATTACTGTGTAGATTGACCACATATAAAGATATATAGGCACAGTGGTAAACCAAAACAACCATTAAATGGTAAAATGAGAACATAATAATTTTAGGAGAACATAAATTTATTTTGCAATTGTGTGTTTATAGTATAGTATGTAAATTCTTTCCCATGGTAGCTTTTCAGGTAATTAAAGGCTTTTATGCTTAAAATAAAATGTAAATCTGCAAAACTCTGGGGCTTCAGCTTGAAACAATGTACCAGTGATATATCAGTTATTTCAGAGGGCTTTATTATATGAAGCCTACCTGTCTCTCAAGTACATCCATCTGGGAGCAGTTGGTGGAATAACTATAGCAACAGAGGTTAGTTGTGAATACTGAATTTAATGTGGTGAAACTAAACAGGAAAAGGTCACGATATCTAGGTGAGATAATTGCACATCTATTTTGATGGGACTATCAGCTAGACAGATGCATCTTAACCTCTCATACTTTAATTACCTGGTAGTTGAGATCTTTTAGCCAAACACTAACAGAGTAAACCACATACAAACAGATGATGCAAAGGGGGAAATTTTCACTATAACCCTACTACAGGTCTCTTTTATCTAAACACACACAAATCGAAAGTTTTTTGGGGTGACTTTGAACTACTTTTTAATCACAATTGGGCAATTTCGGGCTACTTTGGGCAATTTTGAGCTACTCTGGGCAATTTTCAAACACACTGTGTAACTTCTAATACATTTTGGGATACTCTGGGCAATTTTAAAACACACTGTGACTTTCTAATACATTTTGGGCTTCTCTGGGCAATTTTCAAACACACTGTGTGACTTTCTAATACATTTTGGGCTACTCTGGGCAATTTTCAAACACACTGTGTGACTTTCTAATACATTTTGGGCTTCTCTGGGCAATTTTCAAACACACTGTGTGACTTTCTAATACATTTTGGGCTTCTCTGGGCAATTTTCAAACACACTGTGTGACTTTCTAATACATTTTGGGCTTCTCTGGGCAATTTTCAAACACACTGTGTGACTTTCTAATACATTTTGGGCTTCTCTGGGCAATTTTCAAACACACTGTGTGTCTCTCTAATAATTTTCAAACACACTGTGTGACTTTCTAATACATTTTGGGCTACTCTGGGCAATTTTCAAACACACTGTGTGACTTTCTAATACATTTTGGGCTTCTCTGGGCAATTTTCAAACACACTGTGTGACTTTCTAATACATTTTGGGCTTCTCTGGGCAATTTTCAAACACACTGTGTGACTTTCTAATACATTTTGGGCTTCTCTGGGCAATTTTCAAACACACTGTGTGACTTTCTAATACATTTTGGGCTACTCTGGGCAATTTTCAAACACTGTGTGACTTTCTAATACATATTGGGCTTCTCTGGGCAATTTTCAAACATGCTGTGTGACTTTCTAATACATTTTGGGCTTCTCTGGGCAATTTTCAAACACACTGTGTGACTTTCTAATACATTTTGGGCTTCTCTGGGCAATTTTCATACACACTGTGTGACTTTTTAATACATTTTGGGCTTCTCTGGGCAATTTTCAAACACACTGTGTGACTTTCTAATACATTTTGGGCTTCTCTGGGCATATTTTCAAACACACTGTGTGACTTTCTAATACATTTTGGGCTACTCTGGGCATATTTTCAAACACACTGTGTGACTTTCTAATACATTTTGGGCTTCTCTGGGCATATTTTCAAACACACTGTGTGACTTTCTAATACATTTTGGGCTACTTTTGGGGCGATGTTGAAACCAAAAAAATCCTATTTCCAAAAGACAGCTGTCCCCAAGGATTTTGAATATAAGGATAAAGACCTGGACAAACATCGCCAGCCCTGTGTAGGTCCTGGGGGTCTCTGAAAAGACGCAGAAAGAACAGGACTCCTACACCCTGAGGCATGTCGTACAAGGCGACTAATGAAAGGTTGGGCAGGGAACTGGCAACCTCATCGACTAAAACAAATTGCCACAGAAACCAGGCGCTGCAAGACCATGTGAATGCTATGGTGCAGCCCTCCTGCAAGTGGACCAGATACAGTAGTTGCTCCATAAGGAACGCAAAAGGAAAATGATGATGAAAACAATCCAAGAATATTCCAGTCAAGAAAGACAACGACATTAAGGCTGACATCTCAGTATAATATACATGCGGAATCATAAAAAGCAATGTAAAGGGATTTGGGACCATATAAGATTATATCAATGTCCATGTTGTTCCCCCTTTAGTTTCTGATGAGACAAAGATGGAATAGACCTACTGCTCCCATCAGGCAACTAATATGAGGTTATGCATGAGGTTGTGCATGGGCATACATGCCACACCTCGGAGATGAAAAACCTGTACAAAAAAATCCAAAACCCTGTACAAAGACCCACAAAACCTGTACAAAGACTGAAAAAAAGAACATATCAAAAAAGTTAATATGTGTAAAAATATTTTCAATTACAGTGGGCTGCATTACAAATGAGGCAAGGAGACTTTGCCTTTAAAAGCAGGTCTTCACCTATTTTAAAACCCCAAAAATAAATGTTTGAGTTTATTTTACTCTGTAAAAATAATGTGATGGTGTCATCATTTAGTCTATTTCTGTGCTTAATTATCCCTAACAGACTGGAAAAGCCTGTGTTCAATAGGACCTAATAAAAACAACACAGTAATAAGGGGAATGGGTTAGAAAACCTGAACAGAAATTATGTACAGGGTGTACACATCTGAAAACGCAAACACCGTGTACAGATTATGGGTAAAACATAGCATGTGGCATGTATACATGGGGCTGGCAAGCTCATTATGTAAAACACATTGCTACAGAAACCCCCAACTGCAGGAGCAATCTAAATGCTTGCTGCAGACTTCCTGCATGGGGACCAGCTGCAGTGGTGGCTGCATGCTCCATAGAGGAGCAAAAAAAGGAAAATAATAATGATCATGATGAAGCACAAACACCAAATTAAGAGTGCTGGAGAGTTGTGTTCTTTCTCTACTTTCATATGGCGCTGAGTGCTGGAGAGTAACGGAAAAGGAAATGTCCAAATTTATCCTTATTCCACACAACCTGCGTAAGGACAGTTCTTCAAATTGTTTGGCCTAATACCATCTCCAACCAGGAACTGCTTACATGGTGCAGTCAAAAAGGTATGCACACCAACATTGCAGGCTGACGCTGGAACTGGGTTGGCCATGTCCTCAGAAGGGACCCTGACACCATCACCAGAACTGCTATGCTATGAACCCCAGAAGGATGGTGAATGAGAGGCAGACCAAAGGCAACCTGGTGGAGAACTGTGGAGGCTGAGATGCCAAGCATGAACCAGAGTTGGGGTATGGCATGAAGGATGGCCACCGACCGATCAAAATGGGGACAGTTTGTTGCTGCCCTACAAGACACCACTAGGTGTGATGGCCACTGACCTCTTTGTCAGTCAGGGGATAAAGAGCCAAGAAGAAGAAGATGATGAAGAACAGAAACGGTGACAAGAGACATCCTTGCTGCACCAAACATTTTGATTTTGGTCAAACAATTTTACAGTTTCATATTTATACACAATCAATATATCCATAGTTTCTATTTTAACATGATCATTACATCCACAGTTTCTATTTTAACTAGGCCACTGTATGCACTGTTTTTATTTCAGCTTGATTATTATAAATGCCATCACAAGAACAGCTATGCTTTGGACCCCTGAAGGAAAACGAAAGAGAGGCCGACCAAAAACAACCTGGCGGAGGACTGTGGAGGCTGAGATGCAAAGAATGAACCAGAGTTGGGGCACTGTACGAAGGATGGCTGCCGACCGAGCAAAGTGGAATCAATTTGTTGTTGCCCTACAAGACGCCACTAGGCATGATGGCCACTGACTGCTTTGATGGTCGGCAGCTAAGGATCAAAGAAGAAGAATTATAAATGCTGAATACAGTTTTTATATCAATAAACCTGTATTTCATAATTTCACTTTTTCACTATGCCCAGTTTCTTTTTTTTTTTTTTTCAAAGCTATTGTAACTTGTTAATCCATTTAAATTTTACCGATACATGAAGTTTTTATATTAATCATTATAAATAATTTTTGTATTTTAGTTTCACCATTAGTGATGCTCTTATTTCAATTTTATTTTTATCTTGTCTGCAGCTTCTTTTTCTAACTCCTGAATGACTCACACTCGTAAGTTATGTTTTACAGACTTAACCCCATAAAACTTTATTGGTTCATTATTCTGATCTAATCCAAGTATTCCAGCCTCATTACATCTTTCTACTTCCACATTACCTCAGTGGTAGACTGGAAACAAACACTGTCCTTACATAAAGGATATGTAAGCACTAGGCAATTTTCTTTTGTCTTTTGACCTTGCAAGGTGTGCAATTTACTTTGTCTTTTGTCCTAATAAGACAATTTTTTTTTTCCTGTTTTTTAATTTACCCACTCTCTTTACATAAAACATTGTAAACTATACTTCAGCTGCTCAAAGCTTGTTAATACTGCTTTATTACTGTTAATCCTTGGGGTATAGAAAATGTGGCATTCTAGTCCTATTAAGCACAACAACCAACAACAACAAAAAATCAAACAAACAATATCAAGTAAAACACTACAACTATCAAGTAAATATGTGTGACAAAATTCTAACTGAAAACTTAAAAAAAAAAGAGCTAAACAAAACAAATCACTCAGATAAACGTTACCATTATTAACAAATCACTTTAAAAACAATAAAACAAGAGCTAAGACAGATATACTATTTTTAAAACTATACATATACAGCACATAGAATATAGCTAAGACGCACAAGCTACTTCCAAAACTATACATATATAGCACATAGAATATACCAATTACCAACGGGCTGATCACCCGTTTGCCAGTCACTTTGATTACGGAAACAACAACAAACGGATTGATTTGTCGTTGCCCTAAAGACGCCATTAGGCGTGATGGGAACAACGGCTAAGAAAATCTATTCGTTGTTGCCCTTAAGACGCCACTAGGCGTAATGGCCACTGACTGCTTTGACGGTCGTTGGCTAAGGACGGAAGAAGAATATACCAATTGTTGAGTGTGGTATATCAAATGTACCTACCAGCTTAGAATGGCCGTAACTAGCTCATGCATGTTGTCTAATAGAGTCACACTTATACATTACAGTGCATCAGATTATTAAGAAACTTACAAAGTAAACTGCTAGAAAACTTTGCCAAAGCAGCATAAGGGATGCTGCAATCTAGATTAAGGAAATGAGTGCAAAGCTTTAGAAAGACTGGTCAATTTCAAACAAAGAAAGAAAGAAATAAAACAAATACGCATGAAACACACTGATAGCTACTGAAATGCTTTAAAATAGTTCAGAGAATATCAAGAGAAAGCAGAAGAGTAACTTTCATTTACTATTACATTTAAACTTACACAAGCAGAGTAAATTTATCTTCTGTCAGACAAAGACAATATTCACCTCCGCTTACCCTCATAATCTTTTGTTCTAATACCACCCTTTCCTCATCATTCTTTTATGCTCATAATCCACATAAGTTCAGGTGGAAGTGTTTCCTTCAATCCCAAAAATATTGTGAAAGTTTTAACAGCTTAGGGATTTAACTTACAATCCAAACGTTATTTGCTAAGAGATAGAAACTCATTTTCCCAGCTTTAATAAAATGCTAATGAAAATAACATGGTACCTGGTGATTTACATGCTGAGTGATCATATATATGTGCAAACTGAAAGCAGTCATCCAGCAATGCACTCTCAATTCACTTTTGTGTATAAGACACAAGACCAATGCAAGAAGAAAAAAAGAGCTCTATGCACAAAAGGGAAATAACTATCATTATTTCCTTATTTGGTAAGCCAGCAAACAACAAATTCAAATTTTTTCCATACCTCTGTTTGGGGGTGCTGTTTTGTGTAACATTAAAAAGTTGCAACTTGTAAAAAAAGGGAACAAAATAAACACAGCAAACATAATGTAGGGGTTTTATTAGTGGACACTTATTTATTCTACTTTATGAAAGGAACTGAATAGATGGCACAAGTTAGTGTATGTTAAACAACTAAAGCATGATAACCTCACTGCATGTCTAGTGTGATCTCACAAAGGGCCTCTACTATTAAACAGAACAATGATATGCTTACATATCTTGTCAACATTTAAATATAAAAGGTGATGTTTACCCAAGATAATAAACAGCAGCTATTTGTAAAGATATTAGCGACAAGAACATAAGCCCAATACAACAGAACAGAGAGCCACGGTAGCACAGTGGTTAGTGCAGTGGATTCCTAGCTCGGTGGTCCATGGTTTGATCCCCAGTTAAGGCTGGATTTTTTTAGACCACAAATGGCATCGAGATCGACCCAACCTCATAAATTTGGTACCAGAGCTACTCTGGAAAGGTTAAAGGTGGCAGGCGTGATGCTGGCCACATCACCCCTAGTGTGCCATGTGGTCAAGAAAATATGGGCCTAACACCATATTCCCAATATGCCTCAATGGGCACGTCATCAGGATCTTTTACAACAGAACAGGCCCTGTGTAGTTCCTGGAAGTCTGAGAGGAGACAAAGACAGAACAGAACAACTGCTTCCTCAGGTATATCGTAAGAGGCGACCTAATATAAGGTAACACAAGGCCCTGGCAACCTCATCATATAAAAGTGATTGCTGCAGAAACCACCACTGAAAGAGCCAATGAATGTTTTGGTGCAAGCTTCATGCAAGTGGACCAGCTGCAGTGGTGGCTTTATGTTCCAAAGGGAGCAAAAAGGGAAATGATAATGGTAATGACAAAAGAACATGGATGAAAAAACAAAAACCTAGATCTTAAAGACTAGAGTTAAAAGCCGGACAGAGGTCATCAAGGATGGCGAAGACTGGTGAATGATTCTATCTGCAGCAGATAATCTCAGGGTTTGCAAAAACATAACAAAAAGAAAAACAGACAAAGATGATCAGGAGCAGCAATGGCAGAAGTTGGAGGAAAAAAGAAGATGAGGCAGAAAGAGGAAAACAAACATGAGGTAGAAAGAGGAAAAAGAAGATGAAGGGGTAGAAAAGAAAGATGTGGAAGAAGGAGAAGGACAGAATATAATATTCACAAATTCTGAAACCTTAACTCCACAGAGCCAGCTACTCCACCCCTTCCTCTACACAGGGAAGAATTATCCATTAGGCTAAGTAGGCTGAAGCCTAACTCTTGGGGCCCGTGTATAAGTTAAACGCCCTGGGTCGGGCAGAAATTGCGCTGATGTTTTGTAATGTGCTTAAAAATGCTGTGGCCGCAGGGGAAATAAATGAACCAGTTAGTCTTAACTATTGAAAGGTTTATATCTGTTAGCTAGGTTAGCTGCTGTCACAGTTAACCTCAGTTTGAAGATATGAAAATGGTACAATATTTATAATAAATTCACACAAATATACAGGGATATAAGACTGAGATATGTATTCATTTTTAAGAAATTCACAAATATAGTGATGTAAGGGTGAAAAATATAGGGGTATAATAGTGAGAGATATATGAATTTCTGAGAGATTCCAAAAAATATGTATTTCTATAAGGGTGAGAGATGTATTCATTTTAGAGACATTCACACAAATATACAGGGATGTATGGGAGAGAGATGTACTTATTTCTGAGAGACTGGCACACATATACAGGGATGTAAGGGTGAGAGGCGTAATACTTTCTGAGAGATTAAAAAAAGAAATAAATACAGGGGCAGGCATGTATTCATTTCCGAGAGATTAACACAAATATACAGGCATATAAGAATGGGAAATGTACTCATTTCCAAGGCAGTTGAGGAGGCGGGGTGTGTGTGGGAGGAGGAGGCTGAAAATCAACTGTAACATTTATTCAAAATTTAGTTCTCTGCTCCACATGGTGGAATTAGTTCCTAAACAAGGAAAGTGAATAATTCTGAAACATGGACATGGATCTGAACACTATGATGCAAGTGCCAGTATTTACCATATGTGGTAATAATATCATTTTCTTTTGCCTCTTTATGGACCATGGAACCATGACTCCAGCTGGTCCCCTTACACCAAGGTGTACATGTGACCTTGCAGGAAAGTTACACCAAGGTGTACATGTGTCCTTGCAGGAATGTTACATTAAGGTGTACATGTGACCCTGCAGGAAAGGTACACCAAGGTGTACAAGTGACCTTGCAGGAAAGTTACACCAAGGTGTACATGTCTCTGCAGGAAAGTTACACCAAGGTGTGCATGAGTCTTAGCAGGAATGTTACACCAAGGTGTACATGTGTCCTTGCAGGAAAGTTACACCAAGGTGTACATGTGTCCTTGCAGGAAAGTTACACCAAGATGTACATGTGACCTTGCAGGAAAGTTACACCAAGGTGTACATGTGACCTTGCAGGAAAGTTACACCAAGGTGTACATGTGACCTTGCAGGAAAGTTACACCAAGGTGTACATGTGACCTTGCAGGAAAGTTACACCAAGGTGTACATGTGTCCTTGCAGGAAAGTTACACCAAGGTGTACATGTGACCTTGCAGGAAAGTTACACCAAGGTGTACATGTGACCATGCAGGAAAGTTACACCAAGGTGTACATGTGTCCTTGCAGGAAAGTTACACCAAGGTGTACATGTGACCTTGCAGGAAAATTACACCAAGATGTACATGTGTCCTTGCAGGAAAGTTACACCAAGATGTACATGTGACCTTGCAGGAAAGTTACACCAAGGTGTACATGTGGCCTTGCAGGAAAGTTACACCAAGGTGTACATGTGTCCTTGCAGGAAAGTTACACCAAGATGTACATGTGACCTTGCAGGAAAGTTACACCAAGGTGTACATGTGACCTTGCAGGAAAGTTACACCAAGGTGTACATGTGACCTTGCAGGAAAGTTACACCAAGGTGTACATGTGACCTTGCAGGAAAGTTACACCAAGGTGTACATGTGACCTTGCAGGAAAGTTACACCAAGGTGTACATGTGACCTTGCAGGAAAGTTACACAAAGATGTACATGTGACCTTGCAGGAAAGTTACACCAAGGTGAACATGTGACCTTGCAGCAATGGTTTCTGCTGCACTATGTTTTACATGATGAGGCTGCCAGCCACAGGTACAACCTCGTATTAGTTGCTTCTTAAGACATGCCTGAATGCATGGAGGCATATCTGGGGTCATCTTTATATGGCTCTGTGCAGGACGTGACAATTCCTTGGGAGAGCACAGAACCAGAGTACAGTATTTTAGCTCTGCATAGTTGGAGAGCCCCCTTGGATGGTGAGGAATGCACAGTATGCCACACAAAAGACAAGCAAAATCAACAAGACATGCCTGAGAGAGTAGTAAGCATATTCTTTCTTTGTCTCCTCAAAGACACCCCCCCCACCCCCCCCCCCCCCCCCCCCCCCCCACCCGCCCCCTCCCCGAACTACACAGGACTGGTAATGAATATGGTTTTCATTAAATACAAATTTAATGGATAAAGTTGGAGAAATATTAATTTATATAAATTTTGTTTCTCAGAACTAATTTTTTTTCCATGATTAATCCAGCCACTGTCAACATCAGATCTGCTAATAACATTAAATAATTATGTATCCTATTCAGCACCAAAACTGGAACATGTCTGTCTTGATCTGCACTCCCATCACTTAAAATATTTGTACTCAGTCAAATAAAACAAATAGAGTACTCTCCATGCTTGAAGGCCTTCCAGATTAACCCAATTCTTCCCCGTGAAAAGCTCATGGAAAATAACAAGTTTACAAAACTAAGTGGGGAAAAAAAAAAAACTACTGATAAGTATAAAGAACTTAAACTGTGACAGAGTTCGCTGGGAGGACAATATCAGAAAATCTCTGATGGACTGAACTGGAACCAGGGCAAAAGGAAGACAGCCGATAGCATGGCATGTCCCTCTCTCTGGCTAACCTCTAAACCACAAGGTAGAAGAGGAACAACTAAGTAAGTAACTAACATCAACTGCATTAAGCAAAATAAATATGCATTTTCATGAGTTTATATTTAAAAAATCGACTATAAATCCTATATTATTCTATGACACCCTGAAATTTCTGCAACATGATCTGCAGAACTCAAGAGTTATGTACCCTTCCTGCCAAATTCCTTGTATATTTATTGATTAGAAGATCTTTGTCTGCTTGCAATGGTCTTCTTCTTCTTCTTCCGTCCTTAGCCACCGACCGTCAAAGCAGTCAGTGGCCATTACGCCTAGTGGCGTCTTAGGGCAACAGCAGATAGGTTTTCTTTGCCATTGTTTCCCATCACGCCTAGTGGCGTCTTTAGGGCAACGGCAAATCAACCCATTTGCTGTTGTTTCCGTAATCGAAGTGACTGGCAAACGGGTGATCAGCCCGTTTGCTTGCAATGGTACATGTCATTTATTATGTTTTCTGAAAAAGTCGGTCCTATTTTCATGCATGATCATATTAAACAAAACAATACAAGCAAACGTACAAAGTCTACCCTAATCATAATTCCATTTATCCAACACCTGCCCTTCATTTGAAAGGCATTTAAAATATAGAATCTTGTAAAATGAAGCTAAGCAAAGATATAACATCCATTAAGACTGACTGTGACTTTAGCAAATTCAGTTTCCTTCTGTAAGTAACTAGCAATTTCAACAAAAACATTTTTTTCTCCAAGAATAATCGACATAAGAAAGTGATGACAACCATGATGTATGTATAAACTGATATGTCAGAAATGCATGCCAATTATGTGCTGTACCATACAGATAAAAGAGTCAGAAGTGCAGATCCAGCATATGTCATATTATGTGACATGTCATATAATTGGAGATTTCACAGACAAACACAGCACGTGCCACACTAACTGATATCTCATAAATGCATTACTGACGTCACATTGAATGAAATTTCAGAAAAGCATGTCAAGATATGATAAGATATTAAAACGTCACAGATGAACGGCACACATGTCATAATAAGAGAAATGTTGTTGATATGCATCTGATGCCAAGTGAAATCTCAGAAGCACAAAAGGGTTCAACTTTTTTACAATTGTTTTTGTTAACCTTGCGAGTTTCGCCTTCTTTTGGCAAGGCAAGCTACTTTCAACCTTGACTTAAGTCCGTTGGTTATATCAGAGCGCAATGTTCCATTATATTTGAACTGAAAACAAGTTTGACTACAACTTTTTCGCAAAACTTTCTTAACAAAAAAAAAAGTAAATTGTTCCTCACAACCTGTCAACTTTAGATCTGAACCAAAAAAAAAGTAATAAGTCTTACCAGGCTAGGTAATAACCTACGTTACGGCCACAAGGCCTTCGTCAAGGACAAACTAACAAAAACAGAAAGGAAAGAAAGCAAGAACTAAATTATAACATATGAAAAATATTAACCTGCTGCTATGGTATGGCTAGACCCAAAATGACTGCTACATTTGGGCATAAAGAGTAAAGAGTACGTACGGGAGGAAAAACCCAAAACACTACGTGAGGAGGGAAAAAAAACCTAGAAAGAGAGAGAAAGAGAGGGATAGAGAGAGTGTGTGTGTGTTTAAATACTTTTTTTTTAAATTAAAAGAATAAATTATAAAAAAATAAAAAAAAAGATAGTGAGCCACAGAAGTAAACTGGTTACAATGGATTCTTGTTATAAAATAAATAAAAAGTTAAAAATGACTCTTGTAACAATAATTGTATATCTCTGGTTATAAAAACTGTTAATAATGTTACCTATATGTGACTGGTAATTAATACTTTTGTGTAATAGCACAACAATAATATAGTTGGTAATAACTTCTTCTTCTTCTTCCTCGTTCGCCTTCAGACTTCCACATTTATGACTCTAATAAAGGCAGCAGTCAACTCAAGGTTCCCGACATCTCCAAACAGTTTTTCGTTGACAGAAGTGGGTTGTTGCCATATGCTACCCCGTTCATTACTGTAGGTTGGGCAGTACTGCAGCAGGTGTTCGACTGTCATCGGGCTGGTACCGCAGGTGCAGAGATCTGTTGCACCAATTTTGTATTTGTGGTACAGATGGTATCTCAATCTGTTGTGCCCAGTGCGCAGTCGAAAAATGATGACCTGTTCTTTTCTGGATAGTTGATGATATGCGTCATTTTTCAAATGTCCCGGGTGCTCTCTTTCCCATTTGGACTTGAATGTAGCCTTTATAGTGGTC
Organism: Oreohelix idahoensis; assembly: GCA_024509875.1. Taxonomy (NCBI): domain Eukaryota; kingdom Metazoa; phylum Mollusca; class Gastropoda; order Stylommatophora; family Oreohelicidae; genus Oreohelix; species Oreohelix idahoensis. The sequence continues at coordinate 150,062 of JAMPIV010023003.1, read as the reverse complement.
TTTGCTGTTGCGTAAGTTGTCTCTATATCATTTTGCTGTAAGGCACCTCCTTCTTTAGCAAGTCTATCTGCCTCTTCATTTCCTGGTATGTTGCAATGGGCTGGTATCCACTGGATAGTGCACTTCTTGAAGCATTCGGCCAGTCTTTCAAGGGAGATTATCAGATCTTTCAATCCTTTAGTTTGGTGGCTCTTCAGCGCTGATATTATTGAGAGGGCATCTGAAAAGATTACTATCTGTTTTTCTGCCTGTGCTTTGCATTCAATAAGAGTTTCAGCTGCCTGTTTCAGGGCTTCTGCTTCAGCACAGAAGTTGTTGCAGTATTTTCCAGTGGCAATTGCCATAGAGTGAATTCTATTCTTTAATTTTATGAGGATGCCGGCACCCCCATTTTCAACTGCATTTGTTGCCAAACCATCAGTATATGCATGTGTCCAAAGCTTCGCTGGAAATCTTTGGTCAATATACTTGGTTGCTATACACTTTCTTTGTGTTTCTGTCTGTGTTCCCTTACCTTCAATGCCTGGAATATCAGATTTTAACTCAGGAAAGCATGTGGTGTGTTAAGTTTGGTACGCAACCAGACGATACGTCAAGGCCTTAAATCCTACCCCCTGCAGACCCAAGTAGAACAGTCCCAATTAAGATGGTTTGGCCATGTCTGCAGAATGGGAGAAGATCGGATACCACGACAAGCATGGGAAACAAAGAGCCAAGGATCCAGACCCCGAGGACGACCCAGAGTCTGCTGGGAGGACAACATTAGACAATCTTTGAAGGATCGAGGACTAGAATGGAACCAGGCCAAGAGGAAGACAGCCGATAGGATAGTCTGGCGCTCTCTCTTCCAAACCTCTACACCTCACGGTAGAAGGGGAACGACTAAGTAAGTAAGTGTTAAGTTTATAGCACTGGTTATGAAAGACACTCATAATAAATTTATGTTTACCTGGAATAATTTTACACTTATATCACCGGTTAGACAAGATACTTGTAAACATTTTTATTGTATATCACGTTATAAAAGAAGTGACCAATTGGTTAAGCAGTTAAAGTGCTTTCCTCTTGAGGCACAGTTACTGGGTTCTGTGATTGAAACCTGGCAGCGTCATGCTCCAGTCGACACAGTTTTAAGTGGGTACTTGACTCTGCTCTTGAGTTAGGGAAGGCAAAAGCAGCAAGGAAGGGAACTGGCCACCTCATAAAGCTGGACTTAGTGCAATGAAGTCTCTAACACTTACCTCCCTGCAGCAGTATCTGCTATGAAAGTACCATTTCAGTTATGAAAGACTGACGTAATACTGTAATATCTGTACCCACATCTTAATATTTGACACGTAAAAAAAAATGGATCAAATTAATTTTAATGGCTTGACCTTTTTTTATTTTTATTTTAGAATCATGCATCAAAATAATTATATTCCTCAATCAAAGCAATCTTGTGAACAAAAGATTATCAAGAGGGTGTAGGTAACAAGAGCAAATGGCACAGCACACCAGCTAGAGAAACCAAACTGTGCTTCGTGGATAAATTTGGTGCAATTCCATGCAAACAGCAAGAAAAGCAATGAACCTTTCTGCCACATAAATGTGAAAAGCTATTAACTTCTCAAACTGGCATCATGGTAGTTAAGTGTCAGGGTTGTCACATGTCACGGTAGTAATATTTGTACACCTTCTCTCTCTTCTGTTTTCTTTCGTTTATATGGGACGAAGGCTTTATGGCCATTACCTGAGCAATCTTCTTTGTCCATTGTCCTAGTATCGACAAGAACAGCACTGTAGTAGTCAAGTTTCAGGAATGTCTTAATAAACCACTGGAGCAGTCATGTCTCAAGCCTGTCTCAGAAAGGTAATGAACATCAAATGAGAAGACAAGATCCCGGATACCGCGGTTCTTGACAGAGCTGGTATCCCTAGCATCTATACTATTCTGATGCAGTCACAGATTTGCTGGGCAGGTCATGTAGTCCACATGCCAGACCATCGACTGCCAAAGATACTCTTTTATGGTGAGATGCAGAAGGGTAAATGCTCCCATGGTGGCCAAAAGAAGCGCTTCAAAGACACGCTTAAGACTTCATTGAAAACCTTTGACATAAATCCTGACACATGGGAAGCTGCTGCGCAAGACCGAACTGCTTGGCGCACATCTCTTCGTAAAGGTGCAGGGGCATGCGAATCATCCAGAAGAGCAGCAGCGGAACAGCGGAGACAAGCTAGAAAAGACCGTGTAATATAACCTTCACATGAAGCAAACATTCCCTGCCCACACTGTCCGAGATCTTTCCAGGCCCGCATCGGGCTCATCAGTCAGCTTCGTACCCAAAGACTAACCTAACATATTCCTAACAATTGGATGAACGGAGTGGTCTTCATCACCCGTGATGGACGAACAACAACAACAACAGTATCGACAAATTGCCTATTTCCATTCACACCATCATTTATCATCATCGTCCTGCAGTCCTCCTTATTTTCTTATACTTCTCCTACTCTCTTAACCCTCAGTCTCTCTATTTCTTTTCTTTTTTCCGTCATCAAACTTAGTTCTTACTTTCTCTGTTTTTGTATGTTTGTCCCTGACGAATGCCTTTTGGCTGTAACATAGACATTTGCTCGGTCCTAGTATAGATGAATTATGTATTTTCGTTTCCCCACCGTAGTAAAATTTGTGCCATTGTAGGAAAGCACTGTAGAAGTCAAGTACAGTAGAACTCCATTTATCCGAACCCCAATTATCCGAACATCCAATTATCCGAACACTTTTTCCAGAAAAAAAAAATCAATCGCCAGCAGTCATGTTAGACTACATTTCTGAATCTTTTCATGCGGCAAGCTTCAAATGTGTGCGAACAATTTGTAGAGGATGGGATGGGCTAATGGTCGGTCGCTTACTTACAGGAAGTCAGTTAGATCATAAAGTCAGTTAATATCTGGTTTACCAATCCAGTGTACGTGTGCGTTCTAGGCAGAACACTGGCTAAACAGACAGTTCAACTTAAAATAATTGTGTCTGCTACTACAGCAGAATAATTTTGGTGTACAAGTATTTCTCTGTGCGATATGGCATCTTCCAGTAGGCCTAAAGCATATAAAAGGAACCGCAATGTTTTGTCAATTGAAACGAAAATAGAAATTATCAAGAGACTAGGAAAAGGTGAAACTGTGTCTTCACTTGCGAGGATTTTCAATGTTGGGAAAGCTACCGTCTCTGACATCAAAAGTAAAAAGGATAAAATTATGAGTTTTGCATCGAAATTGGAGAGTGAAAATGGGTCGAAGAAACGTAAAACCATGAGAAATGCGAAATATTTGAAATTGGAAGAGGCTTTGTATATATGGTGTCTGCAAAGAAGAAGCAAATCGGAACCTATCTCTGGCTCTCTATAGTGTGAAAAGGCACTTCAGTTCAACAATCAACTTGACGGTCCTCCTGACTTTAAATCTCGTCGTGGCATACGAGAACTGGAGATTCAAGGGGAAACTTTATCTAGCGATGCAACTGCCGCTGAAAATTTTAAAGAAACATTCTTGGCTTTTTTGGAAGAAGAAGGTTATTCACTCGATGATGTGTATAATGCCGATGAGACTGGCTTATACTGGAAATCATTGCCTCAAAAATCACTTGCATCTCAGCGCGAAGCAGCTGCCCCTGGGTTTAAAAAGTGCAAAGAGAGAGTAACAATTTTGGTAGCCGCGAATGCCAATGGAAGTCATCGTTTACCGGTGCTAATGATCGGCAAAGCCAAAAAACCACGTTGTTTAAAGAATGTGACATGTCTCCCATTGTGCTACAAAGCACAGAAGAGTGCTTGGATGAATAGTGAAATATTTCTTGATTGGTATACAAATCAGTTCATCCCAAATGTGAAGAGGTTGAGAGAACAAGAAAAGAAAACTGGAAAAGTAATTCTTCTACTGGACAATGCACCATCTCATCCAGAGACGGATACATTGAATGCAGTTGATGCAAATTTTAAAGTAATTTTTCTACCTCCCAATGTAACAGCACTGATTCAACCAATGGATCAGGGTGTTATAGCAAAGCTTAAAAAGATGTACAAGAAGGAAGTCCTGCGTCGTTTATTGTTGGCTGAAGATGAAGAAAGTGTGGTGGCGTTTTCCAAAAAGCTTAATCTCAAAGACTGCTGCTATATGTTAGCTGATGCTTGGACCACCCTGTCACAAGATAATCTCAACAAGGCTTGGAGTAGATTGCTTGGGAAAAAAGGAGGAAATGAAACTACTGCAGTGGACACAAATGATAATTGTATAAATGAAGTTGTGGAACTGTTTCAATGCCCGGATTTTCGGACTGTGACAAAGATGATGCCCACATGTGGCTAGAAGATGATAATGATTCTGGTTTTCAGTTTTTGAATGACGAAGAAATTTTGTCTTTTGTGCAAAAAGAAAACCAAATACATGTAGTGACCGATGACGAAGACTCCTCAGAAGTACATGATGTACTTGTAGATTATGAAGAAAACCCAAAACGTCGACCAAGTCCTGAAGAGGCCTTTATAGCACTAGAATCAGCGATGGCTTGGTACGAGCAAGAAGATGACAGCTGTCCTACACAGCTTCTGCTGTTGAAGAGAATGCGGGACTTAGGAACCAAAAGGAGACTATCCAGTTTGGTGCAAAAGAGGATTCCTCATTATTTTAAATAGTGGGCTACATCTGTGCAAGTACATGTATACGTAAGTTGCGCCTGGTTTTGAATCGTTTGTAATGTTATTTTGAAAACATTTCTCTTTCTTAAAAAAAAAAATTAATACAAGTAGTACATGCACTGCAGTGTAATGACAGATTTTGGTGATACAGTAATCTAATACAGTGTGGGTATTATTATTACAGTACAAGTAAATATGTTTTATAGTGTATTTTCCTTGTGATGGTTAATTATTTTTAGAAATATGTGTACATGTACTCGATACATTATGTAATCCAATTATCCGAACATTTGATTATCCGAACGTTGCTTGGTCCCATGGGGTTCGGATAAATGGAGTTCTACTGTATCAGGATTGTCTGAATAAGCCACTGGGGCAGTCATATCTCAAGGTGATAATACATTGTTATAGCCATGTACCATGATCTTAAAGAGCATAAGAAACCAGATTTTGTGCTAAGAAAAAATGGTAGTCCCATAGCAGATACTATCATAGAGGAGTAAGAAGTCAGAGACTTCACTAAACTAGGTCTCAGCTTCATGGGGTGGGGTGACCAGTTCCCGTCTTCATCACCTTTACCTTCCCTAACTCACGAGTAGAGTCAGGTACCCATTTACAGCTGGGTGGACTGGACCTCGCCGCTACCTGATTTCAAACCTGATACCTTCTGCCTCAAGAAGCAATTGCTTTAGCCAAGTCTACTCTTGGAAAACATTCCATTTCATTTTTCTTACTTGATGTAAACACAAGAAATGGGCAGTTCCTATTCAACATTAAGAACACTATAGAACCGTACAAATAATATCCTTAAAGTACATAAGCTAAGAAAGCCTGGCCATGCGGAAATAATGAAAAATAGCAGCAAGAATATATACAAAGCATGCACCACGCAGATAATGCCAGACCAAAAGAACAACCACAATGAAGAACATCAACACACAATGTAAAGCTAATAATATAAGTGATGAACTTAACAGATGATCAAAAATTGAAAGGAGTACAGAATGACCGCAGAAAAATAGTGTCCTGGAAACTTGATAAAGTCAATTTAAAACGCAATAAAGTGAAGCTTTCATTACGATTATGAACCTGTGTGTGCTAGTCTTGTCTTCAAGATCATCTTTTACACACAATTTTCACCAAATCTAGGAGCTGCGATCAGTGATCTAACAGAGGTCAAATTTATAAGTGCTAATGCTGGGTTTATTGGAATTAATAAACTTCAATAGCCTGTTTGCTCAGGGATTGAGTGGCTTTACTTGAATGGAAGGGGTACTGATTCCCTTCCATGCTGAGCAACATTTTTCCAATATTTTCTTTATTATTTTTCCTCTATGCATTTTCCTTCTTTATTGTACTGATTAACAACTGAATTTTCCTCATGTGATCCCACACACATTTCTAGAACATGCAACACAAGAGCGTGATGTCCAGAACAAGTTCTGTCCAAAAGATCTCAGAATGAAAGCACTTGGGAGATACATAATAAACTGATCTTTCTACAGTCAGCAGAGAAACATTTACCTGAGGGTGGTAGATCTTCATCAGCTTCTTCAATTGACACAGGTGCAATTAGAGAACTTGGCAAGCGAGTGGCTGAGGACAAAAACAAGATACTAAGTTATCAGCTGCCAGTGCTTTTATTTGTTTTATTTTAATTAATAATAATTAATACTAACTAAGACATCATGGGACAGGCTACCCGATCCTGTAGAAATTTTAAGCCACAAAAACTCAACAAACAATATGGATTAAAGGATTAAAATGGTATAACCAGGTCGCCAGTGTAGAACTGATGACAAGAGTCAGACATGTGCCTGTGCAACAATAGATAGAAAGAAGACAATGGTGATGGACAGAACACTTTTGTTATTGTTGATTGTTATTGTTGATCAGAATCGACGTCACTGAACTCTGGGCAAACCTATAGGTGCTCAGTCTACCTCAGCAAATGCTAAAGGGTATGAATGCTAATTGTTCCTGTTGCGCACAGGTTGTATGCACGCCGCATGCATCCTCTCATATGTCCATCCCTGCTGGTCTTACGTTTGATGCCAAATTCCAGCAGTCTTAGCCCTGATAATTCATCGATTGCAGTGTCATCCTCTAATAGGCGATCACAAATTGTCTTAAGTATTTTTCCCTTATTCATATCCTATGCACCTTCTTGAAGCTAGTCTGTCAGCTCTTTCATTGCCATATACCCCTGCATGACCAGAACAGTAGATCCACTCCTGTTCCTGAAAATTCGAGGCTTCTTTGGAGGGTTTCCATTCATGCTGGAGCCATCTACTTTGGACCTTCCAAAGCATGGATTGTGAGTCTGATACAATAACCGTCCTTGTCAATGAAGTCTCAGACAGTCACCTTAAGGCCGCTGTAGTTGCCTCTACCTTCATTCTCATTCTGGAGGTTGTTATCATGTAAGCCCCACCCTGATTTCTCACCACGGATTACACACCCATCAGTGTACACAATGGCATCATCATCTCCAGCATAATTATTTATCAGGCTCTGCCCTTCCATTGGCCCAAATTCTGCACTCTCTACCAAGGCTGACAATGGGAGGGAGGATCCCGTTACACGCCCATTGAGGCATATTGGGAATAGGGTGTTAGGCCCATATTTTCTTGACCATCGACACACTAGGGGTGATGTGGTCAGCATCACGCTGGCCGCCTTAACCTTCCCAGAGTTGATCTGGTACCCAATTGGGGCTGGGTCAACCCCGGAGCCGTTTGCGGCCTAAACAAATCCCACCTCATCTGGGGATCGAACTAAAGACCACTGTGCTAGGAAGCCAGTGCACTAACCACTATGCTACCGCTGCTCTTAAGGCTGACAATGACTTGTTGGTAATTAGTCCAGTTCTCATCTGACTTACTCCACTCTTCCCCTTTGAATATATTTTCAACTGTGGTCACTAGCTTAATCACTGCTTCTGCCTGTGCCATCCATGACATTCCCCCGCTTTATTCTCTATGCAGGGGGTATTTTTTGTCTGTGGTTACTTGCATATAGGCTTTTGACTGGGCCATCGCATATCTGGATCTAATCGACTGTAATACAAGCATGTACCGCATTATCTCGGTGGGGGTATCTGTTGAATGGAAACATTCACTAACCTAATTAATTTTGTGCATTGCACAGTAGAAAGAGACTGCCAATAAGTGTGCACTGTTGAACTGTGAATGCTGAATTTATGATGCAGAATATTGATGAAGAAGATAGGAAAAAGCTTCGTTTATACCTTTTTGGAACTAACTGGTGGAGTTTCGTAATGCCATCTGTTAACTCTTTAAGTCCCAATCAAAGTTAAATCAGCTTTCCAGTTTTCTCATTTTCACCCGGTCATATATCGTTTCGTACCTTTTGCTCCTTTTCTAGAGCTGTTTTCCAATTTTAACAACCCAAAACGTCATTTCCGACAAGAATAGCGTCCATTTTTAAATTTTGCTGTGAGAGATATGTGTCGCTGTGTGAAGTCATTAATTTTTAATTGTTTTAAAGTGCATATTTCATTAGATAAAATGGCCACGCCCACTACTTCTGGCACACCTGGAAGATTAACTTCAGATCAAGCTAGGAAGTTATTTGAAGAAATTTTGGATAGTGATATTAATTCAGATTGTAGCAGCTATTCAAATAGTAGCAGTACCGACTCAGATTTTCAGCAGGAGACTGATATCGAGTCCACGGAAACCAAGGATGATAATGGGAGGTCTGATGTCGATAATGAAGTTATGGATACAGGAGCTTGTAATCAGACTGTAATAAGGGTAAAGGATCCCGTTACACGCCCATTGAGGCATATTGGGAATATGGTGTTAGGCCCATATTTTCTTGACCATTGGCACACTAGGGGTGATGTGGTCAGCATAACGCCGGCCGCCTTAACCATCCCAGAGTTGCTCTGGTACCCAATTCATGAGGCTAGACTGTAATAAATTCAAGTAATACGAGGGAAGGTCAAAAAGTAATGCCTCCTATTTTTTATGTATGTAAATACTGCATCGGTGTGCAATTTGTAAATTTAGCAGGATTTCTCAAACATTCTTCTGCACTGTATAGCATTACCAACCTGTTTCAGTAACAGGTGGCACCACTGTAACAGTTTAAAAATGGCTGCAAAGACGTTCGGTTAAAACAACGTTATGTCATAGAATTCCTCAATGCTGAAGGCGAGACCCCAATTTGCATCCACGAACGTTTGAAGAATGTTTATGGAGATTCAACAGTGGATGTTAGCACTGTCCGACGTTGGGTACATCGTTGTGACGAAGCTGAAGTAGGTCAATCCTCAATGGGTGACGCAAAGCGGACTGGCCGTCCGTCTACCACAGTGACTCCACACAACATTCATTGAGTTGATGGCATCATTCGTGGTGACCGTCGGGTAACACTGGATGAACTTTCTTCCATGTTGTCCATTAGTAAAGGCAGTGTCCAGAACATCATTAAAGACCTGGGTTATTCAAAAGTTTGTGCACGGTGGGTACCCAGAATGTTGACAGACCGACATAAAGAAACAAGGAAAACCATAGCCATCAACCTCCTGCACCGTTACGAAACTGAAGGAGAAGAGTTTTTATCGAATATTGTGACAGGTGATGAGACTTGGGTTCATTTTTTTTAACCAGAATCCAAGAGGCAGTCAATGGAATGGCATCACACAACATCACCGACAAGAAAGAAGTTCAAAAGTTCATCATCTGTAGGGAAAGTTATGGCCTACGTGTTTTGGGATGAGAAGGGTGTGATTCTTCTCGACTTCTTGGAACAGGGAAACATGGTGAATGCAGACCGTTACATTGAAACTTTGAAGAAGCTTAGAGGTCGTCTTCGGCGACTTTACCCATTAAAAGATCAGAGAACTGCACTACTGTTGCACGATAATGCCACGTCACACACCGCTAAATGCACCATTGATGCAATTGCAGAATTTGGCTGGACATTATTACCACATCCCCCTTACAGTCCCGATCTTGCACCTTCTGATTTCATCTGTTTGGACCACTGAAAGAAGATCTTCGCGGACATCACTTTGAGGACACCGAGACCCTTAAACGCGCCGTACGCCAGTGGTTTAGGAAAAAGGACACAAATTTTTACCGTGCGGGGATACATGCCCTTGTGAGAAGATGGACAAAAACTGTAACAAATAACGGAGACTACATTGAGAAATACATTTTTGAAGTTCAGACTTGGGGCTACATTTTAATGTGAATTTTATCTGTTTTCTTGTTTATTGAATGAAATTAAAAATTACGAGGCATTACTTTTTGACCGTCCCTCGTATGTCTGTGCCAAAAAGAACAAAAACCTGGAGGGATAGTAATGTTGATTTTATTAGCACATGAATACTGCGGCTTGGCATTCAGTGGCGACTGGAAAAACTAAAGCAAATTTTACTTTCCGCCAGACAAGACAGATCATTAATCCAGCTCTGTACAGTTTGCAAACACCTCTTGATTTTTAAAAACTTTACATGGATGATGCTGTTGTTAGCACTTTAATAACCAGCATTAATGCCTATGCATGGAGCCGCGCTAGCGTAGTGGTTACAACACCGCTCTGGCGACCGGGTGATTCAGGATCAAACCCGGGCGACGGCATTTGAGGATTTTTCGTCGACCGGGATTTGGACTGGATTAACTCGAGACCTGGCGAGAACATTTGAAGGAGTGTCGTCGACCAGGGACTGGCGGCTCCTGAGCCGACCCAGCTCTAATGGGTACCTCCGAAAACGGCGAGTATCTGCCTGAATGGCGAGGGACACTTGTCTCTGTACAAGAAAATAGGATATTCACGTAAAAATCAATGTCAGGTTAGACATTAAAAAAAAAAAATAAAATAAAAAAAAAATAACCTGAGATTTCGCCTCGAGTATTAGCGGGCGTACGAAAAAAAAAAAAAAAAAAAAGCCTATGCTACAAAAGTTGTTGAAACAAACAACCCATCTAGAAAGTATTCTTTATTTGCTTCATGGACACCACTCACTTATTATGAATGGCTCAAGTTTACAGCTGCAATGACTGCAATGGGACTGGATCGAAGACCAAAAATCAAGGACTACGGGCACTCTGCTGGCAATTTTTATACACCTTGGTACCACGAGATGTTTTCAAGAAACCGTTTTCAAACTATTTATCACAGCATGCTGCATGTTTGTGAACCAGAAGATCAGGACGCAACTAAAATTGAGCCATTTGTTGAGATGCTGTTGACAACATTTCAGAATGCTTTCTATTCGTTTGAAGAGGTTTGTATTGATGAGATGGTTAAAGGATGGAAAGGTAGGTTTAGACACAAACAGTTCAATGCAACCAAGCCCCACAAGTACCATATAAAAAAATTTGGACTGTGTGATTCGGCAACAGGATATGTTTTCAATCTGAAAATTTATTTTGGTAAAAATACAGCCTATGATCCTAGTCTAGATCCCAGTTCTGCTCATGCCGTGAAAGTGTTTGGCAATCTTTTGAAGCCACTGAGATCAGGACATCATATCTTTGGAGACAAGATTTTATTCATCCAAAGCTCTGATTGAATATCTGCTTGCACACAATTATAATTATACAGGAACCCTGAATGTCAACCGCGTTGGCTTCCCTCCAGAAATATAAAATCTCAAGCTTGGCCATCAAGAGATGAAATGGCTTTTGGACTCGGAAAATACATTATGTGTTGCCTGGAAAGATAAAACAGCAAAAAAGCCCTGCATACTTGTTTCAACTAAATCAGCTGTTGCAACGATTGAGAAGGGCAAGGGTCTAAACAAAGTTACAAAGCCAAAGGTAGTTGATGACTACAATATGAGTATGAATGGCTGTGGCCAGATGGATCAAATGGTTGGTTACTACAGTATGCGCAACCGTAAAACCAGAAAGTTGTGGAAGAAGATTTACCACTGGATGATTGAAGTGACACAGGTAAATGCCCACAATCTATACGATTTGTGCCAGGAAGGTGAGACAAAAAGGAAGCTCACACTTCAAGATTTTAAAGAAAGTTTGATTGAGGATCTGTCCAAAGAAGCTGCTCAGCTGACACCAGGCGGTGTAATAGATTGTCCATCCAAAAATTCTAAACACTCCATGAAAGGAAATGAAGGGGAACGGATGATTGGAGCCACACATCTAGTGAATATGATATAAAGGACAGAGCCTGTGTTTATTGTGGCGCCAATGGAAGGCGTCGCAGATCAAGCTTTGTATGTATAGGATGCATGGGCACACCCCACCTTTGTACAAAAAATTGCTTTGTAGCTTATCATAACCAAAAATATATATAGGGTCTGCCTAGATATGAATAAGCTTTGTAAATAATATATTCTTTTCCCTTTTCTGATATGTTTGATAAAATTTGAAATTTCCATTTTATTTTAATGCTAAGGACTTTTTCCTCTGTTAAATTTTTTACTTAGTATTTCATGATAAAGTAATGTTTATACATAGTGTGAATATATCTGTGAGTGACCTTTTGTGTTTTCCTATGGATTATACCTAATCTTCAGAAGAGGAGCAGCTCCAGCTTTTTAATTTACCAACTGTTTCATCTGCTTCTTATTCAGCCTCGATTTTACCTTGCACAACTAATAATTTTTATTAATAGAATTTTATATTATGCACAAGATGCAGTTACTAACAATCACTGTCATAAATAACAACCACATCATTTATGTGTAAATAATATTATAATTCCCCTCTTTCTGATGTATAAACTGAAATTTCCTCTTTTTACAACCATGTGACCTGTTGTTGTAATCTGTGAAATTAACAATTTCCTGAGTGTTTATTGACTAAAAACTGATTGTGCTTTGTTAGAATACATCTGTTTTTGACATTTTGAAAGTTTACCATTGAATATTCTCCTGGGGAACAATTCTAGAAGAATTAGAGTGAATACTTTTGCTCTAATTTTTCACCGGCTTATCCTTTCAGCCTCCATTTTACCTTGGATAACTAAACGTTTTTCGATGAAAGCTTTTATACTTGCAGCACAAGAGTGGTCTATGGTTCGATCCCCAGATGAGGTGGGATTTTTTTAGGCCACAAACGGCTCCTGGGTCGACCCAGCCCCAATTGGGTACCAGAGCAACTTCTGGGAAGGTTAAGGCGGCCGGCGTGATGCTGACCACATCACCCCTAGTGTGCCGATGGTCAAGAAAATATGGGCCTAACACCATATTCCCAATATGCCTCAATGGGCATGTAACGGGATCCTTTACCTTTTTTTTTTACAAGAGTAATGTACATCCATTTACCTTAATTTTCATATACAACAACAAAGGTATTTTATGCTTATGAATATTTTTAAAAATTATTTCCAAACAACAACAATAAAAAGAAACTGGGGTTGCCATTTTTGTTTGGACCAAACCCACTTTTTTGCTTGGGACTGAAAGAGTTAAGTTAGCCAGCACTGACATGTTTAAAGCTGAAATAGCTATGAAGCATACACTAAGATCTCATAAAGAATGACCCCAAGTGTAAGGTGATCCAATGTGCCGAGAGACTGAATGGCTGCTAGGTGAGCAGTTTTAAATATTGGCTGTCTGGGGAGGGGAATGGGGGGGGGGAGCAGGGGGGTGCCAGGCAGAGGGGCTCCCTCAGGGACATCCCTTGCCTCTTCCCTGGTATGGTGGCTCTACTAGGGTGACTGGATATTTCCACCAATCAATAAAATGCAATATTGGAAAACATTTTAAACCAGAACCATCGCCGGAGCTACGGGGCACGTGCTCTGTCGCCGATAACTTCAGCTAATGACAAGGATAGAACAAACTTTGAGGAAACCTGTTGATAGCATTACAAGGCAGGTCTTGTTCTGAAATCCCCAGGGCAACAGAAGCAAAGGTGAACTAAAAAACACATGAAAAAGAGAACTGGAGACAGAAATAACAATGATGGTATAAGTCATGGAAAGACCTTGAGCTGATGGCACATGACAGGTGGCATAAGTATGTGGGAGGCCTATGTTTCTTGGGGGACTGAAGAGGAATGAAGGGTAATGAATAAATGAACTAAGACGTAATTGTACTTGAAGAAACACCTTATAAGACGTAGAATCATACGTATGTATTAGCAGCATGAAGAAACACTTTATAAGACGTAGAATCATAAGTATGTATTAGCAGCAATACAGACAAAGTTGGAAGGATATACAGTGATACCAAATCAAGAATACAACAGGCAAGTGGAGTTTTCAAAGCACTGAGAAATATATGGAAATCAAGAAGTCCAAGTCTCACAAAACAAAAAAGAATGCTCAACTCAAATGCCAAGTCAATTCTATTATTATGTGCTGAAACTTGGAGAACAATAAAAACAACATGGGTGATTGCATGGAAGAAAAGGATTGAAACGGTACGAACAGATCACCAACGTGGAACTGATGACAAGAACCAGACAAATGTCAGTGGAACAAGAAATGAGAAGAAGAAGACTTTGGGAATGGATAAGACATACTAAGGAAACCCACTGATAACATTACTAGGCAGTCCTTATTCTGGAAACCCCAGGGTAAGAAGAGCAGAGAGTGACTGAAAAGATCAAGGAGAAGAGAATTGAAGACAGGAATGAAAGGAGGAAAAGAAGACATGGAAAGACCTTAAGCTGATGGCACAGGACTTGGCATGTTTGTTACAGGCCTATGCTCCTTGAGGATCCAAAGGATGATGATGATGAATTAGGATGTACATTAATATTTTTACTTAAGAATAAAAGACATCTATATTTACAAACATAAAGTCCATAGAAAAACATAAATCATCAATTATCCACTACATTTAAAAAATAAAAAATTATAAAATCACCAGATCACAAATATGAAAGCTGTACCAGGGACACATGAGCAGTATTGTACCAGGGATATGAAAGCTGTGCTGTACAACTTTGTCAACCCTTATATGCACACTGTTGCATCAACATCAATGTTGTCCAAAATCTTTGTGACAATGTATTCTTTATGCTTTTTCTGTGAAGATTCTCACTGGACAGTCTCTGTTGCCATTCTTAACCCTTAGACTAGTTATGAGACTGACTGACTCACTGACTCACATATATTATATATATATATGATGGATCTGTGCTTATACAATCTTAATATTTAAAAAAATACCCAGTGTAAGGGTTAAAGACAAGCCACAGATGCTGTATGTTTGTTAGCAAGCCTCATATCTGAATTTTAGATTATGTCTGAAACATGTAATTCTATGGAGGACTGAAAGTGAATCTTAACAAATCATTCTTGAAAGGAAAGTTACCAGTCAATGATAACTCTTCATTCTAATTCCCCATTTCCCACTTTTTTTACTTAACTGCAGATAGGTAGTAGATATGTAAACAGACTTACTACCGCCTGTATCCCGCCCCAAAGCCTGCTTTAGAGCAGTAAGTCCTGGGTTACTCATAACTGGGAAACCACACAAAATCTCTATGGTGTGCCATCTGTGCAGCCTCTCCTGCAGGTCCTGTTTGACTTCTTCTAAGGCAGCTCTGTGAGAATACAGCAGAAAAAGACAACATAAATCACATATCAAACAGACATTATGAATCACATGGACCAAGATATCATGAATCACCTAGAATAAAGACACCTAGACTAAAGACACCCAGACTAAAGACATGAAAAATCACTTGTATTAAATACTCGCTTTACTTTTTTACTTTCTTCAGTCCATTTTTACAAAGGGACATCGGAGGAGCTGAAGTTTTTGGTCATGAGCCAAAAGTGTCGCTGTGGCTGCTGATGATGTGGTATTTCTGTAATACTGTCTATCCATCTGCCTCCTGGTCTTCCCTGTACCTAAAACCAGATTTTCTGCTGTTGTAGGCACTGATGGTAACTGATTGGGCTCCACTCTCTTTTCCTAGTGACGGTTATCTCAGCATATACCCTCTTCTTTTTTCACAACCCCTCTCAAACAAGTTTCTCACACTCGTGTGTGCTTCTACTGTAATAGTCTAATTTCTGACCTTCTCATGTGGTGCAATTTTAAGAATCTGTTATTAATATTTGCTCATCAATGTCTGCTTTGGGTAGTATAATAGTTGTCTATTTTTTTTTCAATATTCACCAATAAAGTAGTTAAAGATTCTATCCTTCCTAAGTTCAATTTTTCTGAGAAAAGCTATGTAGCATGATATTATAAATTATTTAATATCAAATATAAGTTCTGTAATGAGAAGTAATGAACAACGTGAATAGCTGGGCAGAAATGTAAAAAGGAATGTCTTTTCTACACACTATACAAATAAAAATTCCATCCGTTCATTTGTTTTACTTAAATGACTTATATATATATATATATTTTTTTGCATATGCCCGCTATTACTCGAGGCGAAATCTCAGGTTAGTATGTCTAGCCTGAGACTGATTTTTACGTGAGTATCCCTTTTTTTTCTCGTACAGAGACAGGTGTCCCTCGCCATTCAGGCAGATACTCGCCGATTTCGGAGGTACCCATTAGAGCTGGGTCGGCTCAGGAGCCGCCAGTCCCTGGTCGATGACACTTCTTCAAATGTCCTCGCAGGGCTCAAGTTAATCCAGTCCAAATCCTGGTCGACGAAAATCTTCAAATATTCTCGCCCGGGTTTGATCCTGGGTCACCCGGTCGCCAGCGCAGTCTGGTAACCACTACACCAATGCAGCTCCCTATGACTTATACAAGGTATCATCAGAGTTGTGTCCGAAACATGAATCCGGTCCTCGGAGGAAACAACAAGGGCAACTAAATACAACAAAGGTAAATTAAAGTAAGATCAGTTATCCTAACTCTTACCTTGCATCCAAAATACTTTGATCTATATCATCCATTGAGTTACTGTGGGCCATTCGCAGTGAGCCAAAGAAAGCTTTGTTGCGCTTCTTAATCTTGTCACACTGAAAGAAAAATGTGAGGAACACATAAATTTATAATAATTTGAGAAACACATATCTTATAATACTTTAAGGAACACAAAACTTATAATACTTTGAAGAACACATAATTTATAATAGCTTGAGGAACACATAAATTTATAATCATTTGAGGAACACATAAAAATGTGCAATATGTTACTTTGTTCTGTTAAGGTCTGCTCGCCCCATGTAGTTACCAGGTGTCTCTGAGGAGACAACAAATATTTGTTCCCTGTATACATGTTATAGGGGCAACTAATATTTGTTCCCTGTATGAGTGTTAAAGAGGCTACTAATATAAGGTTGGGCATAGAGCTGGCAACCTTACCAGATAAAACAGATTGCTACAGAAACCATTGAAATAGAACATGATTGTTATGGAGCAGGACCAGCTGCAATGCTGGCTCAATGATCCGTGAGGAGCAACAAGGGGAAAAGATGAAGCTCTCTTATCAACTCTCAGTTACTCCAGCTTTAAGAACTAACTGTTATAACTCCAGGTAAAATTTAGCCATGATAAGACATGATGAAAACTGTTTTAGCAGCTAAGCACTCAAAAGCACTTACTTATATGCGCTAGATTAAAAGTGCACATCTTTTAACATCAAAAGCACTGACTACTTTTACGTGCCAGATTAAAAGTGCACATCAAAATAACCAAATCATCCACCTACAAATGTTAAAAATTTGCTTTTCTCAGCTTCACCTCCACATCTCTGGGCTGCCTTACCCCATCTCTTGCTGCGAACAGTTGCCTCTCGGCTGCATGTCGCTTGGCATTATAATGCACCTGCTCCAGCTCATGTGTGAGTTGTAACCAGGCCTGAAGCTCTCCTGGCACTGACCACTGACTCTCCAGCTGTTGTTGCATCTCTAATCTGTTTTCTGCCTCTGAGGAGATTATGGACACAGTTTACTAACAGGTTCATAAAAATTATGTATATAAATAGATATGAATTCTAGCACAAGGCATGCATGACACAGAGGTAACAATTCTAGTGTGCATTCATGGTTTTCTAACTGTAGTGTGTATTCATTGTTTTCTAACTGTGGTGTGTATTCATGGTTTTCTAATGCGTAGTGTGTATTGTTGGTCCACTAACTGTGGTGTATATTCTTGGTCAACTAACTGTAGTGTGTATTCTTGGTCCTCTAACTGTAGTGTGTATTATTGGTCCATAACTGAAGTGTATATTCTTGGTCCACTAACTGTAGTGTGTATTCTTGGTCCACTAACTGTAATGTATATTCTTAGTCCACTAACTGTAGTGTATATTCTTGGTCCACTAACGATAGTGTGTATTCTTGGTCCACTAACTGTAGTGCATATTCTTGGTCCTCTAACTGTAGTGCATATTCTTGGTCCAATAACTGTAGTGCGTATTATTAGTTCACTAACTGAAGTGTATATTCTTGGTCCACTAACTGTAGTATGTGTTCTTGGTCCACTAACTGAAGTGTACATTCTTGGTCCACTAACTGTAGTGTGTATTCTTGGTCCTCCAACTGTAGTGTGTATTCTTGGTCCACTAACTGTAGTGTGCATTCTTGGTCCACTAACTGTAGTGTGTATTCTTGGTCCTCTAACTGTAGTGTGTATTCTTGGTCCACTATCTGTAGTGTGTATTCTTGGTCCTCTAACTGTAGTGTGTATTCTTGGTCCACTACTGTAGTGTGTATTCTTGGTCCACTAACTGTAGTGTGTATTCTTGGTCCTCTAACTGTAGTGTGTATTCTTGGTCCACTAACTGTAGTGTGTATTCTTGGTCCACTAACTGTAGTGTGTATTCTTGGTCCTCTAACTGTAGTGTGTATTCTTGGTCCACTATCTGTAGTGTGTATTCTTGGTCCTCTAACTGTAGTGTGTATTCTTGGTCCACTAACTGTAGTGTGTATTCTTGGTCCTCTAACTGTAGTGTGTATTCTTGGTCCTCTAACTGTAGTGTGTATTCTTGGTCCTCTAACTGTAGTGTGTATTCTTGGTCCTCTAACTGTAGTGTGTATTCTTGGTCCACTAACTGTAGTGTGCATTCTTGGTCCACTAACTGTAGTGTGTATTCTTGGTCCTCTAACTGTAGTGTGTATTCTTGGTCCTCTAACTGTAGTGTGTATTCTTGGTCCTCTAACTGTAGTGTGCATTCTTGGTCCACTAACTGTAGTGTGTATTCTTCGTCCACTAACTGTAGTGTATATTGTTGATCCTCTAACTGTAGTGTGTATTCTTGGTCCACTAACTGTAGTGTGTATTCTTGGTCCACTAACTGTAGTGTGTATTCTTGATCCTCTAGCTGTAGTGTATATTCTTGGTCCTCTAACTGTAGTTGTCTTCTTGATCCTCTAGCTGTAGTGTGTATTCTTGGTCCTCTAACACTAACTGAAGTGTATATTCTTGGTCCACTAACTGTAGTGTGTATTCTTGATCCTCTAGCTGTAGTGTATATTCTTGGTCCTCTAACTGTAGTTGTCTTCTTGATCCTCTAGCTGTAGTGTGTATTCTTGGTCCACTAACTGTAATGTATATTCTTGGTCCACTAACTGTAGTGGTATTCTTGGTCTTCTAACTGTAGTCTATATTCTTCATCCACTAACTGTAGTGTATTTTCTTGGTCCACTAACTGAAGTGTATATTCTTGGTCCACTAATTGTAGTGTGTATTCTTGGTCCTCTAACTGTAGTGTATATTTTTGGTCCACTAACTGTAGTGTATCTTCTTGGTCCACTAAGTGTAGTGTGTGATGCAGATTCAAAATTAGCTGACTCATCAATGTAAACTATGTGGCACAAAGTCACAAATCCAGTGCGCAGTTTGGGTCCTTCAGTTCTAGAAGAAGGTCCAAGCTGGATTGATATGGCATGAATGGAAAACATCCATAGAAGCCTCAAATCTTCAGGAAATGGTGTGGATCTACTGTCCTGGTCATGCAGAGGTACAAGGCAATGAAAACACTGACAGACTAGCTTCAAGAGCATCCATAGTTTATCATTAAATATGGATAAGGGAGAGATATTTAGGACAATCAATGATCGCTTATTAGAGAATGACACTGCAATAGATGAATCATCAAGGCTAAGACTGCTGGAATTAGGCATCAGATGTAAGACTAGCAGGGATGGACATATGAGAGGATGCATGGGTTGTGTATACAACCAGTGCACAACAGGAACAATTTGCATTCATACCCTTTGACATTTGCTGGTATTTGACATATGTAATAAAACCTACACTTGACTGAGCACCTATGGGTTTCTCCGAGTGCACTGATTCGATTCTGATCAACAATAACAATAACTACAAAAAGTTCTAGTATGCAGTCTTCGTCTTCTTTGATCCTTAGCCGCCGACCATCAAAGCAGTCAGTGGCCATTACGCCTGGTGGCGTCTTGTAGGGCAACAACAAATTGATTCCACATTGCTCGGTCGGGGGCCATCCTTCGTACAGTGCCCCAACTCTGGTTCATTCTTTGCATCTCAACCTCCACAGTCCTCCGCCAAGTTGTTTTTGGTCGGCCTCTCTTTAGTTTTCCTTCAGGGGTCCATAGCATAGCTGTTCTTGTGATGGCATCTTCTGAGGACATGGCCAACCCAGCTCCAGCGTCTGCCAGCTATGATGGTGTGCATGTCCTCTTGCTTGCTCCGAGTAAGCAGACCTTGGTTGGTGATGGTATTCAGCCAAAAGATTCGGAGAATTTTTCTTAGGCATGTTGTGTGAAAAGAGGACAATTTCGACATTTCCTTCTCTGTAACTCTCCAGCTCTCCGCGCCATAGAGAAGCACAGAAAGCACACAGCTCTGATATAATCCTAATTTTGTGCTTGTGCTGTACTGAGAGGACTTCCAGATGTTGTTTAGACTAAAAAAGGCTGTTCTTGCTTTGTTCATGCAGTACAGACCCATTAACTCTGCCGACAGCACCAAGTGGAGAAGCTCCCTAGTATGCAGTACTCAGGTAAAGATAGAAATATTAATAGTCCTGTGAAGGATAGACCATCCATCAATTCTAGTGGGTAGTTTAGGACTCCTCCATTCTAGAATGAAGCATAGACTTGCAATCCCCATCTGCAGTGGCATTTCATTTTCACAAATTTTTAGAAATCTGAAATTTTGTAATCCCTGAATATCAGACTGACAGTTCAAATCACTGTTATAAGCAGCTATGATGTACTGGTACAATAAGGTATGAATTATGGACTAAGGTAATGCGGGCAAAAATCCATCCTGCAGACAGGAAGCAATTAATTATTATTAATTATTCAGTGACATGTCTGGCTACAGTAGTAACTTATTTAGAAGGAGATTCATCTATGCTAGATTACAAAATTCTTCCAGCAGTGACAGTAACACATTGTTCACTTCACAGAGAAGCACTGGTAAGCCAAAATATGAGTTGTCTAAAGTATTTAATAAAACCTAAATGGTGAATTTCATCCAATTTCATTTATACAGAAGAATGGCTCACTGTCGAAAATTAATTTCAACTGGATTATCACCTTTTGATCTTTCAGTCAAAGCAGAGGATCAGGGCATGCCTTCAGAAGAAAGAAATTCAATCACTGTAAACTAACTTTACATTAAAAATAAGATTTCAGTAACTGAGAGAAATCAACAGATCTGCTCAGGTTGAACATCACAGAACAGTGCTCATCATTTCTACTTTATCCTGCTGTTAGCTTTTACCAACACTATACTTATGAACGAAGCTGCCGACTGCACCAAGTGGAGAAGCTCCCTATGGCGCCACCTCAGATTGGGCAAAAAGAAGCTCTTACAACAGGCAGAAGTGAAAAAAACACGCCGAAAGGAACACCAAGCAAAAAAGGTGGCTGAGGGCTATCACCTCAAGGCCACATTATCCCCAAAGTCAGTTATAGAGGAGGCTACCAATACATATAAGCAGGCACTCTCAACATCTTACTTACTTACTTAGTCATTCCTCTTCTACCGTGAGGTGTAGAGGTTTGAAAGAGAGCGCCATACTATTCTATCGGCTGTCTTCCTCCTGGCTTGGTTCCATTCTAGTCCTTGGTCCTTCAAAGATTGTCTAATGTTGCCCTCCCAGCGGACTTTGGGTCATCCTGGAGGTCTGGATTCCTGGCTCTTAGTTTCCCATACTTGTCGTGGTAGCCGATCTTCTCCCATTCTGCAGACATGGCCAAACAATCTCAGTTGGGACTGTTCTACTTGGGTCTGCAGGGGTTGGGTTCTTAGGCCTTGATGTATCGTCTGGTTGCGGACCATGTCTCTTCTTGTTACTTCAACCACCTTTCTCAGATACCTCATTTCTGAGGTTTGGATCTGGCTTTTGTGGGTTGTAGTGATTGCCCATGACTCGCATCCATGACGTATGGATTCTCAATATCAAATAACATAAATTAAGCAGAAGGCATCCCATCATAAACAGTAACCATGATATATGAGTTATTGTCCACTGTTTGTTTGCAATGCCCATCAGTCCCAAAGATTCTCCTGATTTATAAAGCTTTATTATTTCATTTTAATTCCAAAATCTATTAGTGTAATTGTATACTTGTGTGTGATGATAAATATTTAATTCTAACATTATTATAATAAGCATATTCTTCATCTATATATTTTCAATGCAGAAATGTTTTGTTACTAAAATAATTAACAGTTTAATGTGCCCAAACAAACAAAAAATAATTAACCTCAACTCAGTGTGCCCTGAGGTAAGAAAGTTTGGGAATCCCTGGAGTAGACTTTTCATTTCTAGTTTGCAGTGAAGACCCATTAACTTTATCACATGGTGGCACCCTAATAATGTTTGGTTCTGGCACAGCATGGCTTTAATCCAGTCCTGTACAGAACTGCCTTGTATCACTATAACAAATACCTGAGAGAGCTTCCCTGAGGGTGGCTAGCTCTTCTTCCGCCTGTTGTAGCTTTCTTTCTCCTTCCTGTCTTCGATATACAGAACCTTCCCTACTTAGACTAGCTGGAGACTTGTCCCCATTGTTCACACGCGAAACTTTCAAACGCAGCGAATTGTGCTGAAACAGATAAAAACATAACCATATTAAGAACATACTAAGATGTGAAACAAAAAATTGTTTTACCACAGTTTAAAATAAAAAATAAAATTTTGCTGTTTTTTATCACATGCAAAAAAAAAAAAAAAGATAGTTCAAAATGTCAATCTGAAAAATCCTACAGGGTTTAGAAGAAAAAAAAAAGGTCTTGTGACATGAGAGAGATGAACCATAGACAGAAAGCATACAGAAAATTTAAAAAAACCTGGAACAACATGAACTGGCAGATCAAGACAGATCCAACTGAGGAAAATCTCCAAAAGAAGCCAGAAAAAAAAAAAAAAAAGAAGATTCAGTGGAATAACCAGTTATTACAAATGCCTGGCACGACAGCAGTCTCTTGCATTTTCACACACAGAAAATACTACTGGAAAAAACTAAACACCGCAATCTAAAAAAAACATTGTTTAAACAAACAATTAATAATGTAAAAAAACCTGTCTTTTCAAATCCATATTGACTGCTTCTGCACTTTATCTATTTATGACAACATAAAATGTTAATAAGATGTTCAACAAAGAACAAAACTGCATAGATTCTCAGTGTTTCTTAACTGATAACAATTAAAGCCATATATAACGAAAAATAAATAATTTCAGTTATACATGGCACAACTAGAAATAATAGTTGAAAAGTCAGCTACAATCCCTTACACCTTAAAAATGTTGGCATATACACTTACTTCATTATAGTGAATGTAAATATCCAAAGTTAACATTAAACAGTAACACATGATTAAACTAGAAAACGCTCACTTGATTACAATAAATTGAAAACAGTAAAAGTTAACATTAAACAATTTTACATTATTAAACTAGAAAACACTTACTTTATTGCAATGAATGCAAACATCCAAACTTAACATTGAACAATAACATATGATTAAACTAAAAAACACTCACTTAATTACAATAAATTGAAAACAGCCAAAGTTAACATTGAACAGTAACACATGATTAAACTAGCAAACACTTACTTTATAACTTACTTACTTAGTCGTTCCCCTTCTACCGTGAGGTGTAGAGGTTTGGAAAAGAGAGCGCCAGACTATCCTATCGGCTGTCTTCCTCCCGGCCTGGTTCCATTCTAGTCCTCGGTCCTTCAAAGATTGTCTAATGTTGTCCTCCCAGCGGACTCTGGGTCGTCCTGGGGGTCTGGATCACTGGCTTTTTGTTTCCCACGCTTGTCGTGGTAGCCGATCTTCTCCCATTCTGCAGACATGGCTAAACCATCTTAGTTGGGACTGTTCTACTTGGGTTTGCAGGTGGTGGGAATTTAGGCCTTGACGTATCGTCTGGTTGCGGACCATGTCTCTTCTTGTTACAAGTACTTCAACCACCTTCCTCAGATACATCATTTCTGAGGTTTGGATCTGGCTTTTGTGGGTTGTAGTCATTGCCCATGACTCGCATCCATATGTCAAGACTGGGACATAGGTGGAGCGGTATACAGCCATCTTCGCTTTCTTACCAACCTCTCTCTTGCTGAGGAATCCTCTATTTATGGCCTGAAAAAGTCTCCCAGCTGCTGCTTTTCGAGTGGCCAACTCTTCTTTGATGCCTCCATTTCGGTCTATAATAGCTCCGAGGTATTTAAAGTGGTCTACCTGCTCCAGGACCTGTTCTCACAGCTTAATCTAATGTCTTCTTTCTTCTCGTGATATCACCATGGATTTTGTTATGAGCTGCTTATGACCATCCCTCTCTTCTCCAGCTCTTCCTTCCAGACTTGCAGGTTGGATTGGAGATGTGCCTCTGATTTAGCAATCAGGGCAAAATCATCAACAAATGCCAGCTCTGAAATACAGACCTGTCTCATCTTCCAGTACCCCACTGAATACTTTCTTGTTCTCTCCTTACATGCCTTGATGACATCGTCCATGAGGAGTATGAAAAGATAAGGTGACAGGATATCACCTTGTCTTACACCAGTGGTGGTCCTAAACTCTTCTGACTTATGGTTTGCTGTCCTCACATAATTTCTGCAAGACTTGTAGAAGCTCTGTATAGCATGAATCAGAGGTGCTGGAATGTTCTTCCTTGCCAAACAGTCCCAAAGTTTACTCCAGGGGACCCTGTCAAACGCCTTTTCCAGATCTATGAAACAAAGATGGATCTCACTCTTATACTCAAGGGCCTTTTCACTCAGCTGTCTGAGTGTGAAGATTAGGTCTTGAGTACTTCGGTTTGCTCGGAATCCGCACTGGACCTCATCCAATTGTGGCTCAGTTAGGCGTCAGAGTCTCTGCTCTAGGATTCTAGAGTAAATGTTACCAGGGACACTGAGAAGGGATATGCCTCTATGGTTTCCACATTGTCGATTGTCACCCTATTTGAAAATTGGTGTTATGATGGCAATCTCCCATTTATAACAAGGAATGCAAACATCCAAAGTTATTATTAAATAACTAGTGTAAAAGCCCATCATAAGACGGGAATTAAATTCAAAAGCACCAATACCTAATGGCAATTTTACTTATTCAAAAGTATTTAAAAAAACCACTGTGCATCACCATAGTACACGAACTACATAGCAGCAGTGAGGATCGTAATGTGTGTATATGGGATCACATATTTTATAAATATATTTTTGTGCACACCGTTTGTTCCGCATTCTACAAATAAGTGTTACTATTTTTGGGAGAGTACATATAAGGGAAACAATGCAATTAATGTCTAATTTTGCAGGTTCCTGACCTCTGCATCCTGAAGCCTGATACTGGGAAAGGGTAGGACGAGGGGGCACTAGAAATAAAAAAACAGGATCACACTGCTAAAGGCTTTTTTTCTCAGTTTCCTTTTTCAAATATAGGTGCATATGTTTAGAACAGTTTTTAAGGCTTTTTTAAAATGTGTTTTTATTTTTAAAACTGTGCACATGATATGTCAATTATTTCCTAATACTATTTTATTTTATAATCCATCTTCCTACCACTCCATGTTACCGTGAAAAATTCACAATCTATCACATTTCCCACTTTAATAGTCTTATGTAATTGCTCTCAATCTCTCCCCTCTCTTTGTATGTATGTGTGTGTGTGTGTCCGTGTATGTGAATGCATGTGCTTGTGCGTGAATGTAATTGCTAGATCATTACTAAATGCAATGTTTTACTGATTACTTATTACTGAAGTTAAGAATGCTTTAATTTGAAAAAAACTTTGAGAATCGTAATATTGCAATGCACGTATGTAAAAAGGCAATAATGCCCATTTCTTTACCCTGATGAAATAAAGATTTCATTCATTCTGCCGTTCACTCATTCATTCAAACCCCACACTTTCACATTCCTTCATCTCTGTCTGAATTCCCCTTCAACATGCTACACATCTTTCTAGACTATCTAAAACAAATAAGCAACTACGCCAACAACACAACACTTTGACATGTAAATATGTTAACAGCAGCTGAGCACCAATTTATAAACTCTAGTTAACCGATTTATACACCCTAGTTCACTGACTGTCAGGAAAATGTGTCTGACCTTTGCCAATTCCCAACACTACATACACTATATGAGAATATTTTGCCAGTTCCTAAAACTACATTGCCACCATAAATGATAATATTTTGCCAGTTCCCAAAACTACATTGCCACTGTAAATGAGAATATTCAACAGCAACGAAATAAAAAAAACAGACTGAGAAACTGCAAACATTGTTCAACATATGAAACTGTAAATATTGCTCCATATGAATTAATATGTTTTTAAAATTAAATGATTTGGACCAAATAAGAAACAGATCTTTAGACAAGACTAAACCAGCACACAGATGTGGAATGGGATAGGCCAGGCTGGAACGTGACAGGTCATACTGGAACTTGACAAGACTGTACTGGAAATTGACAGACTGTACTGAACCTTGACAGACTGTACTGGAACTAGACAGGCCATACTGGAACTTGACAGGCTGTACTGGAACTAGAGAGGCCATACTGGAACTTGACAGGCCATAGTGAAACTAGATAGGTAGACAGGCCGTACTGAAACTAGACAGGCTGCACTGGAACTAGATAAGCAGAGCGGCCATACTGGAACTAGACAGGTAGACAGGCCATACTAGAACTAGACAGGCCGTACTGGAACTAGACAGGCCATACTGGAACTAGACAGGTCATACTGGAACTAGACAGGCCATACTGGAACTAGACAGGTAGACAAGCCATACTGGAACTAGACAGGCTGTACTGGAACTAGACAGACCATACTGGAACTAGACAGGTAGACAGGCCGTACTGAAGCTAGACAGGCTGCACTAGAACTAGATTAGCAGACAGGCCATACTGGAACTAGACAGGTAGACAGGCCATACTGGAACCAGACAGACCATATTGGAACCAGACAGGCCATATTGGAACTAGACAGGCCATATTGGAACTAGACAGGCCATACTGGAACTAGACAGGCCATACTGGAACTAGACAGGATGCACTGGAACTAGACAGGCCATACTGGAACTACAGGCCATACTGGAACTAGACAGGCTGTACTGTAACTAGACAGGCCGTATTGGAACTAGACTGGCCATACTGGAAATAGACAGGCCATACTGGAACTAAACAAACCATACTGGAACTAGACAGGCCATACTGGAACTAGACAAGCCATACTGGAACTAGATAGGCCATACTGGAACTAGACAGGCTGCACTGGAACTAGACAGGTCATACTGGAACTAGACAGGTCACACTGGAACTAGACAGGCCATACTGGAACTAGACAAGCCATACTGGAACTAGACAGGACAAACACTCAGGGGGAATAAAGCACAGCCCAGAAAGTAGAATCTGCAGGAAAGTGGGGGAGGCTGGGGCAAATATGGATAACATCAACAGAGCAGGTTATGTAAAATGTGCTGCCTGCAATAGATAGCCATTAAAAGAAAGAATACTGTCAGAAATAAACCAATAAAAGCAAGAACTACAATTAAGTCTCGGCTGGAATATGTGAAGCAACAACAAATGAAATGGTGTGATCATCTGGTCGTAATTAAAACTGACCTAACCACAATGACATGGATAACATGCTAGATCATCAGAAAGTATGGCAGTATGAAGTCCCAGAAAATCATGAGTTAAGAGCAATGATGAAGCTTTTAGGAGCAGTGGATAAGTCAATAAATAAGCCACAATGAATGCTCAAGAGGACCACTGGAAGTTTCCAAGCTTTTGGTGACAAAAATGGGTTGATAAAGTTAAGTAATTCGCAAAAAACTACATAGCCTGTTTCAATGGGTGGGTCTCTTAAGTACAGGCATTCCCCGCTATTTCGACATGTTTCAATGGGTGGGTCTCTTAAGTACAGGCATTCCCCACTATTTCGACATATTAGGTTCTGGACTGTTGTCGTAAAGCAAATTTCGTCGTAAAGCAAATAATTGCCGTTTTTTTTTTACTTGTCGATGCATGTACTGTACTGCAGTCATCATAGATGTGCATAACTGACATAAATAAAGTATTTATAATTAAAATAAATACTGTACGCATGTGATTACACCATACTGTAGTCTTAAAGTAAGCACATAAAAAATAAACATTTTTTAAAGATTTTCTTCAGCTTAGTGAGAGTTAACTGAAGTAGCACTTTTAACTTCATCAAGAATTTTTTGTTTTGTTTTTAACAACAGTAACAACACTAGTGCACGGCAAGTTAGCTTTTAGCCTATCTCACTGCTCGATACACCGTCATCACTAAATTTAATAATTTGAATTTGTTTATCTAATGTTATTGCCTTATAACTTCTCTTTTCACTTTTATCTGCCATTATTAACTTATTTTATATTTTATTGACATCAATAAAATAAAATAATAGTTATAAACAGTTAATAATTCACTAAATCACAGAGCATAAAACATAGATGCAGCGATTACCATGTTTGTAAACAAACTAAGTCCAGCAGGAAGCTAGCAGCTTCATGTCACTAAACAGCCATATCAACAAGGCAGCTGTCGGTACTCGGGGCATAGTCACAATTAAAAACCGTTGTATCAGCGGACCGCCGGAAAGCCAATCATCGTAAAGCAGAGTATGCCTGTACTTGGAAATACCACGGTGTTCCTTATTTGTAGAACTTGTATGGAATTTTGGAAAATAGGTTAAATGGATATTTAAATAAGTTTTCTTTCAGTACTCTTAAGTTGATGACTAGTGCTAGTTTGACCAGTGATAAATACAGACGTAAACAGACTGGAATAAACAATCTCACAATAATAGGGAACATGATATATAAGTGAATAAGGCTCAGCTGCTGTCAGCATAATACACTACTCAATACCAGTGTGTTTTCATCTGGCTGCATGTGGATGAAAAATGATTTAAATGAGCACAGTATCCAATCCAGCTAATAGAATGTTGTGACAACAGGACAAATTTAAAGGCAATGAAGCACCGATGAACACAGAAGGATAATGTGGGATGGCTGACAAATTTGTAAAAGACTGGGTTTTCCATCATTTTCCTAGCTGGTAAATGTATTGTTAGATAAGTATAATGATTCTGGTGAGAGAACTGATGTTTTATATTCATGTTTCGTATGAAGCATAACATTACACATTAGTTAAAAATAAAAAGGTGAAAGTTGAGGTCACTAGATGTTATTTAAGCCAGAAGTTCAAGAATAATGCAATATTTATTGGGATATCAGAAAATTTCACTCTTGACATTAAAGTAATGGTTAGTGGAATGTGAAAAGTCTGCTAGATTATAGAATGGTGTATGAAGTTTAGTAGTGAAGGATAAAAGGATTGTAATGCTTCACTTAGAAAACAGTGAGCAGAAATTAAGAAAATTCACTACCATCCGGTCAAAATGTTAAGATCTTTAGAACTACAGCTCAGTCTGTAGATGTGAAAAATGTCACTGGTGAAAATTAAGTTAATCATTGCCAGTCTCTCTTGAGTTAACATTATTGTGCAGTCATAGCTGTAAACTCGCTGAAAAAATATTTTACAGTGTTGCAAGTCTTATATGCAACAAATAAGTTTCTTGTGTACCCTGTAACATGCAGACATTAGGAAGTTTAACTATAACCATACAGGCGTAAGAGTTGTCCCCTGGGAGAATAATATACCATATCGTCGTGTGAGAAATGGCTTCTGAGGCAAAAAGAGATAAATGAGTACTAGAGTGGCATTTACAGGGGTGGTTAGACATATGTAGGCAGACAGCAGTGTTAGTGACAAATGTCAACTTAATATTTGAGACTTAAATGTAACATTCTCGACTCAACTAAACATTTAAGACTTGCATGTAACATTCTCCATTAATGTCAATTTAACATTTAAGACTTGCATGTAACATTCTCAACTACCCTGCTGTAAATGGGTACCTGACCCTGCTCTTCAGTTAGGGAAGGAATAGATGGTGAGGTAGGGAACTAGTCATCCCCACCTCATAAAAAAGCTGGACCTACCATGGTGGTCTCTAACACTTCACTCCCCTGCGGCAGTTTCTGCTATGGGACTAATGTTACCTTTTCGTAACATTATTAACTTCTGTCAAGTTAACATTGAAGACTTACACGTAAAATTCTCAGCTCCTCCTGTTTATCATGTTGCACTGACAGCTGATTGTTCTCTGCGTCTGCCAGCCTAAGGGAAATTACCCACAAATTATTTTAAAAAAATAAAAATGATTTACATTAATATAATTTACAGTGGTGTGACTGTGTTTTCTTCTTCTTCGTCATTCTCTCTCTAATAACATCTATCTCTCTCCTATCGCTGACAGTGCGTCTCAGGCTTCTCTCGCCACCATACAGTTTTTCCCTCATCTTGGTTGGAGAAGGCCACACTGCTCCTCATGGAGCCCGACAGTTCTGGAATACATGTGTTAGTTTATTCATTACCCCACAGCTGCCTGAGGAGCATAGACTTTCAATAAATTAATGTCACACTTTCCTGTCTTGTGCCATTCATTCAAGTCCTTCAATGTTTTCTCTATCTCTTTTGTGTGGTCTCCCTTTCCCTTCTCCATGTGCTTTTACCCTCCCTTGATATTGCTTGGTATGTGTTAGTAAGCACATTACAAATGACTTTGTCAAGCAAAACAGAACATCCTCTCAGCCAATGAAAAACAAAATGCCGTTAAAAAGTAAACGGACACACACACACAAACAACTACCACATTTCATCATCATCACCCTTCAGCTCCTAAAGGAGCATAGGCCATCAACGTCTTTCTGTCCCGTGCCATCAATTCAAGGTCTTTCCATGTCTTCTTCATGTCTATCTCCAGTTCTCTTCTCCATGTGAAGAGACTTTAAGCAAATTAAAGTGACACAAAGAAAGAATAGTTGGTCAACTATAAAGAAAACGGCTTTCAACACAAACAAATGCTCACACTTTTTTTAAATTTTTTTTTTTTTTAATCAAAGTTCATCAGTTAACCATACAATTACTGTACACGTTTAATTTGACAGAAAATTAATATACTTACTCTTTGCTGAGCTTCTTTAGTGCATCCTCTGCTTTCTGAAGTGACTCCAAGTCTTTCATCATTTTTTTCACTTGTGTCTGTGAGTAGCGATGGTGCAGGCAGGCAAACCAACTTATCCCGATGGCAAGAAGAATAGCCATGAATAGTGTGATGTCTTTGACATAGCTGTGCACTTCTGAAATAATTCAGGAATTACTATTTCTAATAATTGGCAAGCCAGCCAAAAAGCATGCAATTCATTTAGCCTGCTAGCAAGTCAGCCAGTGAGGCAATCAATCAGTGGTATAGCCGGCCTGTCAACCAGCTTGCCAACACCCGTCAGTTAGCCTGCCAATCTACTGGTCAGCCATGCAGCAAACTACTCAGTCAGTGAAACAGATAAACAGCCGGTTATTTTGTTGGTCAACCAGTCAGTCAGCTAGTCTGCAAGCTGGCTGTCTCCAGTCAGTTACTGTTAGCCAACTGTGCATAAGAACAGACCAACTTGCTGACTGTCTGGCTGTAAACTATGCATACAGCTAGACAGTCAACAAACCAGAATATCAATCAACCAACCAATCAACCAACCAACTAACCAACCACCCAACCAACCAGTCAGCCATCAACTACACAACCAGCAGCTGTTCAGAAAATGGTCAACCACCTAATCTTAAATCGTGACATAAACATACACAATTATTAGTCTTGTATGTCCCTCTACATCTGCAATTTTATCATTTTAGCAAAATTATGAACTTTAAACTAGCTCAGTGTTCATCTCTAATATTTAAAAATTTTTAAATGTACTTTCCAGGTTTAACAAATATAATACACTACAGAAACGTTTCCATAGGTTAAGGGCACACATGATGCAACGAATGTCAATAAAACCTCAAGTAAAGTTGAGGTATGCTTTATTTTACTTTAACTATTTTAACCTACATAGTTGATTGGCATCCCTGATGACACAAAGAAAAAATATGACTACTGGTTCATAGTCATGTCATAACAGGCCACCAATATGGAGTTGTGCCTGGAGCTGGCAACACCATCATCCAAAACATATTGCTACAGATAATCACCGCTGCAATGCACATGTGGAGGCATCCTGCACGGAGATCAGCATGCATCAGTGGCTTTATGCTCCATAAGAAGCAGCAGAGGAAGTGATTACGCATGCATACGCACATATATGAACATAAACACACGCACATATATGAACATAAACACACGAACATATATGAACATAAACACACGCACATATATGAACATAAACACATGCACATATATGAACATAAATACACACACATATATGAACATAAACACATGCACATATATAAACATAAACACACGCACATATATGAACATAAACACATGCACATATATGAACATAAACACATGAACATATATGAACATAAACACACACACATATATGAACATAAACACATGCACATATATGAACATAAACACATGCACATATATGAACATAAATACACACACATATATGAACATAAACACATGCACAAATATGAACATAAACACACGCACATATATGAACATAAACACATGCACATATATGAACATAAACACACACACACATATGAACATAAACAGACACACATATATGAACATAAACACATGCACATATATGAACATAAACACACACACATATATGAACATTAACATGCATACACATATCAACATAAACACACAAACATATATGAACATAAACATTAACATATAGAAACACTCACTCTTTGGAGCACCAAACAGAACAGTGTCCATGGCCTTGAGAGAGAGTTTCTGCTTGTGTACAGGGTTCCTGATTCCCAGTGATGCCAGTAGAGGGCCTGTGGAGTTGACCAGCCTATTAAAACAAAAAAAATGAGATACATCCAGAATGAGTGTACATACAAAAATGATGCACAAACATATGTTGAATGAGTGTACATGTATAAATGTTGTACAAACACAAATAGAATTAGTGTACATGTATAAATGTTGAAGAAACACATTATGAATGAGTGCTATCTACTCTTTCTGTCAGCCATTATTAGAATACAATAAAAACCCCATGTTCAAACCCCCTAGGCTGTTTGACACAAATACAAATTACCTCATTTAGCTAAATTAGACTTAAAACCCATTTTCTGTTTCATCCCGATGGTGTTGTGTATAACCCCAGGTTGTTTCATAAACACACAACTCCAACTTCTAGTCAACCTGACAGTTTGACAAACAGCCTGAGGTACTAATCACCATGATGTTCTAAGCATCCTCCACCTTTCTCATAAACAGCATCAGCCATAAAGCCTCTACATCAGCAGCTCTAATCAAACGCACCATCTCAGAGGATAACTCCGTCATGCTCTACGGACATGCTTTGCTGACTGCCTTTTTTTAAACAACGCAGATCAAACATGAGCCTATTGGCTGCAAAAGAGTGAGAAGCTCAGCAGTCTTAGTTAAACAACAACAACAACAACTTCCTATGGAGCATGGAATCACAAATAAAGCTACTTCCCTTGCAAGATGCCAGCACCAAGCATTCATGTCCTCTTGGAGTGATGGTTTCTGAAGCAATATATTTTCCATGATGAGGTAGCCAGCCACATGCATAACCTCATATCAGTAGCCTCTCATGACACACCTAAGGGAGCAATCTTATTTCCTATCATATACATTAATTCTGGAAAATTCCAAGGGGTTTCTGAGGATGTTTTCCCCTCAGAGTTCCCAGAGGCCTCTGTTTTAGCCACACAGTTCCCAGTGGTCTCTGTTTTCGCTGACCCTGATGCAAGCAGTCAAGCTATGAGTCGCTGACTGCATTCATTTCTCTTGCTGCGTCTTCGCGTTGACTAACTCTCACTAGCAAACAAAATCTGACAAACCTGCTATTTTGACCCAGTTTTTTTTTTTTTTTTTTAAACTGTTGATACCATGAAGCACTGTATGATGAAAGCAATCAGTTTTTGATCTAATGCATACAGTAAGTCTTGACATATTCTTTTTTGAATACATACCATCCCTATGGGTGTCCGATTGACAGAGTGGTTAGAATACTGGCCTCTCGCAGCAAAGGTACCGGGTTCGAAACTCTAGTCTACTTAGTTCTTAATAGGTACCTGATTCTGCTCTTAGTTAGGGAAGGCAAAGGCAGCGAGGAAGGGAAATGGTCACCTCCCCTCTCAAAGCTGGACCTAGTAAAGTGAAATCTCTAACACTTCATTCCCCTACAGCAGCATCTGCTATGGGACACCTTTACCTTTTTTTATTTACCATCCCTATGATACATACATATTCTCTTGAATCACCAACTTGTATTCCAACTTTTCAGGGCTCTATGCCAATACTAACAGATGGTTTGGCTTCACCACAACAGTGTGTTTGAGCTATGTAAACTAATTTTCTAACTGCTTCCCTCACTGGTTTTGCTTTACAATTCCACTAGGTCTATTAAGATTTTACTGTGTGGTGCTATTACAGGATTGTACTAACACAGGTGATGGTTTTACTCTGTTTCTTGGGTTAATATCAAGGTTCATTCTGTTTCTTGATTAAAGCCAAGGTTCATTCTGTTTACTGATTAAAGTCAAGATTCATTCTGTTTCTTGATCAATGTCAAGGTTTGGCACTGGTAACATGATGGTCTTTTCGTTGAAGTATTGTTAGTATAATTGTTAGTTGCTTCGTCATTTCCAAATAGATCTTTTGATGTTTTGAACTTTGACATGGGGCTGGGAAACAGGGTGCTGGGAAACAGGGTGGTTAATCCCACAGATCAATACACCTGTCAGTACACAGGTATAAGTAAAATCTCACATCACAATTCTGTATACTTGTTAAGGTGTTTACCTGTGTGATAATACTAGTCAAACTATAAATTAATTATTAATAAAGCTGAGAAAGATGGACTGAATGAGCTATAAACAAAATTTGAGTCATGATAGTCTGTAATTGGCCACTGTAGTTTTTGGGAAAAAAAAACAAAAAACACAAAAGTAATACGTCTTACTAAGAGAAAGGACAAAGAAAAACCTACGTTGCGGCCACAAGGCCTTCATCAGGGACAGACAAACAAAGACAGAAGGGAAAGAAAGTGAGAATTAAGTGGAGAACATGAAACTATAGGAATAAGAAACAAATACTCCCTGATGTGTGTCACATGTTGGAGCGAAAATGGCCGCTACTGAACTGGAAATGAAAATATACTCATATCACTGTAGTTTTCGAGGGGTCTCTGAAGAGACAAAGAATAGAACTGCTGCACCATCAGTACGATGGCAACTAGTACGAGGCTGGCAACCTCATCATGTCAAACAACTTGCCACAGAAACCAACTACTACAACAGCATGAGTGGCTTGATGGAGGCGTCTGCCAGGGACCAGCTGCAGTGGTGGCCTTTTTCCATAAGCAGCGCATAAGCAAATGATGAAGATGATGATGATGATGAAGATGATGATGATGATGAAGTCTGATAACTGATCTTTCTTTTGTTTACACCATCTGAGTAATGCTGAATCAGGTAGCAGCAAAATAACTGTGCTGGATGACTTCAGATGGTATTAGTGGTGAGAATGCTAGAGATTTTAGTGGGCGAAGGCGCAAGAAACAGACAAAACAGGTGTGAATAAATTGGTAGTTAAAACAACAGCAAAATGAAATAAAAAAATGAAGAGAAAATTAGAATTTTAAGATACAGAAGTGCTCTCCAGCTTTCAATAACAAATTGTAATATCCTGTACACAGCAGATATAAAACAAAGGAAATTAGAATACATATTTGGCAAAAAGATCTGATAAAGTTCAATGATCAGACAATTAAAGAAGTGCTCAGAGAAGGAATCTTCTTGAGAAGTAATCAGGAAAAAAAAAAAAAAAGAGAGGTAGATCCAGGATCACAATGGCATGACAAATAAAGCCTGCAATGTTACAGCTCTCTCTAACCATTTTAGAACTTACAAGCTCTTTCCCAAGAAAATAGATGTAGACTCTTTAAAGTAAAAGCAAAATCTGTCCTACTCTATAGCTCTGTGACATAGTACATCAACAAGAATATAACTTCCAAACACCAGACACTCAACAACAGAAGTTCCATATCCAATGGCCAGATGTAATAATGGAATAGGCTTGTGGAACAAAACCTGACAACAAACAAGAAATCAACACGCTGTGGCTCCCCAAGGACCACAGGCCTTCAACAAACAGATGTCATGTCATCATAGGACAAGGTCATCAGCTCAAGTTTTTTTCCACATCTTCCTCATCATTTTCACTTCTGTCACCAGTTGTCTTCTCCATGTGTATTTTGGTCTACCTCTGCCTCTCTTATCCTAAGATTCCTGTACAAGGACTGCCTTATAATGCCATTAACATATTTCCTCTGTGTGTGACTCTTATCCATCGTCAGCGTCTTCTTCTCATCTCGAGTTTTACTGGCACCTGTCAGCAAATTTTGACAACAAACAAGAAAGCTGAAGATTACAGAGAGAATGTAGATATTGATAGGCCACACTCAGGAAACCATCAACTATAAAATCAGATATACTTGTGACCGGAACCCACAGAAGAAGAGAAAAGTAGGGAGACCAAGAAAAACCTGAAGAGCAGCAGTGGTCAAGGAAGTCAAAGGTTGTATGGATTTGCTTGTGGTGCATTCTCCCTTCGGCAGGCATGCTAGGTATTAGCCGCCTTGAGGGAAGTGCTTAGTTTTTATATTTATTTTTATTTAGATTCTTATGTGTCCTATTTAGCTCTCACTTTCTTTCCTTTCCCTGACGAAGGCCTTGTGGCCGCAACATTGGCTATTTCCTCTGTCTTTTGTCCTCGTGTCGGCGTCTGTCGCCTAATGGATATGAACGCAGTTTCATAATCCAGATATACCAGGTTCGAAACCTGCTGCAGGCGGTTTGGTAGCAGATCGCTTTGTGTGGATTTTTAACAATGGTATAAGCGCCGTACCGTTCAGAAAGCAATGGCAAACTACTGAATGAAAAAATTGCCTAGAAAAATCACAAACAGCCAATAAAAGCTGGGGTTGATTGCCACGTCCTGTAAAGGATAAGCAACTAACTTTTTTTTTGTCCTCCTAAGACGAATCACTTTTTTTCTATTTTTTTTTTTCTTTCTCATAAGAATAGCTGAAAAATACAAGATAGGCTAAAACAGAAATCAGTGGTGAGCAACAGTTGCAACCTTGTAATAACACTGACTAAATATAAAACACACCGAAGATGCCAATATGGCGACCACGAAGTTGTTGTACCAATGGTCCGAATTTACTAAAGAAGCTGGAAATGAGAGCTGGAGGTCTAGCTTAATGCACTAGCACACTTAACTTCACATTATACTAGCGTAAACCTCCTGAAGACTCATGTACCTCCCAGATTTCTCTGAGGAGACACAAAGAAAGAAAAGGACAACTGTTCCCTCCTCAGGCATGTCATAACAAGTGCCTAATATAACGCTGTGCATGAGGCTAGCAACCTCATCATGTAAACAAACTACTACTGAAACCACCACTGTAGGAGAGCATGTACGTTTATGTAGACTTCCTGTATGGTGGCCAGCTGCAGTTGTGGCTCCATGCTTCATCATCATTAACAGCTGCCATCTCCACAATGAAGGTTGGCTGTAATGGATCTCCAACGTCTTCAGTTTCTTGTCTTGATGGTGCACTGATAGACTCTATCCTGTCCACCTCTTGGTGTTATCTTATATCGATGTCTTCCCCTTGCACGTTTACCTTTAACTCTCCCTTCTATTATGGTCTTCTGCAAGGTGTTATGCCTTTTTATGTGGCCAAAGTATTTTAGCTGCCTAATGTGGATCTCCTTTATTAGTTTTATTTTCATACCTAGATTTTCTTGGACCTCCTTATTTGTTTTCTTCTCTTTCCATGAGATATGCCCCATTCTTCTATATATCCACATCTTGAGAGCCTCAATTCTTTCTTCCAATTGCTTATTCATTGTCCATGTTTCTACACCATACAGTAATGAAGAATATACGAGTATATAACACTTTTTGATTCATAAGGAGAAAAAGAAAACAGACGAGCAAGAGATACTTCCTGGAACATTCTAATGTTCTATGACAGACCGGAAGCTGAAAGTCATCATCATTCCTTTCCGTTCCCAGTGGAACATAGGGTTGAAACAGTTGCTCTCCATCAATTTCTGTTCTGGGCTGTCTTTTTCAGCAGTGCCCAAGTCATTCCAATTTCCTTAGCCACTTCTACCATAGTTCTTCTCCAAGTTCTCCTTGGCCTCCCCACTCTTCCTTTCCCTTGTGGGTTCCAGTAAAGGGCACCTCTGGCTATGCTTGATAGTTCTCTTCTGAGTGTATGTCCTATCCATCCCCACCTTCTTACCTTAATTACCATTTGTATTGGCTGTTGCCCGCATCTTTTCCTTAGCTCTACATTTATTATTACTTCTGGCCATCTTTTACGGAGGATCCATTGGAGACATCTATTTACAAATATCTGTAGTTTGGAGGTGATACTCTTTGAGACATGCCATGTCTCTGGGCCTTACAGGAAGACTGACTTTACATCTGAGTTAAAGATTCTGATTTTGTTCTCTCTGGATATAGTTGAGGAGTTCCATATTGGTCGAAGGGCATTAAAAGCGCATCTGGCTTTATTTATTTTAGCTGAAAGTGTATAGGGCAAAAAACCTGAACAAGCTACTTTATTTTTACATTAATCTTACTCTAGCATAAGAAAATAATCTGGTATAATCCAAGTTCTTCAGTGTTATATAGAACTAATCCTGACATATGGAAGTGAGTGGACAATTAGTAAACAAGTAGGGAAGGCACTAGTGTCCACAGAGATGTGGTTTTACAGAAGAATGTTAAAAATACTATAGACAGCCAAAAAGAGTAATGAGGATGTCCTGAAAGAATCCAATGTGCAAAGGAAATTTAATTAACAAGTTAGAAAGAAGCAATCCATTTTTTTTTTGGGCATGTTATGAGAAGACGAAAGCTGGAATATATGATAACAGGTAAGATTGAAGGAAAAAGATATAAGGGAAGACAAAGAGAGCAAATACTGGACAGTTTGACATCGTGGCATGGAAAGAAGTCAACAACAGAATTGATAAATTGTACTGGAGACAGGAAGTTGTGGAGAGACATGATCTCCTACGCCACTAGGCATGGTACTTGAAGAAGATAATCAAAGTTGGCTTGGTGAGTAAATATGTGAACCAGATGTTGTGACGGATTGATTTTTATGTTGTGTACACTTAGAGGAAATCAACAAGTAATCTGTACTGTATATCTGTTTGAAATGGATGACATGCTGAATATGGATTTACTACATGTAAATTGTATGAGGCCAGCTGTGAAGGCTCCTGAGATAAAATGTAGTTGAGAATTATCAGAAGGCCTTTCTTGCTACCACTACGACCTCACACTTAATTTTTTTTTTTTCTTAATGAATGTGGCTACGTAAAGTGTCTAGGGTAATGATGTGTAATGTGGTGTGTTAGTTATAAATACACCCACAGACATTTAAGAAGACTAATAAGATTAACAAGTGTTAAAATACACTGAACTAACTCACGTGTATAAAGTTTTTGATATAATTATATTACATTTATTGGTTCTGGATCAAGTTTTATGTGACCAGAACTTGTTTTAAAAAGAAGGATTGAAAATTTATGAAAAAAAATGCATGGAATGTTACATAATAAATGCAAGAGCGTACCTATTTAAGTACTAGACTAGTTAGTTTTATTAAAAAAAGTTCGAGTAGTCATCTCTTTGGGAGGATATTTACTGTTTGTGCTGTTGGGGTGGCCTCATCACACCTGTCTATATTGACTACACAATGTCCAGAAAATGGTGGGAATTTTTACGGGGATATTAGTCACTACCAATAGTTGGTGAATGTCCAGCAGACCAGAGGCTCACTCATCTTTTTGTAGCTCTGGTGCTGAAAACTTGCGGTCCCACCTCTCCGTGCTGGCGGGCAATAATGGTGGTCTCTGTCACAAGAACTGCACAGATACACTCGAGTACAGTCACCCACCGAATAGACTCTGCTTTGTTGTCGATAGAAACTCACAGCTCAGATTATGAATACATAACACAGAATTGCTAGCAAAACTCAGCTGAGCTGCTGGCTATAGTATGGCGTCCCTAAATTTATTCACTGTCTTTCATATGGGAAAACACCACACTTTAAAATCTGTGTCTAACACTGAACAATTATTGAAGAATGACCCCACTTTCGCGTCTGAGCGCTAATGATATGATTGTCTGTGGCCAATCACTGCCTAGTTGTACTTTAAATTTCAAATTTCTACACTAAAGTCATTTCAGTCATGCTTCAGTCAAGTATGGATGGTTATCTGTTAGTCTGTCCGTCTCTACTTGTGTTTCTAAAAAAAATGTGCTTGATTTTTGAAGCAACCTTTCTCTCCCCTTAAAATTTTGTCGTAAAAAGTTATATTTAGACACAGCTACCGCTCAAAAACCCTCTCCTCCATAATAAGTAACTTTGAACACCTGCGTCCCCAAGGTCGTGTTTTGTGTGCAAATAACGACACTTTTTATTCAAGGCAGTCTGTCGATGATGTAAACTACACTGTCTTTTGTCATTATCTTCAATATTATCTATCCGTTTGTAAAATTAAGATCATATTATTTCATTGCTCAGAATAGGCCATCCGGCCAGCTAATTTTTATATTCCTAACATTAATATTAAGAAAAATTACTTTTTAAATTTTTGTAATTTTCCTACCATCCGCGTTCTGCCGCTCAATTCAAATCAAGGCTTGGTATCGCAAAACGTCCAATTCCGTACCTCGTGTCAATTTGGGGGACGTGAATTTTTACTTTCCTCCCCCCCCCCCCCCCCCCCCCCCCCCCCCCCCCCATTGCGTCTCCTTAGCCTTTCCAGTCATATTTTTTTTCTTTTTGATCCGCCGTTCCCCTCCTGTCTAGCAAGTCAATTTTATGGAGGGTGATGACCCGCGGTCTAGGCGATCATGTACATCAGCAGCCTACGCATTATGTTTTTATCCTTAAATGTTATCTTTTGAGTATTTTACCGTTGTATCTCTGTCAATTTCACTACACATCTCCCCACTTGAAAACATGCCTATGGCAAGTTCCAAAACCAGCGATACACATAGGTAAAATTACTCCTCACGTCTGCCACTACTCTAATTTTGATCACAGGGGTGCCGACTGAGGAAATCTGCACCGACATTCAATTTGCCTGGGATATATTGGATACTGAACTGATAAGGTTGAAGCAATAAAGACCACCTCAGCAATCTTGCGTTTTCATGCTTAGCCTGAGACAAGAACACGAGAGGCTGATGATCCGTCTCCACCACAAAAGTCCTACCATACAGATAGATTTGAAACTTCTTTATTGCCCAGATTAATGCTAAACATTCTTTTTCGCTTGTGGAGTATCCTTGTTCCGCCTTATTCAATTTACGGCTTGCATAAGCGACTGGTTTCAGTTCCCCATCAGGTGAAGATGATCTTTGCAACAAAGCCCCTCCGAGTCCCACATTACTTGCATCGGTTCTTAAGACAAAGTCCTGTGTCAAATCAGGCAGTTTGAGAATAGGCTTGCTAGTGAGTTTTTCCTTTAACTCTTGGAACGCTAGTTCACATTGTGCAGTCCAAATAATTTTATCTGGAAGTCCCTTGCGAGTCAGATCAGTCAGAGGAGCACAAATAGCGTTAAAATTCTTGATGTATTTCTGATAAAATCCGCATAACGACACAAATGATCGCACGTCTTTTTTTGTTTGCGGCCTAGGTGCTCTCTGCAGTTTTTCCAAGTTCTTAGGATCAGGGGTCATATTACCCTGATATACAGTGTGTCCCAAGAATTCCAACTCTTTGCATCCAATACAACATTTTGTTGGCCTAGCAGTTAAGTTCGCCTCCCGAAGTCTATCAAACAACATCTCCAGAGCTTCAATGTGTTCTTCAAAGGTCTCGGTGGCGCCGAGAATATCATCCATGAAATTTGTGATACATGGGTTATTCAGGGGGTCCAACAATTTTCGCATCATCCTTGAAAACACACTCGGAGCATTTTTCAGTCCGAATGGTAGCATATTGAATTCATAATGTCCATCCGAAGTGCTAAAAGCCAAATAAGGTCTCACTTCAGGCTTCACTGGGATCTGGTAATAGCCTTTACTAAGATCCACCTTTGAAAAGTATTTTGCCTTGTTCAGTCTGGCAAATAGCTGTTTTGTGTCTGGTAATGGATCCACTTGTCCTTCTGTGACAGCATTCAGTTTCCTGTAATCTATGCACAGTCTGTGTTCCCCAGACGGTTTCCTCAACAAAACGACA
Organism: Oreohelix idahoensis; assembly: GCA_024509875.1. NCBI lineage: Eukaryota > Metazoa > Mollusca > Gastropoda > Stylommatophora > Oreohelicidae > Oreohelix > Oreohelix idahoensis. The sequence goes on along the minus strand of JAMPIV010023003.1, from coordinate 107,673 downwards.
CTAGAACTAAAAGATGATTCACTGTGCGAAATAATCCCCTCCTTCAATAAATAATCTATTTCTTCCTTTAATGCCTTCTCCTTCGCGAACGGAATAGAATAGGCTCTCATACAGATTGGGTTTGAGTCTACCAGTTTCATGTCATACTGTAGCAAATTTGTATGGCCTGGTTTATCTGTTAATACATCTGTATGTTCCTCCAGAACCTTTTGAACTCTCTCCCTCTGGTTTTTAGTCAGGTGCTTACTGACTTTTACCTGTGCTGCTGTTTCACAAGGATGTAATGGGTATTCATGTGAGGTGAGTGGTTCCTTTTGCATCTGGGTTGCAATAGCTAAGGTCAATAAGGGGGTGCTTTCCTGGAGTGGTCTGTCCAGATACTTCTTTAACAGGTTTACATGATAAACTTTTTCCTTCCCCTTTTTGTCAATTTTATAGTTTGTTCTAGACACCTTCTCTAGAACCGTATATGGACCTTGCCAACCAATTTGTAATTTATTCTGGCTTCCGGGTAGTAAAAGCAGCACCTTCTCTCCGACTGCCAGTTCCCTGTCCTTTGCCTTCCTATTAAAGTATGCTGCATGTTTCTTCCTGGCTTGTTTCAAATTATCATTTGCCAGTTTCCATCCAGCTTTCAAACGAGTGGTCAGTTCGTTCACGTATTGATACGATGAGGTAACAGTCTCTTCCGCCTTCTCATCTGTCCAGGTCCTTAATAGAGTTACATCTGGATCTTTAATTTACCATACTTATTTTTCATGGAACCCATCGGGTCCCGTCCCTTAGAAGCTCTATAATGAGGACTTTTCTTCCTAGAATCATCACTCACAAATCGACCACTACCAATTTTTCTCTGGGGTTTGTCTCCCCACTTAAGATTGTTTATGAGAGATCTTCGCTCTCTTGTCTGTTCTTCCAGTTTATATAAGTCTGACCGAGGGATTGTCATCTTATCCTGGGTAAAATTTCTTCTTTGTACTCTTCGCATAGTAGCCATGTTAATCCATTCAAGTGAAGACTGGGTGTGAAAAGGGGGCTCCCATTCCACTTTGTCTACCCGAGTATAATTAGTTTTCCTTTCAGGCCTAAAGTTGCCCCGTGGCGTTTCTAGGTCCTGCACATATTTTCCCTTTGTGGGTGTTCCCTCATGAAATACGCCACATGCTTCTACAAAGTTTTCAACATCGACATTTACGTCGGGCCAATAGTATTTTAGAGCAATCTTTTGGCAGATGGTACCGACTTTCTCATGGTCACTATCTTTTCCAACATGTAAGCTCCTTATCAAATTTGCTCTATATCTCTTGGGTAGAACTAACTGTCCGTGACCAGTGGATCTAGTTCCTGTCTTCCTGTATAAGAGTTTGTTCTTCATGAAATATTCCCCCTTGCTCGGAGGTGTGTGGCATTTGGGTAATTTTTTAAAACAGGGCTTGAGTGTCCTATCCTCAGCCTGCGCCTTCCTCATCTCCTCTGGATGAGCATTTATAGGTTCACCTTCTTCCTCCTTCTTCTGTGACCTGGTCTGCACTGTCGCCATGATCACCGGTTTCTCGGGATTCCCCAAGAAGACGTATCTACACCCCAATATCAGAGGGTAGATTGGTTCATCTATCACTGCTGCTCTGATTTCTCCTTCCACATAGCGAGTTTTCACCGTTATCCTTGCGATGGGAAGTGTCATGAGTGGTATGTCCTTAGTCGCCCCTTGTATTTCCACTGTTTCTGTGGTATACTGACTTGGGTCCACTAGGCTAGACTTCACAACTGAATCATAATCCAAACCTGTATCATAAAGGCACCTTATGGTGACCCCATTACAAATAACATCCTCACAAACTGGGGGGTGATAAGGTTCCTGTTGTCCCTTAGGATTAACCTTTACTCTTTGCGTCCCCGACTTCATTGCAGCAATGTTTGAAGGTTTCCTTCTACAAAATTCGGTGTTATGGTTATCCTTCTTGCACCATTTGCACCATCTTTTTCCTTGGTTCAACGGTTTTCTTTCATTGAACTTTTGGTCATTGAACTGTGAGTTTCTGTCGCGATAGTCATTTCTTTGCCGCTCAAAGTTTGTCCTACCCTTATTTCCCTGCTCTCTATTATCAAATTTATTAAATTGCTGTGGAGCTTTAAAATTGTCTATGTGCTTCTTCTTAGCACCACTTACCTCTGCCTGAGCTGCCTGATACCTCTCAGCAACATTTAAAATTTCCCCCAACTTCTCTGCACCCTGTTCCATGAGAAATTTTCTCATGTCTGGAGCCATGGACTCTCTCAATTGCTCAATCATGATCATTTCTTTAAGATCTTGGGTCTTCCCCAGAGCCGTCCATTTCTCCAAATAGGTTTCTATTCTGGCAGAAAATTGGTGGTATGTCTCCCCAGACAACAGTTTGGCATTTCTGAATTTCTTACGATAAAATTCACCATTCTTTTCGTACCTTAATAACAAAGCCTGCTTTAACATGTCATAATTGTCTTGGTCTTCCCTGTTCATTTTGGCAAATACTTCGTAAGAAGTACCCCTCAATCCCTGTGATAGCTTTAAGCTCCACCTCTCTCTCTCTAACCCATATGTAGTAGCTAATAACTCAAAACGTCCTAGGTACCCCTCTATGTCATCGTCTTTTTCAACAAAATGGTCTAAATGAAACCCCATAGCTGAGTTTGAGGCTCCCATACTGGGCGTAGCATCTGAGGCAAAAGGGCTGGCACCATTTTCAGGGGCCGGGCCTTGTAATTCCAGCTCCCTTAGTCGTAATTCGTGCTCCCTCTGCAACCTTCTATCTTCTGCCTCCCTTTCGGCAGTCAACCTTTTTTCTTCTGCCTCCCTTTGCTGTCGTTTTTCTTCTGCCTCCCTTTGCTGTCGTTTTTCTTCTGCCTCCCTTTGCTGTCGTTTTTCTTCTGCCTCCCTTTCGGCAGTCAGCCTTTTTTCTTCTGCCTCAATCTGCAGCCTCTTAATTTCTCTATCAGCCTCAATTTGTAACCTCTTCTCTTCAGCTACCTTTCTATCTTCCCTTTCAATATATTTATCACATTCAGTCGTTACGTATTGAATTAAAATTTGACCATCCATCCCCATCTCCTTCGCAGTGAGCACAGCAGCTGATCTAAACTTTGCTAGCTCTGCCATACTTTTTGGACAATATAATAATATACAAGATAAATCTCTAACCAGTAAATACACTAAGTACTTCTAATTACTATATGACTATAGTCTAACTAATTCTAACTAACCAGTTAACTAATTAATTATTACTGGCTGTGAAGATTCACCAACTTTTATCTGCAGGGACACTTTTAATTTTAAAGGAAATTTTACAATTTATTTCCCTACTTTTATTTCTCCCACCAGGAGATCCTAATTTTACTGTTGGGCTAATTATCCCGGACGAGCCCCCAATTTATGTAGTGGTATTGATGGTATTGTATGATGATGATGGTACTACATGTAAATTGTATGAGGCCAGCTGTGAAGGCTCCTGAGATAAAATGTAGTTGAGAATTATCAGAAGGCCTTTCTTGCTACCACTACGACCTCACACTTAATTTTTTTTTTTTCTTAATGAATGTGGCTACGTAAAGTGTCTAGGGTAATGATGTGTAATGTGGTGTGTTAGTTATAAATACACCCACAGACATTTAAGAAGACTAATAAGATTAACAAGTGTTAAAATACACTGAACTAACTCACGTGTATAAAGTTTTTGATATAATTATATTACATTTATTGGTTCTGGATCAAGTTTTATGTGACCAGAACTTGTTTTAAAAGAAGGATTGAAAATTTATGAAAAAAATGCATGGAATGTTACATAATAAATGCAAGAGCGTACCTATTTAAGTACTAGACTAGTTAGTTTTATTAAAAAAGTTCGAGTAGTCATCTCTTTGGGAGGATATTTACTGTTTGTGCTGTTGGGGTGGCCTCATCACACCTGTCTATATTGACTACACAATGTCCAGAAAATGGTGGGAATTTTTACGGGGATATTAGTCACTACCAATAGTTGGTGAATGTCCAGCAGACCAGAGGCTCACTCATCTTTTTGTAGCTCTGGTGCTGAAAACTTGCGGTCCCACCTCTCCGTGCTGGCGGGCAATAATGGTGGTCTCTGTCACAAGAACTGCACAGATACACTCGAGTACAGTCACCCACCGAACAGACTCTGCTTTGTTGTCGATAGAAACTCACAGCTCAGATTATGAATACATAACACAGAATTGCTAGCAAAACTCAGCTGAGCTGCTGGCTATAGTATGGCGTCCCTAAATTTATTCACTGTCTTTCATATGGGAAAACACCACACTTTAAAATCTGTGTCTAACACTGAACAATTATTGAAGAATGACCCCACTTTCGCGTCTGAGCGCTAATGATATGATTGTCTGTGGCCAATCACTGCCTAGTTGTACTTTAAATTTCAAATTTCTACACTAAAGTCATTTCAGTCATGCTTCAGTCAAGTATGGATGGTTATCTGTTAGTCTGTCCGTCTCTACTTGTGTTTCTAAAAAAAATGTGCTTGATTTTTGAAGCAACCTTTCTCTCCCCTTAAAATTTTGTCGTAAAAAGTTATATTTAGACACAGCTACCGCTCAAAAACCCTCTCCTCCATAATAAGTAACTTTGAACACCTGCGTCCCCAAGGTCGTGTTTTGTGTGCAAATAACGACACTTTTTATTCAAGGCAGTCTGTCGATGATGTAAACTACACTGTCTTTTGTCATTATCTTCAATATTATCTATCCGTTTGTAAAATTAAGATCATATTATTTCATTGCTCAGAATAGGCCATCCGGCCAGCTAATTTTTATATTCCTAACATTAATATTAAGAAAAATTACTTTTTAAATTTTTGTAATTTTCCTACCATCCGCGTTTTGCCGCTCAATTCAAATCAAGGCTTGGTATCGCAAAACGTCCAATTCCGTACCTCGTGTCAATTTGGGGGACGTGAATTTTTACTTTCCTCCATCCCCCCCCCCGCCCCCCCCCCCCCCCCCCATTGCGTCTCCTTAGCCTTTCCAGTCATATTTTTTTTTCTTTTGATCCGCCGTTCCCCTCCTGTCTAGCAAGTCAATTTTATGGAGGGTGATGACCCGCGGTCTAGGCGATCATGTACATCAGCAGCCTACGCATTATGTTTTTATCCTTAAATGTTATCTTTTGAGTATTTTACCGTTGTATCTCTGTCAATTTCACTACATATATCACATGAAATGTTGCTAATAACATGGAAATATAAATCACACTAAGAAAGCAAAACTTATCACAAATGGAAGGCACAATTAATACACTCAATCACAACGTACATGAAAATGTATCAGATGAGAAAAACAAGCCAAATAATGCCTTGTGTACAAAGAATAGACCTACTTCTTCTCCCACTGGTATGTCATATGTGGCAACTAATATGAAGTTGCATATATGCATATCTAAAAATAAATCTCAGACCTAAGGGTCTTTTGTGTTTGGATATGCGCCCTAATATAACCGACTAGGTTGAACAAGATGTGCCTCGCCAAAACTTTAAAAAAAAAAAGTTGCATATGGGTCTGACAACCTCATAATGTAAAACAAATTGTAACAGAAGCCACGGCTGAGAAATTACAAGAATACTTTGGTAGCAAATTGGGAGACGATGATTAACAATCAATAACGGAAAAACAAAACTACATGTGAAAACCACAATCAATATAGGAAGACAGTCACAGAGAATACACACATCAAGCACATGAGGGAGTGGGAAGAGAAGAACAATCAATCAGCAACACTAAGAAAACAGTTAATTATACACAAGGAAAAAGGAGGGCGAGCCAAGAAACCATACATGACATCTAAAATACTCACACCAAACAAAACTTGACAGAGAGAAAAAGAAAACTGTTGGAATGTCTCACCTGGGTAGGACAGAACCATCTATGGCAAGATTGTAAAATGGTTGGGAATACTGAGGGAGGTCCACGTCTTGTACAAGCCATTCTATCACATCGTCCACTGTCCAGTTGTACACTGTTGATGAGAATAATAGACAGTGACGCAACCATGGAGGAAAGTGATGTCATAACTTAGCTACTATGGCAAATCGTGTTTCTGACATGGCTGAATGGAATAAGTTAAAAAAAAAATGGATAGATGGACAGGTGCACACACAGACATGCAGAAAGGTAGGTAAACACAGAGAAAGATAAACACTCAAACTGACATGCACAAAGAGATAGACATATGGACATATAGACAGAAAGACTGCAGGATAACTTGACTATAGACAGAAAGACTGAATGATAACTTGACAATAGACAGAAAGATAACCTGACAATAGACAGAAAGACTGTAGAATAACTTGACAATAGATAGAAAGACTGAATGATAACCTGACAACAGACAGAAAGACTTGATGGATAACTAGACAATAGACAAAAAGGTAACTTGACAACAGACAGAAAGACTGCAGAATAATTTGACAATAGAAAGACTGTAGAATAACTTGACAATAGACAGAAAGACTGAATGATAACCTGACAATAGACATAAAGACTGAAGGATAACTAGACAATAGACAGAAATACTGAAGAGTAACTTGACAATAGACAGAAAGACTGTAGAATAATTTGACAACAGAGACTGTAGAATAACTTGACAATAGACAGAAAGTCTGAATGATAACCTGACAACAGACATAAAGACTGTTGAATAATTTGACAACAGACAGAAAGACTGTAGAATAACTTGACAATAGATAGAAAGACTGAAAGGGTAACTTAACAATATACAGAAAGACTGAAGTATAACTTGACAATAGACAGAAAGACTGCATAATAATGTGACAACAGACAGATAGACTGAGGCACAGCTTGGCAACAGACAGAACAACTTGGGGATAACTTGGCAACAACCAGCCAGACAGATGTAAAGGATGAGAATACAGACTTAATACATCCATTAACAATGCTGTTGACTTTACTGTCAGCGTAGGGCATTGAGTACACACTTTCTACTTTCCCATTTTTGCTTTCTTGCTCTTAAGCAGCATGGTGCCTACACTACAGTTGCCCCCTCCCCTTTCCATAAGTGTGTGCCAGAGCACTTGTAGTGGTGGTCTCATAAGCACATGTTTTACATAATGACTTTGCATTAGCTGCTCATAGGACACCGCATCTGGGATCAATCCTATTCTTTCTTTGAGACCAGAAATAACCACATGTGGTCAATGATCACAGCTTCCTTTATTTTTCATATTGCTCTGCCACACTGCCCACCTCTCTAAATATATCCTCCCTCCTTCATTTCAGCCACGTTTCTTCTCAAAATTTTCACTGATCTTCCTCCCCCACCCCTGTATATCCAACAGCTTTATGTCAGCGCCTGAAAAGTTATACTAGAGGTCACTATATTTATGACTCCACCCCATTCTCTATTTCCCTTCTCTTATCTGTTGCTCGGTAATATCTGTATTTTTAAATTCTCTTTTCGCCACCAAATTAGCCAAGATCTGTAAACATGAGATTATGAATGTCTGTATTATGTTCTGTTTTCACTCTGTGCTGGTCTCCATGTTTATCTTCCACAAATAATAACAGCCTAAACACTCATCATCATTACCTCTCAGCTCCACAAGGAGCATAGGCCTTCCAAAGATATGTGTCAGCTCCTCCTGTCCTGTGTCATCAGAACAATGTGTGTCAGCTCCTCCTGTCCTGTGTCATCAGATCAGTGTGTGTCAGCTCCTCCTGTCCTGTGTCATCAGATCAATGTGTGTCAGCTCCTCCTGTCCTGTGCCATCAGATCAATATGTGTCAGCTCCTCCTGTCCTGTGCCATCAGATCAATGTGTGTCAGCTCCTCCTGTCCTGTGCCATCAGATCAATGTGTGTCAGCTCCTCCTGTCCTGTGTCATCAGATCAATGTGTGTCAGCTCCTCCTGTCCTGTGTCATCAGATCAATGTGTGTCAGCTCCTCCTGTCCTGTGCCATCAGATCAATGTGTGTCAGCTCCTCCTGTCCTGTGCCATCAGATCAATGTGTGTCAGCTCCTCCTGTCCTGTGCCATCAGATCAATGTGTGTCAGCTCCTCCTGTCCTGTGTCATCAGATCAATGTGTGTCAGCTCCTCCTGTCCTGTGTCATCAGATCAATGGGTGTCAGCTCCTCCTGTCCTGTGCCATCAGCTCAATGTGTGTCAGCTCCTCCTGTCCTGTGCCATCAGCTCAATGTGTGTCAGCTCCTCCTGTCCTGTGCCATCAGATCAATGTGTGTCAGCTCCTCTTGTCCTGTGCCATCAGATCAATGTGTGTCAGCTCCTCCTGTCCTGTGTCATCAGATCAATGTGTGTCAGCTCCTCCTGTACTGTGTCATCAGATCAATGTCTGTCAGCTCCTCCTGTCCTGTGTCATCAGATCAATGTGTGTCAGCTCCTCCTGTCCTGTGCCATCAGATCAATGTGTGTCAGCTCCTCCTGTCCTGTGCCATCAGCTCAATGTGTGTCAGCTCCTCCTGTCCTGTGTCATCAGATCAATGTGTGTCAGCTCCTCCTGTCCTGTGTCATCAGATCAATGTGTGTCAGCTCCTCCTGTCCTGTGTCATCAGATCAATGTGTGTCAGCTCCTCTTGTCCTGTGTCATCAGATCAATGTGTGTCAGCTCCTCCTGTCCTGTGTCATCAGCTCAATGTGTGTCAGCTCCTCCTGTCCTGTGTCATCAGCTCAATGTGTGTCAACTCCTCCTGTCCTGTGTCATCAGATCAATGTGTGTCAGCTCCTCCTGTCCTGTGCCATCAGCTCAATGTGTGTCAGCTCCTCCTGTCCTGTGTCATCAGCTCAATGTGTGTCAGCTCCTCCTGTCCTGTGTCATCAGATCAATGTGTGTCAGCTCCTCTTGTCCTGTGTCATCAGATCAATGTGTGTCAGCTCCTCTTGTCCTGTGCCATCAGATCAATGTGTGTCAGCTCCTCCTGTCCTGTGTCATCAGCTCAATGTGTGTCAGCTCCTCCTGTCCTGTGTCATCAGCTCAATGTGTGTCAGCTCCTCCTGTCCTGTGTCATCAGATCAATGTGTGTCAGCTCCTCCTGTCCTGTGCCATCAGCTCAATGTGTGTCAGCTCCTCCTGTCCTGTGTCATCAGCTCAATGTGTGTCAGCTCCTCCTGTCCTGTGTCATCAGATCAATGTGTGTCAGCTCCTCCTGTCCTGTGTCATCAGCTCAATGTGTGTCAGCTCCTCCTGTCCTGTGTCATCAGCTCAATGTGTGTCAGCTCCTCCTGTCCTGTGTCATCAGATCAATGTGTGTCAGCTCCTCCTGTCCTGTGTCATCAGCTCAATGTGTGTCAGCTCCTCCTGTCCTGTGCCATCAGCTCAATGTGTGTCAGCTCCTCCTGTCCTGTGTCATCAGATCAATGTGTGTCAGCTCCTCTTGTCATGTGCCATCAGATCAATGTGTGTCAGCTCCTCCTGTCCTGTGTCATCAGATCAATGTGTGTCAGCTCCTCCTGTCCTGTGTCATCAGATCAATGTGTGTCAGCTCCTCCTGTACTGTGTCATCAGATCAATGTCTGTCAGCTCCTCCTGTCCTGTGTCATCAGATCAATGTGTGTCAGCTCCTCCTGTCCTGTGTCATCAGATCAATGTGTGTCAGCTCCTCCTGTCCTGTGCCATCAGATCAATGTGTGTCAGCTCCTCCTGTCCTGTGTCATCAGATCAATGTGTGTCAGCTCCTCCTGTCCTGTGTCATCAGATCAATGTATGTCAGCTCCTCCTGTCCTGTGTCATCAGATCAATGTGTGTCAGCTCCTCCTGTCCTGTGCCATCAGATCAATGTGTGTCAGCTCCTCTTGTCCTGTGCCATCAGCTCAATGTTTCTCCATGTATTCCTCATTCCTTTCATGTCTGTCTCCAGTTCTCTTTTCCATGTGTTTTTTGGTCTCCCTCTATCTCTCTTGCCCTGGGGATTCCAGAACAAGGTCTGCCTTGTAATGCTATCAACTGGTTTTCTCAATGTGTGTCCTATACATCGCCAGCGTCTTCTTCTCAATTTTATTCCACTGTCACCTGTCTGGTTCTAGTCATAAATTCCATACTGGTGATCTTGTCCTACATTTTCATTCATTTCTGTTCTATGCTTCAAAATAATAACAGCTTTCGTCTGTACCTAAAATATTACGTTTTTTTAATTTTATTTTCCATGATCAATTAATATTTTCAGATGTTTCTCGGTGCCACATGTTCTTGTTTTTCCACCATCATATTATCAAATCTAGCACATAATCCTTGTGGCTCTAAGTCCAGCATTCACCTTTGATAATGACTATTCATAGGCATCTGTACAGTGCTAGTTATTGTTCTGTCACATGGATCTGAGTTCATGGATCTGAGTTAATGGATCTGAGTTCATGGATCCCTGAGTTCTGAGTTCATGGATCTGAGTTCACGTATCTGAGTTCATGGATCTGAGTTCATGGATCTGAATTCATCATCATGTGTGTCCTGCTTCACTTTTTATCAGGATGGGTTGAAGATCAATGCCCATTATCTGCTCCATCCCTCAATCAAGTTATCTCATCCCTCAATCAAGTTATCTGTCTCCACTGGTATTTGACAAAGAGACCAAATGCATGTAGTATTACCCTACCATAAGGTCTTCCATATTTGGGCATGCGCCCTATTTTAACTGACAGACCTTGTGTCTAGGCTGAATGAAGCACGCCTCGCCAAAAATAGGCAAAAACTCCTTTTTAAAAAGTCCTTGTGCATAAAATACTTGGATAACTTTAACAAACTTTATATACAAAGGGTTAAGAATTGGGCGTGCAGGCTCGTCTAACATTCTGCCCTTCCACTCTCATTTATCTTGTATACTATATCCTTTCATTCTCACATATGGACCTAGATAAAAGGAAAGTAGTTAAAGATGAAACATTAGAAACTACTGTTGGATAAAAGACAAGAAACTACATAAAGACAGAAGGAAACTAGAGTTGATATAATAAAAAGTAACAGAAAGTTGATAAGATAGGGTGTAAATGCAAACGAAAATCAATGTAGTAAAATATTGGAAATGAAAGTTAAGGTAAATTACTGAACAGAGGATAATAAAACTGAACGGGGATAAGAAAGAAAAAGTGCAGACGGACTATAAAGAAAAGGAAGCTGAAAAAAAAGAAGACTTGCGCAGAATTAAAAATAAGAAATGAAGGTGAATAAATAACGAGTTAAAAGAGAAGAAACTGGGGGAAACGGGCATGGATGAAAGATCGAAATGAATATGCATTAGGTACAGGAAATGATGGTGAATTAGAGAGAAAATGAATAAGACAGAGAAGATAGGTGTCAGTTGAGGAATGAGAACACGTATAAAGAAAATGGAAATACAAACAGGGGTAAATAAGAACAAGATGTATCATCATGATTTCTATTTTCGTTTCTTGTGCAGCAGGCGGCCATCACTACTGTTGGCCACCTTGCATAAGAGGTATGGGTTAGTGAAATAAGATAAGTGCGGTAAAGTTCACACGCAACCACAGAAACTACGCATATCTCAGTTTTCGCTATTATATTTTCTGTTTACGAAACCAACCCACTTTTCCTGAATTTGTTATTAATTATAAATTCACCCCAACTAGCTCAGGTACATTCACGTTTCATCTAGGCATAATGTACATGGGTTATACTATATTTGATTATTACTATACTGTTAAGTAAATTACGTATAAAATCACATGATTACCTGAAACATAATGGTTTAATGTACATTAAAGGCTAGAGTAATGGAAATATAGTGATTTAATTTAAAGACCAGAGTAACGAAAACATAATGGTTTAATTTAAATTAGAGACCAGAGTCTCCGAAACATAATTGGTTAGCTTAAATTAGAGTCCACAGTTAATGAAACATTATGGCTAAATCAGTGTCAATTTTAAAAACATACTTCAATTATGATGATTATTGCAAATGACATATTCCTTATATAATGATAAATGCCTTAATAATGCTTAAAGTAAATGTGAGGATGAAAGGATATAGTATATACATGATGAGAGAGAGAGAGAGGAAGGGCAGAATGTCAGACGGGCCTGCGTGCCCAATTCTTAACCCTTTAAAAATAAAGTTCGTTCGTTCGTTCAATCTACTTCTTCGTCGCTCTCATATAACCTCATCTATATCTTTCATAAAGCTGACGGCCTGTCTCAGGTTTTTCTCATAATTTTTTCCAGCTAACAGTGACTATGAGGGGAGCCATAGAGGTAAATAAGGCTCAGAGAAAAAAAAAAGTGGGAGGGGGGATAAACATAAAGAGATAGAGAACCCCTGACAGTCTTTCCCGAGTAAACAAACACTCATATCAAACACGCGAGAACAAAATAAAGAAAGAAAGATAATGTTGAAAGTTTTAAAAAAATAAAAAAAAAGCATTTAAGTGTCCACGTAAACTTAATTTTCTAAAAGTGGCAGTTCATGAACGTAATTTCCCGATGAGTTTATTGTAAAAGAAGAACACACGCCATTTCCAATAAGCCAAAGCGCCAATCCACGACCATTTAATACGTCATCGCCGTATCACGGGCACTGAGACACCAGGCGCAGGTGCAAATTAAAACAATGTGTGGACATCGATACAAACCTGCGCATGCATGTAAAACCTTTTCAATGTATATATTATTTTCCTGTCTGCGTAGTGCTTACTCTATCTACTGCCTTTCTGTTCAGTATCTGTTACTTTCTATAGGATGATTGAAAAGTCATTTTCTATTTTTAAATATTTATTTCTTCACTTCTATCCAACTAAATTTATTTTAAAACAAACGTCAAGACAAAAAGAATTGAATGCCATTGTTTATTATACAAAACGCTATGTCACATTAATATTACAACCCATTACAACTTGTGCGGCACATGATTTCATTGGTAAAGGTCAAGGATCCCGTTACACGCCCATTAGTGTATTGAGGCATAAAGAAGGGCGCTTCGCTTCCGTAGCTAATCGGGGGTGCCGAACGGAAGGTCATGGGTTCGATTCCCCGGTAAGCCACTCACATCTATTGTTTTTCTGATGTCTAGTTTTCTACTTCTTTATTTCTCACGAGTGCCTGAAAACATACATTTTACATGTATTATACATGTGTGTGTAATATTTATTGAGGTATACTGGGTGTCAGGCCCATATTTTCTTGACCATCGGCACAACTAGGGGTGATGTGATCAGCATTACGCCGGCCGCGTTAGTTTTGGTTTGGTTTTAAGGATTATCTTCACAGCACACGGACTACTCCATCAGTGCTCCGATCTGTTCCCTTAGATCACACAAGGAGGATCTCAGCACAGTGCACGAACTGCGTAGCACCGGCGAGAATCCCAATGTGTGTATATAGGAATTATACATTCTATAAATACTTTTGTGGTGGGTAGGTTACTAACTTTTAAATTTTGCTGGTCAAAGCTGTTCTGGTACCCAATTCATGAGGCTGGGTCGACACCGGAGCCGTTTACGGTTGAAAAAAGTCCCACCTCAACTGGGGACCAAACCATGGACCACCGAGCTAGAAAGCCAGAGTACTAACCACTGCGTTAACGCGGTTCTCACATGAATTCACAGCGGACAGTAATTTTTTGTTTGTTGACATGTCCGTTAACCCGAGGAGCGGGAAGGTGCATACCTTGACATGTCCGTTAACCCGAGGAGCGGGAAGGTGCATACCTTGGTCCGAATCTCAAGCGCAGCGCGGGCGGAAAAAAAACAACTGACCGTATAGTTGTAAATAAAGTCACCGTGTGCCTTTTAACTTTAAGCAGGACTGCCGGAGTGGGAGAGAGGCCGTCTCGACCCCATCCGGGTATTTTGTTTTAACTGGTCATTTTAGATATTTTTATTTTATTATCTTGTTTCCGGAAAAAAAAACATTAGTCAAAGGGTAGCTACTGCTCTTTGTTCTGACATTTCTTTCATGTTTATCCATTAGATACAAGTAAGCTGTAAATGGGAATCTGACGTTGCTCTTGATTTAGGGAAGGAGAAGACAGTGAGGTAGGGAACTCGTCACCCCACCTCTCGATGCTGGACCTAGTGTAGTGAAGTCTCTAACACTTCACTCCCCCTACGGCAGTAGTATCATCTGCTGTGGGGACAACCTTACCTTTACATCTACATCAGTACTACTCTTGAATTCAACATCATCATGTAAAACACAAGTTGTGACAGAAACCACTGCTGCAAGAGTATGGGAATAACTTTGGTGCAGGCGTCGTACTCTGGTACCAGAGATTGAGGTGGTCCCATGCTCCAAAGACAGCCCAAAAGGGAATTAATGATGATGACTGCACTTAAATTCTTCTGCTTCAAGTACCATGCCTGGTGGCAATGTTCGACCGTTCATTCTGAGAACGAAATACGCGTATTATACGTATTTTATGGCAAAAAAATAAAATAAAATACGCGTATAATACGTTAAATTAATATGCGTTTGACATGGGGCCCATAGGTATAGCGTGAAATTACGTCATTGGCACATGACGTATAAATAACAAGTTGTTTGTTTTTAAGTTATACTGACACTTTAAAGGTAAATATCATACATATATGTTTTATTTAAACTACAGCTTGAATTGATAGACGAACATATGGTAAAACGTTCATATTTACAGAAAAATTGTCATTTGACGCAGGGATGCAACGTATTTGAACGTACGGAAGTTTTACCGTACGCGTATAATACGTATTTTATCGTCAAAAATACAATACGTATCATACGTACGGTCGAACATTGGCTGGTGGAGTAGACGATCGTCTCTCTCCACAACTTCCTGTCTCCAGAACAATTTATCAGTTCTGTTGTTGACTTCTTTCCATGCCACGTCAAATCATGAATCAAAACAACACTTTAATTAGTCTATAATTTAACGCTGACACAGTCTTCTGCGGCCAGTACGCGGCACTGACGCCATTTATCAAAGGATCCGCGTTTGCGAGAAACGTCTCATGCATTTCTTTATTCTGGCAGGTCTGAGTCGCAGAACTGTGTATTTAACTCTGGAATACGTCGTTCGGTGCTTGGTGAGTTGGATAGAGTCAAGCAAGCGGATAATTGATACGGCCATATCACTTGCACTCGGGTCAGTTAATATGAGGTCTTGCTATTTCCGACAAAACTTGAATTAATTACCGAATTTGATTGGTGGTCTCATTCATTTCTGACGCGTGTAATCAATAACAACTTAATTAATAGAAGTACTATAATAGGACATGAAAATCATATAATAATTTTTTTAAATTTTTTTTTTGACAACTGTTTTAATATTTTTTACATGTTAAAATTAAAATTTGGTATGCTGTTCATGAAATATACATTTTTAAATGCGTATGCACAATTTTGCAACACCCTGTATTATACAGTATTACAGAATATTATATTAATAAAATATATCTAATTAAGTATGCATATACAATAATATATAATTTTATAAAATTTAAGCAATTTTATAACGTTTATATATTGTAAAATTATTTATAAAACATAAATATATCTCATTTTGAATCTTTTATATATACGAACACATGCAAGCGCACGCACATTACACGCCCGAATTTTTTTTATCACTAAATGTATCCTTTTACAAATTATTTTAGATATTAGAACACACGTTAATTTTTTATAATTATTTTATTAATACTTGACACGCCCTCATTTCGTCACTGGAGGCAAAGGTTTGCGCCCAGACAGAAATTAAAGCTGCCATGTTGGCAGTATATCTAACGGAAATATCAGCTTAATGACTTAATGTAGAAGACATTTTATTTCATATTTTAAATAAATAATATATTTGTAATTACAACTAACTGACAACAATAAAATGTAGAAGATATTTATCTTTATACATTACATAGATAACATAATGATAACAGCAATAATAAATATTATGCTATAGATATATATTAATTTCCGTGCTAAAAAGAAAGTTTTAAAAAAAATCATCAAACTCCATAATTCCCGTCGTTTGTACGTCGGTCACATCTAAGGGATGCAACTGTGGTTGAAAGTTAACATTAATTTCATTGTTTCCCTTATATGTACTCTCCCGAAAATAGTAACACTCAACTAAGAAAAGTCGGTGAATTGTGCAACACAAAGTGAGTGACAGTGATATATGAATAAAATTTTTTGATTGCAGAACCCAGTGTCATTCCGGAAACGGAATTAACTCATCATTTTGTTAAAAATAACCTTAAAATGTAAATTTTTGATAGTTTTTTCAAGATACAATTTTAATTTAAAGTACTGCAGACTCAATGTTGGAGCTACTCGCATAGATACTATTATTTCCGATGATCCCAACGACGCAGTTGATTTTACAACCGAGCAGTGCCCATCAAGAATGCCACCGCATTTGCTGAAATTAAAGGTTGCTGCATGTATCATGCTATTGCGAAATCTGAACGCAAAAAAATGGACTATTGAATGGCACGCGTTTGGTCATAAAAGTCTTGTAACGGAATTCTATTGATGCAGAAATTATCACTGGCAGTAATAAGGGAGAACAAGTCTTAATTCCTCGCATTGACTTAGAACCCAGCGAGCGCTGTTTGCCATTTAGGATGCTACATCGTCAATTCCCAGTGATTTTAGCATTTGCAATGACGATCAATAAGGCGCAAGGACAATCTTTTGGACACGTAGGAGTTTTCCTTCCTGAACCTGTTTTCGGACACGGCCAGCTCTATGTCGCCCTCACCCGAGGAACAAATCATGAAAACTTGAAAGTTTTTGTTAAAAACACTTTTTATCCGGGAACATTCTTTGAAACAAATCCACACACTTTCACAAAAAATACTGTCATCAAATTACTTTTATATTCAATTAAAAAATATTTTAAAAATATATTAACAGTTTTTGATTTAATTCCGTCATTATTGACGGGTTAATGCTAGTTTATGATACATGAAGAATTTAAGTTATTCAAATAATGCCCTTTTATGTACATTGTATGTGGGTGTGTGTGTGTGTGAGGGGAGAGAGAGCGAGAGAAAGAGAGAGCGTTGAGCAGCACAGTGGGTACATCACTTGCTTCTCAAGGTAAAATTACCGGGTTCGAAGTAGCCTCACTCTGAAGTCTACCCAACTGTAAATGGGCACCTGATTCTGCTCTTCAGTCAGGGAAAGCAAAGACAGTGAAGAAGGGAACCAACCACCACAGCTTACAACGCAGAGACCTAGTATAGCGAAGTCTCTAACACCTAATTTTGCACCACCTTATTTGTGTTTGTGTGTGCATATATATATATATATATATATAATTAATTTCAATACAATTATTTTAATTGTATACAATAAGCTAATATAGTGTATCATTCATATTTGTTAATAGTTTAATAACAAAATAATAAATATTAAAAATATTTTAACATAATAAACCTTGTCAAAGCAAGGAAGCGATTACAAATCCCTGAAATTTATATAAAAACGCCGATCAGTAATCGGAGCAAAGTGAAACAAGCGTACGTTTGGGACGGCCACGGTACTGATTCTCATCTCGAGGCTTCAACGTCAAGCCGAGAGAAGCAAGAAGCATTCCAGAAATACAGTAACAGCTCACAGGTGTGAGTTTCCCCCCCCCCCCCCCCCCCTACTCTGCAAGAGATAAGACAGAAGATTATCAGTGACAGGAGGCGCGACGTTAATGCTAGATGCGATGATGTATCTACACGAGAGAGGTACGAAAAGATAATGGAAGAAACTGACACAGGTGTGAATGCGAGGTACTGTTAACGTCTAAGATTTTACTGGTAAGGAAAATAAAATGCACGCAGAGAAAAGTCAGTCACTGAACCATTCCCAGTAATGAGTAAACTGTAATTGGCGAAAACAGCTGGACCTCTGCGTTCAAGGCCAACTGTGACACGGATCTAGATCACATTTCTTACGCGGAACACGATAATCGCCGCACTAAGAACCACAAGCGTTGCACAAGATGCTCTAAAATGGCACGCGCACCCAAGTGTCGCTGGGAATTCAGCGCGCAGACATCAAATTTACAGGATATCTGCCACCTAGAGATGTACAGTATGAGCAAAACAATCAGGAAAGATAGGCAGGCTGACGTAATTAAAGACAACTGGCAATCATCTTGAACGGAAAGTGTTACGTCAGAATACTTCATATATTGTAGAAACAGATCTTTTGTGGCCTCTTGTTAAATGACATTGTTATGTTCGATATTGTGTATGGTGTTACTGGTCTAGCGTTTTAGAGTGCTGAACCATTTTGACTTGCTTGTATTATACACTTATTTATGCATATATTTATGTTCATCAATAAAGAGTTACTTTCAAGTTAATTTTAATAGGAGACAATGTCAGATCATTCCTTTTACTGAGGACAGCTAGTGAAGAAGAACATAAAATTCCTCGTCGACGACTATATCAAGGTAAGTAGGACAAGAGTGACTATGTCAGAGGGTGTGCGCCTTCTTCCTCCTTTGGCACTCCTTAAGGAACTAGCAGCCACCATTGCAGGTAGCCTCCACCAAGCATTCACATGCTATTGCAGCAATGGTTTCTGGGGCAATATGCTTTACATAATGAGGAGGTGTGCGCCTGCCGCATGATACATAGGCCAGAACACTTTCGCACACAAGCCTGCAATATCAAAAGTGAAAAGCAGAAACTTGTGACACAGCATCGTCAACCACACCTATCTGATTAATGTAATAAGGCTAGGTTCGGCTAACAGTAGTAGTAATAATCTTCCCCATCAAAATCCTATACAGTATTTCATAATTCCGTAAAATGTATAACGCGCAGGAAAATGTGCAGAGCTATAATATTACAGAGAAATAAGACGAAAGAAGTCCCTCTCCTTTGTTGCATCACACAGCATGGGTGTCTCTGACTTTATCAACTGGGACTTTAATTGTCTGAAAATCATTGACCCACACAATATAATTTTCTCCACTAATCAATCAAGCGCCGAGATTCCTTATCCCTACTGCGCATGTATTATTCTTGTCCTGTTCAAGAATAATCCCCGCCTCTATACAAACAAACCACTGTATTATCAGTTGACTCCCTATGAAGCTAGTCTGACAGGTACAGCTATCAACTCCTCTCTCCTGGCATTCTTCAGTGGTTTCAAAGACTAGGTTTTACCGCACTCCTTCGCACATTATCTTACCCCTCCAGGATATCAATGCAGTTTCTTTTGTTCATTATACAATGTTCTGTAAGGTAAAATAGGAAAATTCTCTCTCTTAAAACAAGAATGCTATCTGGTGATAAATTTTGGTGTCACCCCCGTGTGGATTAGAGTCTCTCAGAAGATAAAGACAATGAATAAGGTAACTGTTCCCTCAAGTATGTCATATGAGGCGAATGATAGCACGGGGCTGGCTAGATCATCATGTAAAACAAATCACAACATAAACCACAGCTGCAAGAGAACAAGAGTGTTTTGATGAAGGTTCATGCATGGGTGACCACCTTCAGCAGTGACTGCGTACTCCATAAACTCGGCATTGGGACATTAATGAGTCTTCGTGTCTTATACAAGCTGCTTTATTTATCTGCACTCCGCGTTATTAAACAGCTAATCATCTGATGATATCAAATAACACCGGCTCGATTGTTTACAAAGACTTCATGACCTCGGATAAGACTGCATGACGTGTAAAAAGCTCGTGATCCTGGAACCGGGTAACTTTACCGCGAGAGGCAAGCGCTCTACCTGCTTAGCCAATTGGACGTTCACCTTCCTCCTCCACTGCTACATTTTCGTCATCATCATTATCATGAGTTGTACACAAGGGGAAATGACGATCAATTCTATTCACGGTTGACTGTCTTCTAAATGCCCCACTGGTTCAACCCAGAAATAACCGGTGGTTGAAACACACATGAAGAAGGGAACTGGATAACACAGCTGAAAGGGATAACGATTGGAACAACTTTTAAGGATAAACATTTATCTTTTATAGTAATCACTGAGATTTAGATGGCATGCGACAACTCACAAACGGCTATGTCACTGCCGCACAAAACATTGGTGGATTAAAATGTACCACAATGTCTACAACAAAGGACTGGCAAGTGACTTGACCTCGAGGATGATGTGACGAATCATAACTCAGTCGTTAATTTTCCTGTGACCATCTTTGCTCCCTGCCCTGTGCCATTCCTATTTTCCCTTTTCATACGCTCATTATCTTTTGCATACGCCCGCGCCTATCGATATTATCTTAACCATGCTGGGGTGATCCCAGGTACTTTACAGGCCCGCCACCCATCTGACCTGTTTATCTCTCTTTGTGACCGTCGGCGCTAAGCAAGAAGGGGAACAAAGCCACCTTGGGTTGGTTGATGTTGGTCGCCAGATTTATTGTGTAAGCCAGACGAATTAAGCTGTCTATCCCCGAATTAGACTGCATAACTATTTTCGCTCATCAGGCGATGAGACTCAAAGTGGTAAATCATACTGTCATTTAAGAGATAACGTATCGTGCGACGTGCAACACACGGCCCATCCTTACGTTTATCGTGGTTTAACAATCTTGAGTAATGAAACACGAGGAAGTGATATAATCGCGTCCGAGAGATGGCCGGTTGTAATAAGCAAGTGTGGAATTATAACAACCTTGGAAGAGATTTGCCAGATGTAATAATTAAGGTCAGGTCAGTGATATATTGACTTTGGTAAATGTAACACTTCAGAAGGGGCAATACATGTAATAATGTTCAGAATGAGTGAGGTGCGGAAGGGTAACGTTTACTAGAAAATAAGACAACTTACCCTGGGGGTTAGTTTAAGATTAGAAATTAAACTAAACTAAAATTATGATTGGGTCTCCCCCAACAGAACCTCACAAAGTGATATTTGTGCGTGGGCAGAAATTCAACTCAAAACGTAACGCGGTTCGTAGATTTCTCGCTGCATTTCCTCACCTCCATCAAGAGATCATAGACAGCCAGGATAAGGAGTAGTACTAAGAATTCCATTAGAGGACAGGCGACAGAACTAGGAGTACCTTTTAAAATTAAAAAACAGAGTAAACTTCAGTTTAACACTAAGCGCCTTAAGTTCGAGGAACCTTCCTCACGTGTCAACAGCTAGAATCTGAACTTAACTCGCAGAGGGACGCTTGCATTTCACACAGCTGCAACATGTAATAAATACACTAGGCAACGGATGCGTGACGGAATAGAATTCACGTTTATTGCATTGTGTGTGATTTAGTAAGTGACTGTGTTTAAATATCATGCGACTTAACAAACAGACGCCGACAATCTAATAGCTACTAAATGTGGACTTGCAATTTAATGTTTCAATAATTAATGTTTGACGCATGAAACCAAAACAAAACTATGATATCAATTTTCTGCAGGTTTTATACTTTTGATTTCTGTAATTTGTTATGCATGTTGATTGTGATCGTTTTAGTGTAAATTGCATCAGAAACAAACCATAACAAAATATTTAAAAAAACGTAAATTTTACACTATTTCAGACTATTATATCTTCTGTTCTAATTGTGATAAAATGTTTGTTCTTGTTCTAAAATTTACTCTAACATTTCTAGTCTAGCTTTACGCAAAATTAAAGCCGGTATTTATAATAATAAAGTAGCCTAAAAGCATTAATTAAGCCCTATCAAAAGTAAACACCGCCAGATTTTTTTCCCGTTAGGAAGTTGACCACGCGACCTCTGTCACGATAGCTATAAATAGCACGGTCAGGGAAAAAAAAAGAAAAAGACTAAAGCGTCTCTGGTTTTTTCACGTTTGTGTGTCTTGTTGTCACATAGCTGTGTGTGTGTGTGCGTGTATAGTAAACTTATATTTCTCAATATAAGGGGGTGCAAGATTGTCTGATACTAAATTATAGTTGTACAGATAGGCTGGGCTAGAGAAACTACTCAATCCAGAGACAGATCTTCTCCTTATCTATTCACTCGTGAAAATCTATTTCTTACACATTTACTTCTCACGTATTATCACCATCTCCTATACTCAGGCGGGACCCTAAATAACTTTAAAACCTATCTAAGCACGACAGTTGATACCTTTGAAAACCCTCATCCTTTTACTCGAAGTTGGCATTAGTGGACTACTACTACATAGCAGGGAAGACCATCTGCGACAGATGACTTAGTTATTAGAAGAAACGCCTTGATTGAATCGGTACATCGCCGTCCATCATCCGATAACAAACCTTATAATTTCTCACTTAATCATTTCCCTCACTTTAATAAAGTTGTCTCCACCTTATTTAATATTATATATATATATAGTTATTATACTTGAAGAGCCCGACTGGCTAAGGGATTAGGGCGATTCCCTCTCGCGGCGAAGTTATCGGGTTATGGGATCGAAACCTGGTAGTGTCACGCTCTAGTCAACCCAGCTGTAAATGGATAACTGACTCCGCTCTTGAGTTAAGGATGGTATAAGGCAGCGAGGAAGGGAATCGGTCCCCCACCAAAAAAAGCTGGACATAAAATTGTGAAGTCTCTAACACTTCGTTCACCTACGGCAATATCTGCTATGGGAACAACCCTTTTTTTTAAATATACTAAATCATCTGATTCAGTGCCCGGTCAAGACTTGGAAGATTAAAATACTGCATGCAAAGCTTCAGCTCTATAAGATTTAGAGCGTCAAAGATATGAAACACCGGACACATACAAACCTCACGTCCAGTTAAATAAAGGTAGGGAGCTTGTACCAAAGCATTCGTTGCTCATGCAGTTATAGTTTACGTAAGAACTGGTTTCACACGATCAGATTGCCAACTTTATGCACAATCTCGTTTTTAGCTTCTAACGACTTGATCCAGTTAGGAGTTGCCATAGTCTTTCTTTATTTTCTCAGAGACAACACCCCTCTTCTTCCTAGGAACTATCAATACCCTTTACCCTTTAGCTCCCCAAGGAGCATAGGCCTTCAACAAACACATGCCAAGTCTTCCTGTCCTGTGCCATCCGCTCAAGTTCTTTCCATGTTTTCCTCATCATTTTCACCTCTGTTTCCAGTTCTCTTCTCCATGTGTTTTTTAGTCTACCTCTGCCTCTCTTTCCCTGTGGATTCCAGAACAAGGACTGCCTTGTAATGCTATCAACAGGTTTCCTCAATGTGTGTCCTATCCATCGCCAGCGTCTTCATCTCAACTCTTGTTCCACTGGCACTTGTCTGATTCTTGTCATCAATTCCACATTTGTGACTTTGTCATACCATTTCAGTCCTTCTATTCTACGCAAGCACCCGTTTATAAAAGTCTGTAGCTTTTTGGTTGTTGTTTTTGTTGTTCTCCATGTCTCAGAGCTATACAATAGGACTGACTTGATATTTGAGTTGAAGATTCTTATTTTCGTGTTGGACTTGATTTCTCTTGTTCTCCATATGTTTCCCAATGCAATGAAAGCTCCTCTTGCTTTTTGTATTCTTATTTTGATATCATTGTCTGTCCCTCCAACTAGGAACTATGCAGGACTTAAAAACGTATGAGTGCATCATGTTTTAGCTATTTTTATTATGCAAGTTCCCACCAATGTAATGAACATTCCACACACACACAAACCTAGGATACCAAGCTTAAATAGGCGATGTGGCAACGAATGTGTCAAACTGACAAGAAATGCACCATACTGCGTAGATTCACACAAAAAAATAAACCAATAAATAGACACTAAACGCATTTCGCACACGTCAGGTGAAAGAATTGTTACGAAATGACAACTGCTAAGCTGAAGGAACAAAGCATGCCAAACCAACGCATCGATGGTGCCAAGTGGAGTCGCGGGCTAGAACCCACTTCTGCACCTTTTCTTCCACTCTTACTAAGTGATCGTCCATAAATGCTGATTGTCTTTCTCATATAAGCAGTTGCTACTGTTAATATCTGTACCCAGTGTTGTAGGCTCAAGTCAATCGACTCGAACTCGAGTCTGACATGATTCACACACAACGACTCGACTCGCACGTTTTCTATTAACGACTCGACTCGAGACTTGCTTAATTTTAGCAAACCAGCTCGCCGTACTGATTTAGTATTTCTAAAATGTAATACTGAAAAATAAACACTGTTACTGAGTAATGTGCAAAAAATATAACACAAATATTCTTTGATCAAATTAAAGCAGTCAGTGAATAAATCCAGAAGACGCAGCAATAGAGACTGCAGTCAGCGACCCATAGCTTGACTGCCTGTGTCAGGACCAGCGAACCAGAGCTGGTCAAGACCGTGCTCCACCTCCACGTGGTGGTCCTGGAAACAGTCTGCAGCAGTGCAGGCTGGCTGAGCGAGTACGGATCGCAATGGGAAGGCAAACCCGGTCCTAAAAAATGCCGTGCAGAAGTCGGATGTGTCGACCGAAAGGTGCAGATATCACAGCTACGTTGGAAACAGACACAACGCAACCACCGTCCTTTTCAGGGCGAACGAGGAAGAAGAAGAAGAAGAATAAATACTAAAAATAGATACTATTTTTCTTCATTAAATATAATGATTGCTGCGCTTTTTCGAATAACTGCGATTGTGGCTATAAACAGTTCTAGATTGAAAATGAAGCTCGACTTGAAAGCTACTTGTTAGGGACTTGCGACTCGACTTCAGAATTGTAGGCCTTAGAGGAAAGACTTTCAGACAACTGTGACTGTTCCCTGATTTCAGTTTTAAACATCATTGTCTTTACAGCCTTTCGTTCACCCTGTGCGTGGCGAGAGGTGAACATCAGCCAACTTCATTCAGCATAATTCCCACCTTCGTCCTGTAACCTAGGTAATCGTTTTGGGAGGGGGCGGTTTTCTCCGTTTCATCATCATCTTTGTCACGGTTTGCCTCCCCTGCTTTGCAGAAGTGGTCCAACAGGGACCAAAACTCAAGAGTATCAAATATGGGTCGTCAAAGGTGTCTACCTTCGCACAAGATTACTCTTGGCAGAGTTGTAGATAGAAGGATAATGCCGCTTCTATCTCAAGGGAGAATTCAAAAGATATTCAGAAAAATGCTGCATTGGCTGAGCACGTTAACTCTATGATCTGCCGACAGCTTTTGTGAAGGATTAAGCAATTATTAATTTTAGCTCGTCAAGCCCCCACCCTGATTTACTCAGTGGAATTCTTATTATAACTCCACCAAGGCCAGTCCCAAGCCCGGTTGAGAAAGGAGGGGGGGGGCTGCATGGAGGACGTAAGGAGGCAGCCCTCCACCATGCAAAGGCACAACAGGCCAATCACCTGTTTGCTTTAAGTCACGATTACGAGCAATACAAGAGAGACAACTGGACTGATTCTAAAGGCGACGAACTGGAACGGACTACGACTTATGGAACATAAGAAGTATAAATGGGAAAGAAGAGGAGCTGGTGATGAGGAAAGCAAAACTAGAAATCCTGGTTATAACGGAAACGAAGAAAAAGGGACAAGGAGTCATGGATCTCGATGGCGACACGCTGCACTACAGTGGTGTACCCACATCTGAAAGAGCTAAAGGGGGTGTGGGTTGCATTGTGGCCAAAAACTAAAAGATAATATCAAGGGATGGAACTTTGTCTCGGAGCGCATTATGGTTGTAAAACTAAAAGAAGGAGAAACCATAGTCAACCTTGTCATAGTGTACGGGCCAAATGAGGATGAGAGAGCAGGGGTCAAGGAGGAATTCTTCGAGCTGCTTCAAATGACAGTGGATGACTGCCTGGATGAAATTATCATGCTCGGAGATTTCAATGCCAGAGTTGAAATGACCATGCTAGATGGGGTGGAGTTATCGGAAGATATGTAGAAGATACTCTTAATGACAATGGAAAGCGAGTCCTTAGATTCTGCAGTGAACATAATCTGATCATTACAGACACAATGTTCCCCCATAAGCGCATACATGCTGACACTAGATGTGAACCAACAAAGAATGAGAAGTCAGTGATCGACTATGCAATAGTGAGAAGGAGCTCATTTAAGTATGTCCGGGATGCTAGAGTCTAGAGGGGGCCAGAGATTGAAAGTGATCACTACCTGCTGACCATTAAAAGAACAACTGAAAGAGCTGCTCAGCCTAGGAACTGCCTAACATCACGCAAGAAACTAAGTAAAGGAACAGAAGAAATAAGCATTAAGACCTACAAGCTGAGAGAGCCAGAAATTAAGACCAGATATCAGGGACTTATTGCTGCAGCGGGGAGCAACACAGAAGAACAACCTGATGACTTGGAAACCATATGGTTTAAATTCAAGGACATCATAAAGACAGCTGCTGCAGAAACATGTGGTGAAGTCCGACTTGGAACAAGAGAAAGAGGACACCTTGGTGGGCAGAGGAAGTCAAAGAGAAAATAAGAGAAGAAAATGGCATGGAAA
Source organism: Oreohelix idahoensis (assembly GCA_024509875.1). NCBI lineage: Eukaryota > Metazoa > Mollusca > Gastropoda > Stylommatophora > Oreohelicidae > Oreohelix > Oreohelix idahoensis. Next base: position 81,349 of record JAMPIV010023003.1, on the reverse strand, counting down.
CAATACTTAGGAGCTAAAAACACAGCAGAACAAACAGAGAAATATAGAGAATATGTGATACTCAGAACAGAAGCAAAGAACATAGTGCTAGCAGCAAAACAGAAGTCCTGGGAAGAATTCGGAGAAAAGCTAGAAAAAGATGTGCAAGAAAACCAGAAATTGTTCTATAAGACCCTAAAGAACATGAGGAAGGAAAAACAGTGCCCTCTTAAATTTATAAAGGATAAGCAAGGCAAATTGCTTACTGCCCCGAAGGAAGTAATGGAAAGATGGAAAGAATATTTCTCAGAACTCCTTCATGGTGAGCAAGGTCAGGCATCAGAAATTAAAACCACTAGCACAGAAGAGAACACCAATGGTGGTGAAGATGACATGGAAGAACTGAAGGCAGCACTGGAGAAAATCAAGATGGGCAAAGCAGCAGGGCATGATGGTATAACACTAGAAATGGTTAAGTACATGGGAGCAGCAGGCGACCTATTACTCTTAAGGATCCTACAGGCAGCATGGTGCAACAAGACCATACCAAAGGATTGGGAGGATTGCCATCATAGCACCGATTTTCAAAAAGGGTGACAATCGACAATGTGGAAACCATAGAGGCATATCCCTTCTCAGTGTCCCTGGTAAAATCTATTCTAGAATTCTAGAGCAGAGACTCAGACGCCTAGCTGAGCTACAACTGGATGAGGTCCAGTGTAGATTCCGAGCAAACCGAAGTACTCAAGGCCTAATCTTCACACTCAGACAGCTGAGTGAAAAGGCTCTCGAGTATAAGAGTGAGATCCATCTCTGTTTCATAGATCTGGAAAAGGCGTTTGACATGGTCCCCTGGAGCAAACTTTGGGACTGTTTGGCAAGGAAGCACATTCCAGCACCTCTGATTCATGCTTTACAGAGCTTCTACAAGTCTTGCGGAAATCATGTGAGGACAGCAAACCATAAGTCAGAAGAGTTCAGGACCACCACTGGTGTAAGACAAGGTGATATCCTGCCACCTTATCTTTTCATACTCCTCATGGACGATGTCATCAAGGCATGTAAGGAGAGAACAAGAAAGTATGCAGTGGGGTACTGGAAGATGAGACAGGTCTGTATTTCAGAGCTGGCATTTGCTGATGATGTTGCCCTGATTGCTAAATCAGAGGCACAGCTCCCATCCAACCTGCAAGTCTGGATGGGAGAGCTGGAGAAGAGAGGAATGGCCATACGCAGCTCTAAATAAAAAACCATGGTGATATCGCGAGAGGAAAGAAGACATCAGATTAAGCTGGGAGAACAGGTCCTGGAGCAGGGCGAACACTTTAAATACCTCGGAGCTGTTATAGACCGGAAGGGAGGCATCAAAGAGTTGGCAACTCGAAAAGCAGTAGCTGTGAGACTTTTTCAGGCCACAAATCGAGGATTCCTCAGCAAGAGAGAAGTTGGTAAGAAAACGAAGATGGCTGAATACCGCTCCACCTATGTCCCAGTCTTGACGTATGGATGCGAGTCATGGGCAATGACTACAACCCACAAAAGCCAGATCCAGACCTCAGAAATGAGGTATTTGAGGAAGGTGGTTGAAATAACGAGACATGGTCTGCAATCAGACGATACGTCAAGGCCTTAAAATCCCACCCCCTGCAGACCCAAGTAGAACAGTCCCAACTAAGATGGTTTGGCCATGTCTGCAGAATGGGAGAAGATCGGCTACCATGACAAGCATGGGAAACTAAGAGCCAGGGATCCAGACCTACAGGACGACCCACAGTCCGCTGGGAGGACAACATTAGACAACCTTTGAAGGACCGAGGACTAGAATGGAACCAGGCCAGGAGGAAGACAGCCGATAGGATAGTCTGGCGCTCTCTCTTCCAAACTTCTACACCTCACGGTAGAAGGGGAACGACCAAGTAAGTAAGGAATTCTTACTATTATGGTATAGCTCTGTTTAGAGTGCATTTAGTAAATTGACTGAGACAAACATGCAGTACATTTAAAATGGTTAAATCGAAGTTAAATTTGTATAATTACAAATAACAAATTTAATAATCATTTAGTATTAACAAGGGTTTAAAAGAATGAATAATGTTTTCAGAAAGCTATCATCGGTGTTGTGATAGGATAAAAGTTTTAAAAGGAGTTCACGTGGCAGCTTATAGGTGTTTCACTAATCTGGCACTGGTAGGTTCTGCTCCCGCTGATGGGTTGGTTCTCGGTAGATTGATCACTGATAACGCTCGTCGCTGGTCAAGGATGTAGGGCGTAGCACGTTCCCAGAAGTGTCAGGGAGTGTCTACAAAGTTGGTCCCTCGTCTTAAAGCTCAGGCCACTGTTCCCTTCTTGTTCCAGAGATAGTACCTTCAACTGGTACCACCACCAACAACTATGGTAAAAGAATAGAAACGAAATGCTCTCCTGAGTATTGCGTTTCCCGACACATACTTATGTGTTCCCTTTCTCTTATTCCACCATCCCATCTACTCAGACGTTACCCTCGATGAGAATTAAACATAATCCCTCGAGAGAAAACTTTCTTTACATTTAAATTGAATAGCTTTATCTTTATTTTACATTTAAATGAAAAGGTTAATAGTACAAATAGAACATGTTTACATTTACGTCTCCACTGACTTAAAAGTGTTCACAATATAAATTGAATAGGTAATATCGGAATGAAGTTCGCCGAACGCTCAGCACATAATATGGGTATTTTAGAGTTATCTCCCTTTACAATTTCCTGTACGGGCATTTACAACTATACTGTAACCCTCGGCTCAGAGTCATCACATCAACCGGAGGATTCAATAAAGTTAAAACGCTTCGGCTCGGCATACTGACCTCTGGGGCAGAAACATTTCGTGTACGCTATCAGCATTAAGCTTTAAAACAAAATTTGTTTTTCATAATTTTGTTTTTGCATCCCAAATAGTATGACACTTCATAATTATAATCGATACTTGTACACTACGATATAATTCCAGGAAACTCTTCTAAAGGCAGGAAGGGAAATAACTGAAAGTGAATATTCTGTGCTGAGCGTTCAGCCAACGTCATTCCGATATTACCTTGAATATGTTTTCATCATAAAAGATGAGCAAGAGGAAGGAAGAATGCAAGAGGGGACTGTGTCCGATTCTCAACCCTTGGCAAATTAATTGCTTTCATATATGTCTATCTAACTATCGACCTTGTCTGATTCTGGTCTTGAGTTTGGGACGCAAAGACAGCGAGGAAAGTAACTGTTTACCCACCTCATCTTGATGAACCTAAAAAAAAAAAAGTCCCTGAGTCATTCAGTTGAACACCGTATGAACATTTTATAAGTTCTTATAACATACCTCTGAATATGTCTCAAATCACTAATTTACAGTAAGAAGAATTCGATTCTTATGTCTTGTTGTTATTGTTTTATTATTATTATTATTATTTTTTTCAAATTCATTATTATTATTAATTTCTATTTGGTTTTTTTATTATTTTTATTTTATTTTAAAAACACTTTAATTATGATGATTATTGCAAATGTAATATTACTTTTATAATGATAAATGCCTTAATAATGCTTAAAGTAAATGTGAGGATGAAAGGATATTAGTATACATGATGAGAGAGAGAGAGGAAGGGCAGAATGTCAGACGGGCCTGCGTGCCCAATTCTTAAACCTTTGAAAATAAAGTGCGTTCGTTCGTTCGTTCATGAAGATGTAAATATTATACTTAGAATGTACGAGGGGCGTTCAGAAAGTAATGCACCACATCGTTTTTCTCAGGAGCTGTTTATTCAAAAAGCATGAAATTTATATACAATATACATGGATATGTCATGTAAACATCGGTATTATTCAACATAATCCCCATCAACTTGTACGGCTTTATGCCAGCGCGAAACAAGTGCATGTATTCCTGGCCCGTACCAGATTTTGTCTTGATCATGTAGCCATTTCTTCTCTGCATGAATCACTCCTTCATCATCTTCAAACCTTGTCCCACGGAGTGCATCTTTAAGTGGACCAAATAGGTGAAAATCAGAGGATGCCAAATCGGGACTATAGGGTGGATGGGGTAGTACAGTCCAACCCAATTTGGTGATTGCTTCCCGTGTTGCCAGACTTGTGTGAGGGCGCGCATTGTCGTGAAGGAGAAGCAGGTCTGCTGGATTCTTGTGCGGCCGAACTCTGCGAAAACGTTGATTGAGTTTTTTCAATGTCTTAATGTAAGCTTGCGAATTGATTGTCTCTCCTCTTGGCATAACGTCCACAAGAATCACACCTTCAATGTCCCAAAAGACAGTGATCATGACCTTTCCAGCTGAAGGAATTGTCTTGAATTTCTTTCTTCTTGGTGATTGAGGATGATGCCACTCCATTGACTGCCTTTTTGTCTCAGGTTCAAAATGATGTGCCCAGGTTTCGTCACCTGTAACGATCTTAGCCAAAAAAATCTCTCCATCAGCACTGAAACGCTCTAACAATTCAGAAGAAATTGCTTTCCTTTGCAATCGGTGGTCATTTGTGAGACTTCGAGGAACCCATCTTGCGCAAACCTTAGAAAATCCGAGAGTTTTTATAACTGCATTTGCACTACCAATGCTTACTGACAGCTGTAAGGCCAATTGTTGAGTAGTGATTCGCCTATCAGTAAGAATAATGCCCTCAGCGCATTTCAACATTTCTGCGTTGGTGGCTGTGGCAGGACGTCCATAGCGCGGCCGATCAAGCAGCTCCGTATCTCCACTTCCTGATTCTTTGATTCTCTGAACCCAGCGACTGACTGTACTCCTGTCGACTGCAAAACTTCCATACACATCACATAGACGCTTGTGAATATTCACAACAGTTTCCTTCTCTGCAACGAGAAATTCTATCACAATTCGCTGTTTATAACGCAAGTTGCTAACCCGCTCAATTTCAACGGTTTAGGGCAGCCGTATTATTTGGCCGGTTGCGGTGCAATTTGGTGCACACAATTGGCATATGCCATATTTGAAGTGTGCAAAATTTCATGCTTCTATCTTCATTATTAGCTGAGAAAAACGATGTGGTGCATTATTTTCTGAACGCCCCTCGTACATTATTTCTTTCATCTTTCCCTCCCTGCTCAATATGGAACTTGGAACTACTTAGGCTTTTATTTCTCTTTAAGAAACTAGCGATAAGCAGTCACCAGCCCTTGCAGTGGTGGTTCATGAAATCATCATTCTATACGCTGAGGTTGCCAGCCTCAAATGACTTGGACATCCACTAGCGATTTTCACACATTAATATTCACATGGTAATATATACATATTAGTTCTCATGTTAGTAATGAAAAATGTAGAATGTAAAATGACAACTTACGCCAATCCTGGCTCACATACGTTTTGCTCAGATGAATGAAGTTAAGGCACTTGATTAGGCCTCTTACTCGTGTTCTTGTAGATCGTTACTTTTATAAGATAATTCTCTCTATGACTCCGTGTGTTCTCAGTTTCCTCAGTCCCGGTTTCCTTGTTAAAATGATAGAGATTTCCTGGGCTGTTTTGTAAGTTCGTCCAAATTCTCCAAGAAAAGGTCCGGCCTGATAAAATGGAATTCTGAATTCTAACTTCTGGCAAGGTCTGTTTGTGTCCTCTTGGCAAGCGATTTCTCACAGTGAATTAAAACTGCGAAAAGATCCGGTTATATTGCCTGTCCTACCCCCGCATCTGTTTGTTATGAAGCTACTCAGGGCTTTAATCATTTCAAACATGCTTGTTGGGTGGAGTAACTTCAAAATATTCCGATATGGAATAGTTTTGCGCGTGATATAAAGGTCACGTCTCCCATACATGGCAATCAAACATCCGATGCCTTGTGCACAAGCTCACAAATATATCGGTAAACTCTCTCAGCAATGTGTGTAAGATGTAACATCTTATTACTTTACAAGTCGGACAGGAAACGATTAGGTCATCCTTGTCTGTCCAAAATGTGTCACCCAGACAAGTAATCTCTTATCTGTCGCGCACCCTGACCTTATCAGCGATTAATCAAATATGCTAGGACGGCACCCGATATAACTAACATGGTTGTCAATTAATTATCTCAGCCGCTCCTTGCAAAGCAGGGAGAAATGGGTAACAAACAGACATGACGACTTATCCCGAGAGGAGTGTAAGAAGGAAAATACAAAATATCTGCTTCATAGCAGAGAAAGAAAATAGTGCTGACCATGGAAAACACGCAAATAATCAGTACAACAATTGTAACTGATTACTGCCGTACTTAAAGAGAGATCGAGAAGAGGTCGCCTCAAATCCATCTCGTCACAATCTTCACCATTCAGGACACAAAGCAGCATAAGATTTCAAAACTTATGCTAAGTATTCCTGTCCCGCGCCATCAACTCAAGGTCTTTCTGTGCCTTCTCCATCCCCTTCCTGTCTGTCTCCAGTTCTCTTCTCTATGTGATCTTCGGTCTTCCTCTACCCCTCTTACGCTGGCGATTCCAGAAAGAGGACCTTGAAATGCTATCTACATGTTTCCTCAATGTGTGCCCTATCCATCTTCAGCGCCTTCTTCTCATCTCTTGTTCCACTGGCGCTTGCCTGGTTCTTGTCATCAGTTCCACATTGGTGATCATGTTTTCTCGACTTAACGCTTTAATATTTGTTTCCACTTGTACCAGTATCCGTGTCTATGTGTACCAGTATCCGTGTCTATGTGTACCAGTATCCATGTCTATGTGTACCAGTATCCGGTGTCTATGTGTACCAGTATCCGTGTCTATGTAAACGTCATTCATCTCAACTACTGAATGTGGTCTGCGCAACAGGTCTTTGGTCTATCCTTTCTGATGTAGGGACCGTACGCTCGATCACAGTACTGGGTCAGGCCATTAGAGCTTAAAACCTGGCCATACTACTGAAATCTGCGAGTTCTTTACCTTTGGAATTCGTTGAGGTGTTTCCCTTCTTGAGGACAGAAACGGCCATTTCAGCCTAGAATGAAGTCCGTCGGTTATATATGAGCGCAATTGATATTTAAAAAAAACATAAGTGAACTCTGGGGTGCGGTGACAGGTTTCCTTCGACTTGACTTTTGCCTTCCCTAACTAAAGAGCAGAGACACCCACCCATTTACAGCTGGGTAGACTGAAGCCTGATGCCGTCATGTTTTGATGCCAGATCCCAGGTGTAATGTAGATTAAATCTAAGCCCTTAAAAGGACTACTGTACCAATAACTATGAGCAAACAAGATAAAGTCCTGCTAAAGGTTAGTCCCGCACTAGTCGCCAATTCACATCAACACATCCAAGAAAACACCGATAGACTGAATAAGTATAGCCAGCAGGTTGGCCTGAACATCAATCTGAAGATGACAGAGGTCATGACACTAAATGTGGGCAATCCTGAGCCAATAACAGTAAGGAACCAGAGGTTAGAACAGACAGACACATTTACTTACCTAGGATGCATAGTAACACCTGACGGCGGAACAAGCAAGGACATTAACAACAGAATGAATAAAGCGAGAACAGCCTTCGCTAGTCTCAACAACATTTGGAAGTCTTCCAGCACAAACACCAAATTAAGATTATATGTGAGCTGCTTCTCTATGGTGCAGAATGCTGGAGAGTAACAGAGAAGGAAATGTCGAAACTGTCCTCTTTTTTTATATATATATTTTTTTTAAAATAAAGTTTTGCCTCGTTTTGGCGAGGCGCGTCCCGTTCAACCTAGTCGGTTATATTAGGGCGCATGTCCAAATATAAAAGAGACCCTCCTCTTTCCACACAATCTGCCTAAGGAAAATTCACCGAATCTTTTGGCCGAATACCATCAGCAACCAAGAACTACTTATTCGGAGTAACCAAGAGGACATGCACACCATCATAGCTGGCAGACACTGGAGTTGGGTTGGTCACGTCCTCAGAAGGGCCCCTAATGCCATTACAAGAACAGCTATGCTATGGACCCCCGAAGGAAAGCGAAAGAGAGGTCGACCAAAAACCACGTGGCGGAAAACTGTGGAGGCTGAGATGCAAAGAATGAACCAGAGTTGGGGCACTGTACGAAGGATTGCCGCCGACCGAACAAAGTGGAAGCAATTTGTTGCAGTACTACAAGACGCCACCAGGCGTGATGGCCACTGACTGCTTTGACAGTCTGCGGTTAAGGATCAAAGAAGAAGAAAGGTTAGTCCTGAAAAGGACTGCTCGCTACGTCGACGCTGTCTTAACCTATGTGGGCGACTTCTTACCATTGTTAGTACTTCTACATATGACCCCCTACTGTCTTTAAAAAAATATATATTCGCGCATTGCATCGTGAAAATTACATTGCACACCAATTAATAGAACGTCCAAGCCTTTCAATATTTTCGTGGTGTATTTTCGGGAAAATACTGAGACGGCGCGCACTGTACCGTGAACGCTAAATTGAACACCCATTAAAAAAAGCATACAAGCCTTTCAAATTTTTCATGTTACATTATCAATAAGTGATGATAAGTTTTACTACAACGATCTAACGAAGGTGAAATGGAATGGAAAGGAATTAAACGACCACAAGAAAATTAGTGCCTCCATCATGTCATGCAGCAGAAAGAGCACAATATTTGGTGGGTGTAGTGAAAAATTCTAGATACCCCTATATAAATTGGAACAAAACTGGAAAATTAGAACATAAATGTAAAGCCGAACGAAATAATATGAAAGAAAGAAGAATGGTGAAAGACCAGTGCTTTCCCAATAGCGAACGCCTGCGTTGTAGAACGCCATAATGGCTGAACAAGAGACCCCCTTTTTCTACTTTGTCTGCATAAACTACACGCGAATCACAGTCGGTTCTAAAAATAAAACTGGTACTGTATTTCTTAGAAGACCTTGATATGCAAACTGCATAATGACCTAGATACAAATACTACATTAATGAAATTATACACACAAAGTTGACCTAAAAAGATAGACGGAGCGAAGCAATAATACTACGTCGTCTCGCGATTAAAAAGTGAACGCCAATCACACGCGAAACGCATGAAGGCCTGATTTTTTCAAATAAACAGTGATAAAAAAACACTAACGATACGAGGTTAGGTTTTGAAAACAGGTTTAAAGTCTTATTGGGAAACCTGACATTCTACTGTTTTATGTCTAAGCTCCTGACATTAGTCTGACAGTACAGAAGACATCCCATAGTATGGAAGTGAACAGGTGGTAGCAGCAAATACATGACTATCATAGAAAAATACATATTTTGAACGAAGCCACTTAGCCCCATTAAACTTATATATTCTTGTACCTTAGGACTTGCTGACAAAGAATATGTTATGTGTTACGCAAATAGTCTATTAATTAACAAATTATAGCCAAAATACTATAGTGGGGTTGACTGACAGCACAAGATCATATCTGCTTATTTTTTTTAATGGCATGTTTGGAAAACACTGCTTTGGGGAAAATGAGGCCGACGAGTTAGATACGATTTGATTGGCTGTAGTAAAATGTAAGGCGAAACCTTATTGGTCTAACTGCAAATACAAATATTGTTGTTAAGGGCAACGTATAGGATGGATAGTTTTTTTTCAAAGGCTCATGTAAACATGGCCTGATTGGTTAGAACGTTAGATATGGTCAAATAGAAGCGTCAGTTCACTGCCATTTTTTGAAAATAAATCCTGTGAAAATCAAGTGCGTTGAGAGCAGGCTAAGAATTTTCTAATAAAAGGAAAAGCCTGGACAAAGGCAGATCAAAATTGTGCCAAAATTCATCGCCAGTCAACGTTACTTGTTTAATATTTCCTTGAATTGTGGTAAGCTAGACATATTTACTATATTTTATATGAAAATTGAATGTGAAATGATAAATTATGTCTGCATGTGTGTGGTTCAGTAGCAAACATGAGGCAAAGCCTAGATATTGCTCCACCTTGTAAAGATTGTCAGAGAGGAGTATAACTGCCTATACAGATAGATATATTGGATTGCCATATGTAACATGACACCTATCCTATTGTATAGCAGGGATTAACGCTGGAATTGCAGAGGCGTTGTAACCATTAGGGAGAGGAATACTGGTGTATATTGTCACATGAAAAGCTAGCAGTTGGCCTACAGCGCTGAACTTTATGTTTGTACTGTCTTGTACGTCAGTGTGGAAATATATTATATATTAGTTATGAAGAAGGAGGCACAACCTTCTTATTTCAGGGACCGTGGTACTGATGTTAATATAGCAGCACATGGTCTGAGCTTTGCTTGATCCAGAACTCTGGCAGCAGACTCCTTGCCCAAGATATCGGCCATTGTGGGTTTTTTTTAGCAAATTGAGAAGCAATCGAGCAGAGGATACAGTTTTCCTGCAGCCGCTATATGAGCTAAGAATTTGTCAGCACGAGCAGCTCACCCTTGTATAACCCACCTCAATTGAACTTACATAAATAGTCCAAGAGGGACAGTAATTGTTTTAAAAAGTAAAAGAATCTGTGAATCCTTTAATATTATTTCCACCAGTAACAAACACATGAAGTCGTGATGACAACCAACAACCCAGCTCAAACAGCCAGTACTGCCTCATAATACTACCTCACAACATTACACTCATATTATAATAATATTATATGTCGGGACAAAGATCCTTTGTATAAAATTTTGTACATAAACATTGTGTTTACATTTTATTGTGATTCCTGATTCACTGTGTAGTAGGATCAGGATATCTATTTATTGAAAAAAATTCAATACATTTGTTAAAATTTAACCCTTGACTTAATAAGATAATCTTTAGAGTGTTAGATGTTTGTGACTGTCATATTGTTGTCAATTTGTTGAGGATCTTAACTTAGATGTTTATCTGTCTGTTGGTTGTTGTGAATTACACTACATCACTATCATAACCCTAGACATTAAACGTAGTCATCCCAAAATTCAAGAATAAATCTGATTGAGGTCTAAATGTGGTAGCAAGTAAGGTCATCTGTAACACACCAAATTTATTAGATACAGATACCTTCACAGCTGATCTCAGTCAGTACACTAAGTCCCCTATAACTATATTTATATAATCCCAACTTACCACATATATTGGGGTCCTGTCCGGGATTTTGAACCTTCTCCTAGCACATATATTGGGGGGAGTTCACTTCAGGGAATAATAAAAATTAAAAAGGTATTTTTGGGTGGAAAATAAATAAGGTTGAGCTCTCAGTGCTTGTGGTTGTCCTTAGTATAATTAGTCATAGATTGAATTGTTTAGTTAAATATTGTATAAATTTGCCTGTTAGAAAATGGCAGACCTGGCAAAGTTTCGATCTGCTGCTGTGCAGGCTGCTAAAGAATTGGGAATGGACGGGCAAATTATGATTGCTTATGTCACAACTGAATGTGACAAATTTATTGAGCGTGAAGAAAGAAAATTTGAGGCTGAAAGAAAGTTAGAGGCTGAAAAAGAAATTAAGAGGTTGCAGATTGAGGCTGACAAAGAGGCTAAGGCATTGGAAGCAGAAAAAGAGATTAAAAGGCTTCAGTATGAAGAGAAGAAACTGGAGGCAGAAAGAGAAGAAAAGAGACAGGCTGCTGAAAGGGAAGACAAGCGACTGGCTGCAGAGAGGGAAGCAGAAGATAAGAGATTACAAAGGGAGCACGAGTTACGACTAAGGGAGTTGGAATTTCAAGGCCATGCTCATGAAAATGGTGCCAGTCCCTTTACCTCCGATGCTGCTGCTAGTCAGGGAGCCTCAACCTCAGCTATGAGTTTTCATTTAGATCATTTTGTTGAGAAAGACGATGACATCGAGAGTTACCTAAATAGATATGAACTGTTAGCTACCACGTATGGTTTAGAGAGAGAAAGGTGGAGCTTAAAGTTATCACAAGGGCTTCGTGGTACAGCTTATGACGTTTTTGCCAAGATGAGCAGAGATGACCAAGACAATTATGACATGTTAAAGCAGGCTCTGTTGCTAAGATATGAAAAGAATGGAGAATTTTATAGAAAAAAGTTCAGGAATGCTAAACTACTGTCAGGTGAGACTTATCACCAGTTCTCTGCACGGTTAGAGACATACTTGGAGAAATGGACGGCTCTGGGGAAAACCCAAGATCTTAAGGAAATGATCCTTATAGAGCAGTTAAGAGAGTCCATGGCTCCAGACCTGAGAAAGTTTCCCATGGAACAAGGTGCAGAGAGGCTGTGTGAGTTACTAAATGTTGCTGAAAGATATCAGGCAGCTCAAGCAGAGGTAACAGGTAATAAAAAGAAACAGGTAGACAATTTTCAGGCACCACAAAACTTTAATAAATTTGATCATAGAGATCAGAACAAAGGTAAGCACCAGTTTGATAGGCCACGGTATGATAATAAAAATAAAACCCCACAATTCGATGAAAGGAAATTTGATGAAAAAAAATCTTTCAACCAAAAAAAGAGGTGGTGTAACAATTGTCGGATGGACAATCATGATACTGACCGTTGTAGAAAGAAACCTGTGCATATGGCCACCCTTCAGGTCAGGTCGACCTCTAGAAAGGAGGAGGATATTCTGATAGATACCACTCCAGATGAGATGAGGAAGGCGCAGGCTGGGGATAAGACCCTCAAGCCTTGTTTTAGAAAATTGTCCAATTGTCACACACCTCCAGGAAAAGGAGACTTCTATATGAAGAACAAACTGATATACAGGAAGGCCGGAACTAGATCCAAAGGTAAGGGACAGCTGGTACTTCCTAAAAGGTATAGGGCAGACTTAATAAGGAGCTTACATGTGAGAAACGATGGGGACCAAGAAAAAATAGGTACCATCATCAAAAAGGTAGCTCAAAATTATTATTGGCCCAAGGCAAGGTGGGACATTGAGAATTTTGTAGAAAGGTGTAGCATAGCACATGAGGGAACACCCACAAGTGGGAACATTGATCAGGACCTGGACACGCCACTGGGCAAACGTAGGCCTGACAATAGAAAGAATAATAAAGTGGACCAAGTGGAATGGGAAGCCCCTTTTCACGGACAATCTTCAATTGACTGTTTTACAATGGCCACTATGCAGAGAGTGCAAAAAGATGTCTTACTCCAGGATAAGCCGAAAATCCCTCAATCGGACTTATGTAAACTGGAGGAAGAAGATGTAGAGAGGAAATCTCTCATCAAGAATTCTAAGTGGGGAGAAAGCCCCAAGAAAAAAATTGGTAGCGGTCGTTTTGTGCATGATGATTCTGGGAAGAAAAGTCATCACAACAGTGCTTCAAGTGCAAAGGACCTGACATGTGCCAGGAAAAATAAGTTTGTGAATTTAAAAGACCATATGTAACTGTTAAGAACGTGGACTGATAAAAAGGCAGAGGAAAATATTACATCATCCTACCAATATGTGAATGAGCTGACCACTCGTTTAAAAACTGGCTGGAAACTTGCCAATGAAAATTTGAGACAAGCCAGGAAAAAACATGCTGCCTATTACTACAAGAAAGCTAAAGACAGAGATTTGGCTGTGGGAGAGAAGGTACTGCTTCTTCTACCCGGTAGCCAGAATAAGTTGCAAATTGGATGGCAAGGTCCATATACAGTTCCAGAGAAGGTGTCTAGAACAAATTATAAGATAGATAAGAAGGGGAAAGAAAAATCTATCATGTGAATCTCCTGAAGAAATATTTGGAAAGAGAAAATCAGGAAGAGACACATTGCTGACCTTGTCTATTGCAATGGAGATGAAAAAAGAACCACTTTCATCATTTGAATATCCATTACACCCCTGTGAGACAGCGGCACAGGTGAAAATCAGTACACACTTAACGAAAGATCAGAAGGAGAGAGTGCAACAGGTTCTAAATGATCATACAGAGGTGTTAACGGACCGTCCGGGGCATACAAACTTATTGGAATATGATATGAAACTTATAGACCCAACACCTGTATGTATGAAAGCATATTCGATTCCTTTCGCTAAGGAGAAAGCTTTGAAGGAAGAGATAGACTATTTGTTGAAGGAAGGAATTATTTCACACAGTGAATCTTCATATAGTTCCAGTGTGGTACTCTTGAGAAAACCCTCTGGAGAACATAGACTCTGTATAGATTACAGGAGACTGAATGCTATCACAGAAGGTCAGGTGGATCCATTGCCGGATACAAATCAGCTGTTTGCCAGGCTGAATAAAGCTAAATATTTCTCAAAGGTGGATCTGAGCAAAGGCTACTATCAGATTCCAGTAAAGCCTGAGGTTAGACCTTATCTAGCTTTTAGTACCTCAGAGGGACACTATGAATTTAACAGATTGCCATTTGGTTTGAAAAATGCGCCCAGTGTCTTATCTAGAATGATGAGAAAATTGTTGGATCCTCTGAATAATCCATGTATAACAAACTTCATGGATGATATCCTTATAGCGACAGAAACATTTGAGGAACACATTGACTCTCTGAACATGTTGTTTGATCGACTTAAAGAAGCGAATTTGACAGCCCGACCAACCAAATGTTGCGTTGGATGTAAAGAATTAGAATTCTTGGGGAATCCCAAGAGACCTGTGAGTTTGGCATCAGTCACATGCACAGTTGGCATCAGTCACATGCACAGTTTGGCATCAGTCTCATGCAGTGACATCCTTGTGGGAACAATGGCTCTTCTTTTCCGTTGTCTCCTCAGAGTCCGCCATAAACCACTCACAGTCCATCAGGGAAACATGACCCCTGATCCCAAGAACTTGGAGAATCAAGGTAATCAAAAGGCATAGATAGAAATTTATCTATGTGTATATAGAATTAGAGACTGACATATAATGTCTGTTTTAAGTGGGGAGAATCGTAGTGAAAAATTCTAGATACCCCTATATAAATTGGAACAAAACTGGAAAATTAGAACATAAATGTAAAGCCGAACGAAATAATATGAAAGAAAGAAGAATGGTGAAAGACCAGTGCTTTCCCAATAGCGAACGCCTGCGTTGTAGAACGCCATAATGGCTGAACAAGAGACCCCCTTTTTCTACTTTGTCTGCATAAACTACACGCGAATCACAGTCGGTTCTAAAAATAAAACTGGTACTGTATTTCTTAGAAGACCTTGATATGCAAACTGCATAATGACCTAGATACAAATACTACATTAATGAAATTATACACACAAAGTTGACCTAAAAAGATAGACGGAGCGAAGCAATAATACTACGTCGTCTCGCGATTAAAAAGTGAACGCCAATCACACGCGAAACGCATGAAGGCCTGATTTTTTCAAATAAACAGTGATAAAAAACACTAACGATACGAGGTTAGGTTTTGAAAACAGGTTTAAAGTCTTATTGGGAAACCTGACATTCTACTGTTTTATGTCTAAGCTCCTGACATTAGTCTGACAGGACAGAAGACATCCCATAGTATGGAAGTGAACAGGTGGTAGCAGCAAATACATGACTATCATAGAAAAATACATATTTTGAACGAAGCCACTTAGCCCCATTAAACTTATATATTCTTGTACCTTAGGACTTGCTGACAAAGAATATGTTATGTGTTACGCAAATAGTCTATTAATTAACAAATTATAGCCAAAATACTATAGTGGGGTTGACTGACAGCACAAGATCATATCTGCTTATTTTTTTATGGCATGTTTGGAAAACACTGCTTTGGGGAAAATGAGGCCGACAAGTTAGATACGATTTGATTGGCTGTAGTAAAATGTAAGGCGAAACCTTATTGGTCTAACTGCAAATACAAATATTGTTGTTAAGGGCAACGTATAGGATGGATAGTTTTTTTTCAAAGGCTCATGTAAACATGGCCTGATTGGTTAGAACGTTAGATATGGTCAAATAGAAGCGTCAGTTCACTGCCATTTTTTGAAAATAAATCCTGTGAAAATCAAGTGCATTGAGAGCAGGCTAAGAATTTTCTAATAAAAGGAAAAGCCTGGACAAAGGCAGATCAAAATTGTGCCAAAATTCATCGCCAGTCAACGTTACTTGTTTAATATTTCCTTGAATTGTGGTAAGCTAGACATATTTACTATATTTTATATGAAAATTGAATGTGAAATGATAAATTATGTCTGTATGTGTGTGGTTCAGTAGCAAACATGAGGCAAAGCCTAGATATTGCTCCACCTTGTAAAGATTGTCAGAGAGGAGTATAACTGCCTATACAGATAGATATATTGGATTGCCATATGTAACATGACACCTATCCTATTGTATAGCAGGGATTAACGCTGGAATTGCAGAGGCGTTGTAACCATTAGGGAGAGGAATACTGGTGTATATTGTCACATGAAAAGCTAGCAGTTGGCCTACAGCGCTGAACTTTATGTTTGTACTGTCTTGTACGTCAGTGTGGAAATATATTATATATTAGTTATGAAGAAGGAGGCACAACCTTCTTATTTCAGGGACCGTGGTACTGATGTTAATATAGCAGCACATGGTCTGAGCTTTGCTTGATCCAGAACTCTGGCAGCAGACTCCTTGCCCAAGATATCGGCCATTGTGGGTTTTTTTAGCAAACCGAGAAGCAAGCGAGCAGAGGATACAGTTTTCCTGCAGCCGCTATATGAGCTAAGAATTTGTCAGCACGAGCAGCTCACCCTTGTATAACACACCTCAATTGAACTTACATAAATAGTCCAAGAGGGGCAGTAATTGTTTTAAAAAGTAAAAGAATCTGTGAATCCTTTAATATTATTTCCACCAGTAACAAACACATGAAGTCGTGATGACAACCAACAACCTAGCTCAAACAGCCAGTATTGCCTCATAATACTACCTCACAACATTACACTCATATTATAATAATATTATATGTCGGGACAAAGATCCTTTGTATAAAATTGTGTACATAAACATTGTGTTTACATTTTATTGTGATTCCTGATTCACTGTGTAGTAGGATCAGGATATCTATTTATTGAAAAAAATTCAATACATTTGTTAAAATTTAACCCTCGACTTAATAAGATAATCTTTAGAGTGTTAGTTGTTTGTGACTGTCATATTGTTGTCAATTTGTTGAGGATCTTAACTTAGATGTTTATCTGTCTGTTGGTTGTTGTGAATTACACTACATCACTATCATAACCCTAGACATTAAACGTAGTCATCCCAAAATTCAAGAATAAGTCTTATTGAGGTCTAAATGTGGTAGCAAGTAAGGTCATCTGTAACACACCAAATTTATTAGATACAGATACCTTCACAGCTGAACTCAGTCAGTATACTAAGTCCCCTATAACTATATTTATATAATCCCAACTTACCACAGTGGGTTACTAGCTCAAGTTAAAACATTTTATTTTAACAGTTTTAATCTGGCATCTGCCCTAGCCCCACCGTCGGTGTTTTGACCAGACAGATATCGTGAAGAGCTCGCCAAACCAATCAAGGGGCTCAGTATAGAGTATATTTTCTTATACATGCTTTCTTACTGCAATGCTGAACGATCACATCGTTATTGTTATACAGAATTGAAATCATTGCACTCCGGGCAAACCCATAGGTACTCAGTCTCCATCAGTATATGTCGAAGAGTGTGAATGCTAACTGTTCCTGTAGTTCGCTGGTTGTAAACACGACGGATGGATCCTCTCAAACGTCCATCTCTACTAGCCTTACGTTTGATGCCAAATTCCAACAGTCTTAACCTTGATGATTCATCTATTGCAGTGTCATTCTCTAACAGGCGATCATTAATTGTTCTCAGTATATCTCCCTTATCCAAATCTAGTGTTTCCACTATGGGTGCTCTTGATGCTAGTCTGTCAGCTCTTTCATTACCACATACCCCAGCATGTATATGACCGAATGGTAAATTCTGGCCTGTTCAAACATACTTCTTTATTTTACCTCATTATAATATTAATACCTATACATTCTACCATCGGAAGCCAGCTTACTCAACCAACCATCTACCATACAGACTCACAGCACACACATCTACACAACATGACAAAAACATGCTTGCCAACACATTTATTCCTTTTCAAACGCTCGAACTTCCACGACAACGGACCTGGTAAATACCACTATGTCTGTCTGACCTTTACCTTGCTGCACCCAAAGCCCTATGTAATTAAACTACATAGATACTAACGCGGTAGGAAAACGGCATTAACACGGGAAAGGCAGAGGTACTTAAAAGGCTGTGTCATTTTATGCTCGCGAAGTACACAGACAGGGACTTTGTGTCACTTGACTGCACTCAGAAGCGAGTTTTAACCCGATGTATAAAAAATCTCAAGCGTGCAATAGTATTACCGTACAGCGAGTACATAAACACTCCCGAACATTGCGTGCAATTAAAATTGCAATTCATCATTATTTATCCTTTGCCCAGTGTTGCTCCCGGGGGGTCTAACAGGAGATTAAAATAGGTCAACTACTCCCGCATACATGTTGTATAAGGCGACAAAGATGCAGTTGTGCATGGGGCTGACAACATCTTCATGTAAAACACATTGCTACACACACCACTGCTACAAGAGCATATGAATGCCTTGGGCAGGCCTCCTGTAAGGGGTCCAGCTGAAGTGGTAGCCCCCATCTCTATCCATGATGAGGAATGATGAAGTACATAAACTCCCGCGTTAAATATATACTAACAGTATATGCTATTAAAGTTACAATTTATTATTATTCTTTCCCTGTGGTTTCTTGTGGACCATGGAAGCTAAGACGTGGTACAGAGAGGTAGCGGTTGGAACAGTGGAATGACAAACACATGTCTACATGACAAGATTCCAAAAGTCTTGATGAATAGAAAGACAAATAAGAAAAAGGAGGGGAAGATGAGTACGACCACATTGGAAAGAAAGAGGATGTATGAAATACGTTCTAAGAGGATATGAAAATGAAGATTGGGAAATAACATGAAAGAAGATTATGAAGAAGACCAGCAGGAGAAAGTCTGTGCGGAAAAGAAGAACAACATGTATCAAGAATTAGGAGGACAAGAAGAAGGATAAGAAGAAGAAGGACGAGAAGAAGAAGACGAAGACGATCTTAGCATGATCCACTCTTGTCGGCGTGCAGTCTGAAGTCGTTGTTAAATGTTCAAAACCGCCAGATGCTTATTTAATGACGTGAGTATCGTGGAGTCAGATAGCGTTAAGAAATGTCTGACCCTATTTTACATACTAACAGGGTGACTATCCTTCCGATGCACGCACTGCCAACCTGATAAAGCCGTAGATAGAAAGACCAAGGACAAAAAAACCGATAACTACTCGATATATATGCAGAAAACATTAATTTCAATGGGCGGCCATGCGGCATGGTGTCTACCCCGCAGATAAAAAAGGCGATAAGTTATGCATTCAATGCGCTAGTAATTGCCACGTTTCTGACGCTGGAGTGGCAGAGTCGATGTCTGGCCCTCACGCACAGTGATCAGATTAGATCAATTGCCGTCTCCGCGTCTAATGTTGGCGTTAAGGGATCTCCAGTAGAGCACGTTGTTTTGTTTTTGTTTTTTAGTTTTGATGGTATATTCCAGAAGATTCCTTTTCGTCCACTACTTCAGGTTTCTGTCCCTACGTGTATTGCTGTCGAGATTTAGTCGTCGTCGTCGTCGACACCCCGTGCCCGCCCTTCATTATTAGTACTCAACAAAGTGCTACAGCACTATATGTTCAGTTGAAGGTGCCCTATAAAGTATTGTTTTAAATATTTTCATGGTGATTATTTTCCTTTTGCGCTCCTTACGAAACAGTGAGCCATCACTGTAGCTGTTCCCCCTGGCAGGAAGCCTGCACCCAGCATTCATTCCATCTTGAAGCGGTGGTTTATGTAGTAATTTGTTTGACATGATGAGGTTGCCAGACCCATGCACAACCTCATATCAGTGGCTTTGTACGACATGCCTGAGGGAACAGTAGTCATAATCTAACTTTGTCTCATTAGAGAAACCAACCCCCTCCCCACGGGACTACACGGAGCATTAGAGAGGATTCGGAGTGGATAAGAGGTATGTAGTCCGCCTCGAATTCTAAAGGTACCGGGTTCGATTCCCAGTAGAGGGGATATAATTTATGGACATATTTAAACCAGTGGTCTAGATGATGTCATCCCCCCCTCCCCCGTCTCTTGGGTAGTGATATAGGATGCCTAACCTTCTCGGATAAGTGCGATAAAAATAGGTCCCGTGTGCAAGTTGTGCACGTTAAAAACCTCATGGCAGTTGGAAATCGTAAAGAGTAGGCAAAAAGGCCGCTGCCCTGACAAACTTTAAAAACGAGAAACCTACCCACCACAACAATATTTATAGAATGTGTGATTTCTATATACACACATTGGGATTCTCGCCGGTGCTGCGGAGTTCGTGCACTGTGCTGAGATCCTCCTTGTGTGATCTACGGGAGGAGATCAGAGAACTGATGGAGTTGTCCGTGTGCAATGAAGATAGTCCTCAAAACAAAATATCTTTCTTAATACCCAAGGTTCCCCCTCCCCGTACCCGTTTATGTGACACACTTCTATTCCTTTTTTTTTTATCCACTTCTCATTGACCACAATCATTGAATACTTGTTCGGTGTCCACGATGCTCCAAGTGTACAGGACAATCATTTCAATTATGGAAGTGAGACTGTACAACCAAATAAAATCTGCAAGAATTACCTTACACAGACAGGCTAATCGCACTTGAAAAACGTACGTAAAATCAGTTGTAAGCCACTGGGAATAATGAAGAAGTGGAGTGCACGTTATGTATATTTCACAATATTTAATACAGTTGGTGAAAACTGTACTAAAAAAAATATATAAACAGTACTTTGCAAAAAAAATGGCAGTCATATTTTCGCAACACAGCACACTCATAGAAGCAAATAATAATAAAAACTGTATGTCCAGAGGAAGATTGGTATCTCCCCTATCTATTAACAGTGGTTTCAGTACAATATAATGTTGCCTTCTCCAGCAAGGCAAGCCTGGATGCGGCGAGGCATACTTCCCACAAGTGTTTGTAGGTAATTGTGAGTCAGACTGTCCCAGTATTTTTCAGCTTCTTTCTTCAATTGTTCAACGTCTCTGAGTCCACTCTTTTTTAAATGATTCTTGAGTAGTGCCCAAACGTTTTCAACTGGGTTTAGGTCGGGGCTGTTGCTGGGCCACTTCAGCACTATCACATTCTTCTCTTGCAGCCATGCTTTGGTGGTAATGAGCAAACGCTTTGGTGGTAAAAGTCCTTTCTTTCGTGATCGTTTTCAATTACCTGTACAGCAGAGCCATGCTTTGGTGGTAATGTATGCGAGTCATTGCCATGTTGAAAACCCATCGGGGTACATGACCTGCATAAATGGCAGAAGGTGTCCCTCTAGTATGTCGATGTATCTTTCTTTCGTGAGAATTCCTGTGAAAACCACAGTGGGGTGACACCTCTCATGCTGCCACCCCCTCCCCAAGATGGAATTTATGGGGTAATGTTCGGTCGCTGGTACACAGGCGTTACAGAGTCTTTCGTCCAAATTATTTATTTGAGCAGGATAAGACCAAACAGAACATTCATCTGAAAAAATCACATTGTCCCATGACAAATTTTGGTGTTCGTGGCACCAGTTCAAGTGCATCTGTTTGTGAGTCTCTGTGAGAAATGGTGACAAAATTACCCGCTTTTTTGTGTAATTCATCCTGTGTAGCTTCTGGTTGACAGTAGAATTAGATACCTCTGGGCTTCCCAACTCGATCATGCGCTGCCGTATGTTTTCTACACTCTTCATTGGCCCAGCCCAAACGATTTGGGCGAGACGCCGATGGTCCTTTGTGTCCAAAATTCTGGACCCCCCACTACCTTCTTTTCGCTCGATTCCATTACCTGCTTTTAATTTACTCACAACTCTGTAGACAGTCCGCTCAGGAATGTTCAAGGTTTTAGAAATGTTGGAACATGTTTGATTTCCTTCATTCCACAGCTGTGAAATTAACATACACTTTGACTTTGTATCCATTTTCTGCCACTAGCATTAGAAATTGTCGTCTGCTCTATTATCAAGGGACTTTACTCTACGCTAATTTTTTTTTACTTTTGGTAGTGTTTGCTCTCTTAAGTGGAGTGCAAATTTGGGGCAGAACATGCATATTTAATTAGATTTCAGCATATTTAGCTGAGCAATATGACTGCCATTTTTTTTGCAAAGTACTATATATATATATATATATATATATATATATATATATATATATATATATATATATATATATATATATATATATATATATATATATATATATATATATATATATATATATATATAGCATATAGAGCGCCATACTATCCTATCGGCTGTCTTCCTCCTCGCCCAGTTCCAATCTAGTCCTCGATCCTTCAGAGATTGTCTACTGTTGTCCTCCCAGAGGACTCTGGGTTCCCCTGGAGGTCTGGATCCCTGGCTCTTAGTTTCCCATACTTGTCGTGGTATAGTCCGTTCGGAAATTCGTGCCCACAGAAAGTGTCAATTTTCTTCAAAACTGTTTGTTGTATGAACATGAATTTTTGCATGCAGTCTTAGATTTTCCATGCAGTTATTAATATATTTTTTGCCCTTACAAAACTCATGTTATGTTCGAATTTTCTTCTTTACGTTATATAAAAAAACTCTTATCGTTGTCTGGGTTAATTTTTATTACTTTTACAGGAAAGTTACAAGATCCGTTCAAAAATTTTTTTTTTTTTAAATTAGTGTAGTGACTACATGTCCGCACCTATTGTACACAGTCGCGAGTAACTAATTCAAAAAAAAAAAAAAATTTGTGAACGGATCTTGCAACTTTCATGTAAAACTACTAAAAATTAACCCAGACAACGATAAGAGCCTCTCCACCATGCAAAGGCACAACAGGCCAATCACCTGTTTGCTTTAAACCACGATTACGAGTAACACAAGAGAGAAAACCGGACTGATTCTAAAGGCGACGAACTGGAACGGACTACGGACTACGACTTATGGAACATGGAACACAAGAAGTATAAATGGGAAGGAAGAGGAGCTGGTGGAAGAGATGAGGAAAGCAAAACTAGAAATCCTGGCTATAACGGAAACAAAGAAAAAAAGGACAAGGAGTCATGGATCTCAATGGCAACACGCTGCTCTACAGTGGTGTACCCATATCCGAAAGAGCTAAAGGGGGTGTGGGTTGCATTGTGGCCCAAAATCAAAAAGATAGTATCAAGGGGTGGAACTTTGTCTCAGAGCGCATTATGGTTGTGAAACTAAAAGAAGGAGAAACCATAGTCAACCTGGTCATAGTGTATGGGCCAAATGAGGATGAGAGAGCAGAGGTCAAGGAGGAATTCTTCGAGCTGCTTCAAAGGACAGTGGATGACTGCCTAGATGAAGTTATCATGCTCGGAGATTTTAATGCCAGAGTTGGAAATGACCATGCTAGATGGGGTGGAGTTATCGGAAGATATGGAGAAGATACTCTCAATGACAATGGAAAGCGACTCCTGAGATTCTGCAGTGAGCAGAATCTGATCATTACAAACACAAAGTTCCCCCATAAGCGCATACATGCATACACTAGATGTGAACCAACAAAGAATGAGAAGTCAGTGATCGACTATGCCATTGTTCGGAGAAGCTCATTCAAATATGTCCGAGATGCAAGAGTCTGGAGGGGGCCAGAGATTGGAAGTGATCACTACCTGCTAACAATCAAACGAACAACTGAAAGAGTTGCTTAGCCTAGGAACTGCTCAACATCACGCAAGAAACCAAGTAAACGAGCAGGAGAAATGAGCATTAGGACCTACAAGCTGAGAGAGCCAGAAATTAAGACCAGATATCAGGGGCTTATTGCTGCAGCGGTGAGCAACACAGAAGAACAACCTGATGACTTGGAAACCCTCTGGATTAAATTCAAGGACATCATAAAGACAGCTGCTGCAGAAGCATGTGGTGAAGTCCGACTTGGGAACCAGAGAAAGAGGACACCTTGGTGGACAGAGGAAGTCAAAGAGAAAATAAGAGAGAAGAAAATGGCATGGAAACAATACTTAGGAGCTAAAAAACACAACAGGACAAATGGAAAAATATAGAGAATATGTGACACTCAGAACAGAAGTAAAGAACAAAGTGCTAGCAGCAAAACAGAAGTCCTGGGAAGAATTTGGAGAAAAGCTAGAAAAAGATGCACAAGAAAACCAGAAATTGTTCTATAAGACCCTAAAGAACATGAGGAATGAAAAACAATGCCCTCTCAAATTTATAAAGGACAAGCAAGGCAAATTGCTTACTGCCCCGAAGGAAGTAATGGAAAGATGGAAAGAATATTTCTCAGAACTCCTTGATGGTGAGCAAGGTCAAACATCAGAAATGATAACCACTAGCACAGAAGAGGAAACCAATGGTGATGAAGATGACATAAAGATGGAAGAACTGAAGGCAGCACTGGAGAAAATCAAGATGGTCAAAGCAGCAGGGCATGATGGTATAACACCAGAAATGGTTAAGTACATGGGAGCATCAGGCGACCTGTTACTCTTAAGGGTCCTACAGGCAGCATGGTGCAACAAGACCATACCAAAGGATTGGGAGATCGCCATCATAACACCAATTTTCAAAAAGGGTGACAACCGACAGTGTGGAAACCATAGAGGCATATCCCTTCTCAGTGTCCCTGGAAAAATCTACTCTAGAAAGCAGTAATAAATTGAAGGAATAGGCTGGGGAGATGAGGAAAGCAAAACTAGAAATCCTGGCTATAACGGAAACAAAGAAAAAAGGACAAGGAGTCATGGATCTCAATGGCAACACGCTGCTCTACAGTGGTGTACCCATATCCGAAAGAGCTAAAGGGGGTGTGGGTTGCATTGTAACCCAAAATCAAAAAGATAGTATCAAGGGGTAGAACTTTGTCTCAGAGCGCATTATGGTTGTGAAACTAAAAGAAGGAGAAACCATAGTCAACCTGGTCATAGTGTATGGGCCAAATGAGGATTAGAGAGCAGAGGTCAAGGAGGAATTCTTCGAGCTGCTTCAAAGGACAGTGGATGACTGCCTAGATGAAGTTATCATGCTCGGAGATTTTAATGCCAGAGTTGGAAATGACCATGCTAGATTGGGGTGGAGTTATCGGAAGATATGGAGAAGATACTCTCAATGACAATGGAAAGCGACTCCTTAGATTCTGCAGTGAGCAGAATCTGATCATTACAAACACAAAGTTCCCCCATAAGCGCATACATGCATACACTAGATGTGAACCAACAAAGAATGAGAAGTCAGTGATCGACTATGCCATTGTTCGGAGAAGCTCATTCAAATATGTCCGAGATGCAAGAGTCTGGAGGGGGGCCAGAGATTGGAAGTGATCCCTACCTGCTAACAATCAAACGAACAACTGAAAGAGTTGCTCAGCCTAGGAACTGCTCAACATCACGCAAGAAACCAAGTAAACGAGCAGGAGAAATGAGCATTAGGACCTACAAGCTGAGAGAGCCAGAAATTAAGACCAGATATCAGGGGCTTATTGCTGCAGCGGTGAGCAACACAGAAGAACAACCTGATGACTTGGAAACCCTCTGGATTAAATTCAAGGACATCATAAAGACAGCTGCTGCAGAAGCATGTGGTGAAGTCCGACTTGGGAACCAGAGAAAGAGGACACCTTGGTGGACAGAGGAAGTCAAAGAGAAAATAAGAGACAAGAAAATGGCATGGAAACAATACTTAGGAGCTAAAAACACAACAGGACAAATGGAAAAATATAGAGAATATGTGACACTCAGAACAGAAGTAAAGAACAAAGTGCTAGCAGCAAAACAGAAGTCCTGGGAAGAATTTGGAGAAAAGCTAGAAAAAGATGCACAAGAAAACCAGAAATTGTTCTGTAAGACCCTAAAGAACATGAGGAATGAAAAACAATGCCCTCTCAAATTTATAAAGGACAAGCAAGGCAAATTGCTTACTGCCCCGAAGGAAGTAATGGAAAGATGGAAAGAATATTTCTCAGAACTCCTTGATGGTGAGCAAGGTCAAACATCAGAAATGATAACCACTAGCACAGAAGAGGAAACCAATGGTGATGAAGATGACATAAAGATGGAAGAACTGAAGGCAGCACTGGAGAAAATCAAGATGGTCAAAGCAGCAGGGCATGATGGTATAACACCAGAAATGGTTAAGTACATGGGAGCATCAGGCGACCTGTTACTCTTAAGGGTCCTACAGGCAGCATGGTGCAACAAGACCATACCAAAGGATTGGGAGATCGCCATCATAACACCAATTTTCAAAAAGGGTGACAACCGACAGTGTGGAAACCATAGAGACATATCCCTTCTCAGTGTCCCTGGAAAAATCTACTCTAGAATCCTAGAGCAGAGACTCCGACGCTTAGCTGAGCCACAATTGGATGAGGAACTGGACGAACTGGAACGGACTACGGACTACGACTTATGGAACATGGAACACAAGAAGTATAAATGGGAAGGAAGAGGAGCTGGTGGAAGAGATGAGGAAAGCAAAACTAGAAATCCTGGCTATAACGGAAACAAAGAAAAAAAGGACAAGGAGTCATGGATCTCAATGGCAACACGCTGCTCTACAGTGGTGTACCCATATCCGAAAGAGCTAAAGGGGGTGTGGGTTGCATTGTGGCCCAAAATCAAAAAGATAGTATCAAGGGGTGGAACTTTGTCTCAGAGCGCATTATGGTTGTGAAACTAAAAGAAGGAGAAACCATAGTCAACCTGGTCATAGTGTATGGGCCAAATGAGGATGAGAGAGCAGAGGTCAAGGAGGAATTCTTCGAGCTGCTTCAAAGGACAGTGGATGACTGCCTAGATGAAGTTATCATGCTCGGAGATTTTAATGCCAGAGTTGGAAATGACCATGCTAGATGGGGTGGAGTTATCGGAAGATATGGAGAAGATATACTCAATGACAATGGAAAGCGACTCCTTAGATTCTGCAGTGAGCAGAATCTGATCATTACAAACACAAAGTTCCCCCATAAGCGCATACATGCATACACTAGATGTGAACCAACAAAGAATGAGAAGTCAGTGATCGACTATGCCATTGTTCGGAGAAGCTCATTCAAATATGTCCGAGATGCAAGAGTCTGGAGGGGGCCAGAGATTGGAAGTGATCACTACCTGCTAACAATCAAACGAACAACTGAAAGAGTTGCTCAGCCTAGGAACTGCTCAACATCACGCAAGAAACCAAGTAAACGAGCAGGAGAAATGAGCATTAGGACCTACAAGCTGAGAGAGCCAGAAATTAAGACCAGATATCAGGGGCTTATTGCTGCAGCGGTGAGCAACACAGAAGAACAACCTGATGACTTGGAAACCCTCTGGATTAAATTCAAGGACATCATAAAGACAGCTGCTGCAGAAGCATGTGGTGAAGTCCGACTTGGGAACCAGAGAAAGAGGACACCTTGGTGGACAGAGGAAGTCAAAGAGAAAATAAGAGACAAGAAAATGGCATGGAAACAATACTTAGGAGCTAAAAACACAACAGGACAAATGGAAAAATATAGAGAATATGTGACACTCAGAACAGAAGTAAAGAACAAAGTGCTAGCAGCAAAACAGAAGTCCTGGGAAGAATTTGGAGAAAAGCTAGAAAAAGATGCACAAGAAAACCAGAAATTGTTCTGTAAGACCCTAAAGAACATGAGGAATGAAAAACAATGCCCTCTCAAATTTATAAAGGACAAGCAAGGCAAATTGCTTACTGCCCCGAAGGAAGTAATGGAAAGATGGAAAGAATATTTCTCAGAACTCCTTGATGGTGAGCAAGGTCAAACATCAGAAATGATAACCACTAGCACAGAAGAGGAAACCAATGGTGATGAAGATGACATAAAGATGGAAGAACTGAAGGCAGCACTGGAGAAAATCAAGATGGGCAAAGCAGCAGGGCATGATGGTATAACACCAGAAATGGTTAAGTACATGGGAGCATCAGGCGACCTGTTACTCTTAAGGGTCCTACAGGCAGCATGATTAAACAAGACCATACCAAAGGATTGGGAGATCGCCATCATAACACCAATTTTCAAAAAGGGTGACAACCGACAGTGTGGAAACCATAGAGGCATATCCCTTCTCAGTGTCCCTGGAAAAATCTACTCTAGAATCCTAGAGCAGAGACTCCGACGCTTAGCTGAGCCACAATTGGATGAGGTCCAGTGCGGATTCCGAGCAAACCGAAGTACTCAAGACCTAATCTTCACACTCAGACAGCTGAGTGAAAAGGCCCTTGAGTATAAGAGTGAGATCCATCTTTGTTTCATAGATCTGGAAAAGGCGTTTGACAGGGTCCCTTGGAGCAAACTTTGGGACTGTTTGGCAAGGAAGAATATTCCAGCACCTCTGATTCATGCTATACAGAGCTTCTACAAGTCTTGCAGAAATTATGTGAGGACAGCAAACCATAAGTCAGAAGAGTTCAGGACCACCACTGGTGTAAGACAAGGTGATATCCTATCACCTTACCTCTTCATACTCCTTATGGACGATGTCATCAAGGCATGTAAGGAGAGAACAAGAAAGTATTCAGTGGGGTACTGGAAGATGAGACAGGTCTATATTTCAGAGCTGGCATTTGCTGATGATGTTGCCCTGATTGCTAAATCAGAGGCACATCTCCAATCCAACCTGCAAGTCTGGAAGGAAGAGCTGGAGAAGAGAGGGATGGTCATAAGCAGCTCTAAAACAAAATCCATGGTGATATCACGAGAAGAAAGAAGGCATCAGATTAAGCTGGGAGAACAGGTCCTGGAGCAGGTTGACCACTTTAAATACCTCGGAGCTATTATAGACCGAAAGGGAGGCATCAAAGAAGAGTTGGCCACTCGAAAAAGCAGCAGCTGGGAGACTTTTTCAGGCCATAAATCGAGGATTCCTCAGCAAGAGAGAGGTTGGTAAGAAAACGAAGATGGCTGTATACCGCTCCACCTATGTCCCAGTCTTGACATATGGATGCGAGTCATGGGCAATGACTACAACCCATAAAAGCCAGATCCAAACCTCAGAAATGAGGTATCTGAGGAAGGTGGTTGAAGTAACAAGAAGAGACATGGTACGCAACCAGACGATACGTCAAGGCCTAAAATGCCACCCCCTACAGACCCAAGTAGAACAGTCCCAACTAAGATGGTTTGGCCATGTCTGCAGAATGGGAGAA
The DNA here is from genome assembly GCA_024509875.1 of Oreohelix idahoensis. Lineage (NCBI taxonomy): Eukaryota > Metazoa > Mollusca > Gastropoda > Stylommatophora > Oreohelicidae > Oreohelix > Oreohelix idahoensis. The sequence goes on along the minus strand of JAMPIV010023003.1, from coordinate 52,282 downwards.
GATCGGCTACCATGACAAGCATGGGAAACAAAGAGCCAAGGATCCAGACCCCGAGGACGACCCAGAGTCCGCTGGGAGGACAACATTAGACAATCTTTGAAGGACCGAGGACTAGAATGGAACCAGGCCAGGAGGAAGACAGCTGATAGAATAGTCTGGCGCTCTCTCTTCCAAACCTCTACACCTCACGGTAGAAGGGGAACGACTAAGTAAGTAAGTAAGTATTTAATTATGTATTTAATAAACACTGCGCGAATTCTAGTGGTTAAAACACACATCTATAAAACTAGGACTTAACTGAATTTATTAATTATAAATTCCTTCGCGACTTTAAAAGTTAATTTAAGCATCTATTATCTTTTGAAATAATATAATAGATAGATCATTATATTTACAACTGGAACTATTGAGATGGTTTAATTTAATAGATTTAAATTAACACAAAATCCACTGAAATAGAATGACTGAACTAGACCACTGATCACTTTACACAATATATTACCGCTTTGCACAGAATAGAAATTACTGCAAATATATATATAAAATCCAGGGGAAAATCTATAACAAGATTTCAATAAAGCTAGTGCTTCTGTAAAGGTCTGGCCAGCGAGTGATAAAGTGTCTATTCTTCATGGTCTATTTATCTAAAATGGAATGTAAGTTGAGTGGGACATGAGGAACTTGACAGTTTTTTTCATCTCAGGAACTTTTGGGGATCTGACCGCCAAATCAAGGGAAGAAGCCGCCCCCTGGTCTTCGTATCTCCGCTCGCTGCTGCCCGTTTCGGCTTTCCCCGTTCGCTTTCTGCGATCGGTTCTTCGGTTGACACCGAGACGCGAAAATAGCGGCAAGAAACTGCGTCTCGTATCAGGGACCACTACTGTCTTTGATAGCGCCGATAGTCTCCCCTGAAATCCCTCAGTCTGTCTCTTTGATCGTAGTCGCATTATCTGTTTGATTCTGGCAACGCCCCCCACTGGCCAAGTTAATGAAAATAACTGCCTATGATTGTTCAAGAGATGTTAGTGGGCGTGATTTAATCTCTCCTTAAATCAATGCGATGACCAGAATAAACGATAGGTAAACTCTCCGCATATCAATCAGCAAACGTGTTTGCCCTCTGTGTGGAACAGTTGCATAGCTAATGAATCCACGTGAAAGAAGTCCCGTTTTTACAAGAAGTTACAACAAAGTTCAGGGTCAGCCGAGTTCGTCCATCACATGTATCCTCTTCACACCTTCCGATAACTCCACCCCATCTAGCATCGTCATTTCCAACTTTGGAACTGAAATCTCCGAGGAGGATAATTTCATCCAGGCAGTTGTCCACTGTTTTTTGAAGCAGCTCGAAGAATTCTTTTTCGACTTCTGCTCGCTCATCTTCATTTGGCCCATACACAAACAATACAACCTACAGCTCTTTTGGCTCTTTCAGATAAGTGGACTCCGCTGTATATCGTCATCGAGATTCATAACTCCTTATCCCTTTTTCTCCGTGTTCGTTAGAGCCCAGATTTCTAACTTTGCTTTCCTCATCTGTTCCATCAGCTCCTCTTCTTTCCCGTTACTACTCCTGGTGTTCCATGATCCATAAATCGTCGTCCGTAAGCCGTGCCAGTTCGTCGCCTTTAAGATCAGTCCGGTTTTTCTCTCTGTCGTTTCTATTAATCGAATCTTAAGGCAAACATGTGGTCTCTGAAGCAATTTGTTTTACATGATGAGGGTGTTAGCTATATGCACATCATCATATTAGTCGTGTCGTACGACACGCTGAGGTAGCAGTATCTCTATTCTTTCTTTGTCTCATCATAGACCCCCGGGAATTACACGGGGGGCACAGGCATGTACATTACTAGCGAAATGCAGTCAACGATACCGCCTGACTACTACGCAGAAGTCAACTTGTACGGCCAACATGAATTCCGAATTAAGCGTTCTCGTATGTCTATCCCAAAAGACACGTTCCAGCGAAATGCGGTCGACAAAACTTGCCACACAGCCAATAAAACTTGTCGCGCGGCCAATAAATTTTGTCGCTCGGCCAATCAGAACTCCCGAATTACGCCAAATGGTATCACTGCCGTGCGCTGTGAAAAAACAATAACATTCAAACATTCCATAATGAACTCGACACATCCGTGATAACATACACAAGCACACATGCTGGACCATGCATGATCTCTAATTATGTTAGTGTACACCCATGCACAACGGAAGTTTATTTTCAACAAGTTAACACCAAGATTACAACAGGTCTAACCATAGCACTGAAAAGCCACACCAAAACAAAACCAGTTCTTGTAACATTAAACCCTGATTAAAAACTAGTGCCTCAAGTGGCAGTGTGTTATTAGAGCGCTTACCTCTCGAAATCACTGGGTGCGAAGTCTGGTAGCGTCACGCTCGATCCTGCCCAGCTATCAACGAGAGTCTGATTTTGCTCTCGAGTTAGGGAAGGCAAAGGTAGCGGGGAAGAGGACCAGTCACTCCACCCCCTAAAGCTAATATAGTGAAGTCTCTAACACTTTATTTCCATACGGCATTATCTGCTACGTGACTACCTGTACCTTATAAGAACGACCACCTTGACTAACCTAAGCATCATGTCTAGGCGTTAATTCCTACCAAAGTAGTTGTCAGAACACGCGGGCAGCTCGCGAGGTTTATGTACAATTTATTTACTTATATTTAATACCGCTGTTACCACAATAATACAAACAATGTCTCCACAACAACCAGCATCCAAAATGTGTGTGCTGTAGTAGTTACCGGTGTCGCAGTTGCTAAGGAAGTCGTATTTGTAGTTATGGTAGTAATAGCTGCAGCTGTAGCAGCAACAGTTGAGGTAGTATAGTGGTGAAAGTTGCCGTAGCAGCAGTAATAGTAGTGATGGTTGGTGAGCTCTGGCGTAACCAGCTTAAAATTGGTGGCTCGGAATAGGCTAGACAATTTTTCAATAGGCGATACCGATTAAAAGATCAACCAAAGTCGTGCTCTAGTAATTTATCGGTAAGAGATTAAAGGGATAAACAACAGGAGTGCACGCCTCTCTCTCTCTCTCTCTCTCTCTCTCTCTCTCTCTCTCTCTCTCTCTCCCACTATGAACTCGCAACTAAAATAAAGGGTATATGTGCTTAGTTGCAATATCAAAGAATATTTCATAATATTTCAAAATACAGTATACCAATTGGACAATGTACGCGCGAGAGAACATTCAATTACATGATGGAAAGATAAAGGTATGGGGAAAAATAAGCATAAACGCCAAAGGCACGTACCACTTGTCCTCGTGCAGTAAAAAGAGGGTAGTGCAGAGAAAAAGTGGGGTGGATTTTTAAAAAAAACCAATGAAACACGTGACAATAAACATTGCTAAACAGACAGTATATAAGAATGAAGGTACTCCAATCAGACACAGAGGTTCATTCGTGACCCTCCAGTTTCCGAAGGAGCATAGGCCTTCACCATACACAGGCCTAGTCCTCCTGTCACGTGCTTCAGCTCAAGGCCTTTTCCATATCTACCTAGTCCTTTTCATTTATGTCTCCAGTTCTAACCTGCAGGTGTTTTTTTTTTTCGGTTTCCCTCCTGTTTATAGCATTATCAGGAGTTCTTTGTTCTGAACTCCCCAGAGCAAGAGAGGCAGGATGACACCAAGGAACACATGGGGCAGACAACTGAAGACAGACATACAAGTGGATGAAGAACAAGTAAGACATCTTCTTCCCTTCTTGTATCCTTAGCCACCTACTGTCAAAGCAGTCATAGGCCATCACGCCTGGTGGCGCCTTGTAACGCAGCAACTAAACTGCTTCCACTTTGCTCGGTCGGCGGCCTCCACAGTTCTCCGCCAAGTTGTTTTTGGTCGGCCTCTCTTTCGCTTTCCTTTAGAGGTCCATAGCATAGCTGTTCTTGTGATGGCATCACATGGACAGACCATAAGCTTATGGTACGAGACATGAAGACTTGGCGTTCGTTTGTTGAAAGCCTATGCACATTTTAAGAGTTAAAGAGTGATGATGATGAATAATGGCTGAGATAAAAATTGCGACAGAGGCTACAAATGTTTAACAATAAGATGAAATCCCATCCCATCCCATCCCAACTAACATAATTACCGATGTATGTTACGTCGGTCGGTCACACTCAAAATAGTAACTCGCGCCACAAAAAAAGGTGCGCAACGCACGGTGTGCAACTTGCGCGGCGTGGGTGTTATATAAAACAAATACTTTGGTTTTATTTTTTTAAATTTTTTCACGAAATTAGTAGCGCTCGACAAAGAAAAAGTGTATACAAATTGGTGTGCATGAGCCCTCACCCGATGTACAAATCATGAAAACTTAGTTTTTGTTAAAACCGCTTATTATCAGGGAACACTCTTTGAAAACAATCCACGCACTTTCACACGAAATGTTGTCATCAAAGAACTTTTAAATGGAATCTAAAATAACATAATTCTCGCCGTGTGTACGTTGGTCACAGCTGAGGAATGCAACCGTGTTGAAAAATTGTATTGTTTCCATTATATCTCTCTCTCAACCCCGTAACCCGTCATGGGTCGTAGGGGTGCCATGGTGGAAGCATCAGCAGACAGGGTCCTCTACTGCTCTCTATCCTCAGCAATTCGTACAAGTGTGGAAAAACCGTGCCCTGCCCATTCTTTGTTATCAGCCCAGGATTTTCTTTGCCTTCCTCTTCTCCGTTTACCTTCGACTGTTCCCTAGACGTTCGTTTTCGAAAGGGAGTCATGACGAGTTACATGCCCAAACCAGGTAAGCTTTCGACGTTTCACTACTGACAAAAATGGTTCTTGGTCGCCTGCATACGTGTTTTTTTTTTTTTTTAAATATAACGTTTTGCCTCGTTTTGGCGAGGCGTGTCCCGTTCAGCCTAGTCGGTTATATTAGGGCGCATGTCCAAACATAAAAGACCCTTAGGTGCTGATTTTCTCTCTAACACATACAATTGTTTTGTGCTCTTTATAGCAAATGCGCAAAATTCTTCTATAACATTTATACTCGAAAGCCGGAATCCTTCGCTCCGTATCTGCAGTGAGTGTCCATCCCTCACACCCATACAAGAGAATAGATAATACAAGTGATTTGTATAATTTGATCTTCACAGGAAAACTGATGTTACTTTTCCAGATCACATTCATCCTTGTCATGGCAGCTGAGGCCATCTCAAGTCTTGCCTTGATTTCTTTACTTGATCTTCCATCCCTACATATAGTGGACCACAGATATTTAAAGGTGTTCACTTCTTCTAATAGCACTGTAATAACGCCATGTAATTTGACCGATCAGCGACTGATAAGTTTTCGCTTCATTCGTCTGGCCACATTTGATAGAGACGGTCATCTCTATTGATCCCTTTAAACGTGACGGTCCGTCACTTGTCTCCAGGTGGCTAGCGACTATCCCTATGTTTGCACAAGACGGGAGATAATGAGGTAATCGCTTCCGATGTACGTTCTGTATCGAGATTACAGATAAATCTGTTTGGAAACTCAAGATTTGCAGACGATAGCATCGGGGCAGTATCAGTGCACAACATTTGTTTGTGAAGATAGCACAAGATGCCGGCGGAAGTCTGACGCAACGATATGAAGAGGTCACGCGTGGATATTAAATTTAATATTTTGAAACACATGAGGGTATTTTTTGAATTTGAAACACCTCTACCCACGGAGTGCTGAACGAGATTCGATTGGATTGGTTGATTTGAGAGGCCGCAATATACAATGTATCTCATTGGAAAATTAGGCGGAAACACAGCTGGAATTTGAACTTGGAAACTGGAAATATAATGTAACAAAATCGGAGTCACATCACACACTGCAGCGCAAACGTCAGACTAGCGACTCCTAAAAGCCAGAAAGAAAAAGGAGACATTGGACTTAGAAATTCCACAACTGTAAGTAACAGATCGAGTATTGGGCAACTTAGGAGTTTACAAGTAAACCCGCATTTTTAATACAAGACTGGAAACTTAAGGGATCAGGACTTTAAATAACAAGACTAGAAACCTAGGAATTTGATCACAAGTCATTGGGGAATTAAACAAAGGTTTTCCCAGGCCAGTGATTTCGCTGAACACCCGCCGTCAGAGGAATAACTCTAATTTCCAGACCTAAGTTATTCGAAGCATCTAATACAGAGCTGTGTCCAGTCTAAATCTGTGCAAGGAGATTATGTATTCCCAAAAATTGTGGGGTAAGTGTAATCAATTTATTTACTAATGTAAATTTTACAGGTTTCTTGCTAAGTGGTTATATAAGAGGCTGGCAACCTCAAGATATGAAAATAGTATATGCATGAACCACTACCGCAAGAGCTGGTGATTGTTTCTGACTAGTCGAGCTGAAACCCGACAGCAGAGGTGACCCCAGGACTCCGACTGGAGCAGTAATGAGTGATGATTACATCATGTGTGCCTCAAGAGTAGCATATCAGGTTCTTGTGTGATAATTCACCGGCGATGAAAATTTTTGAAATGTTGAGGGTAAACGGAGCATCGTACTTTTTACGCAATAAAAAGAATTTTGCCACCCCCTTACGAGACGTCACAAATCTCTTCCTCTCCCCTTTCCCCTTCATATTTTTAACATTCTGTTTGTATCCGTTATCATGTTTTTTTAATAAGTGTCCGAATGACAGAGTGGTTAGAGCGCTGGTCTATTGCGGCTAAGGTACCGGGTTCGATTCACGGTATCATCGTGCTCCAGTTGTCCCAGCTGTGAATGGGTACCTGACTTTGTCATTCAGTTAGGGAAGGAAAAGGCACCGAGGAAGGGAACTGGTCACCCCACCTCTCGATGCTGGACCTAGTATAGTGAAGTTTCTAACACTTCACTCCCTTACGGCAGTATCTGCTATGCGACTACCTTTACCTTTTTTTTCATCATCATCATCATCATCATCATCATCATCATCATCATCATCATGCTCCTTTGCGATCTGTAGGGCAGTGATGATAAAGATATACGACCTATTTTCATGTCTCTTTTTGAATACTTTCAACGATTTAACGTGTAGTTCTCGAAATTGTCTTGTTAAGATGATTGTCAATAAATTTTTTTCTTTTTTGGTGGGGGCAGAGAGAGACAACAATAATATTCATCATCATCAGACATATCAATATCTTAGATCGGCTGAAATGGATCTCAGGCGTGTTCTGTTTTTACTCTTGATATTGTGATGGAATATTTCTTGTCCATCTCTTGATGTTACATTTCCACTAATAGCGCTGTCTTCCTCTTGCACGTTTGCTTTAACTCTGCCTTCTACTCGTATTATGGTCTTTAGTAAGGTACTGTGTCTTTTTACAAGGCCAACATATTTTTTTACTGATACCCTCATGGAGAAATACGGAGAGTTCAAAACAAGCTAAACAATTGACCGGAGGATACCTGGAAGCACCGAAAAGAGAAATGGTATACACGGATGGCACAGAATATTATTAGAACACCCGCAAATATCGAACACGAAGACAACCAGAAATCGATTATCAGTTTAAATACCCAGATATGGTTGATCAAGAGATCATTTTAGAAGCCTATCGGAATACACAGTCTCCTAAGGAAAAACGTAGCCCCACGAGGAACACTGTAAACCTAGTTATACATGATCAACCCAGGTTGCAAAGATGTAGAGTAAGCAACCTTCGGAAAATTCCATAAACTTCGAATCGATGTAGATCACAGAACGATCGAGCTGTTTCATTCCCTACACAGGACCATATAAATTACATTGCTACAAATCGACGTCACTTCAATCCACAGAAGAGAGACTCTTACCCCCAACATCACCCAACCAGACGAATAATCCCTTTGATGACCTGCCACACAACCGGATGGATAAATTGCCGTAGTGAAAGAGAGAGCGCACAAGTACATTGCCGTAGTAAAAATGAGAGCGCACAAGTACATTGCCATGGAGAAAGAGATAGCGCACAAGTACATTGCCGTAGTGAAAGAGAGAGCGCACAAGTACATTGCCGTGGAGAAAGAGATAGCGCACAAGTACATTGCCGTAGTGAAAAAGAGAGCGCACATCTTGGCGGACTGAGAGAGAGATTTTCTCTTCTGTGCTAGTGGTTATCATTTCTGATGCTTCACCATGCTCAAAATCTAGGGGGGAGGGCTGACGAAGGGTAAAACCCGTACGCACGGTTCGTGTCAATTAAGAATGAACGCACTTTTTGTTTTTAACTTGCCCTCCCTTTTTCAGTCAAGAAAAAGTCAGTCAAGAAAAAGTACGGTGCTCGGTTTTGGTTATAAATTGCCACAAATATAATTTCCCGGTGAATAATCACACAAGAACCGCATATCATTTTTGAGATGTATGTAACTCGTTAGGTCAGGCACAAATCCTATTCTCACTGTCGAGACACATTTTACCCGTTAATCCTCGGAGTAATATTGGTGAATTTTAACCATCATCTCGGAGTTACGTTGCGCGTGCTCGAAAATTAAATTCTTCTGAGAATTTAACATTGGTGGGCAGACAACGGGAACGTGAGCCTGTTAGAGTGCTCCAAACAAATGTACTTAGCAGAAGGCATTTGTTTTTCTATTTTTCTAAAGTTCGTGGTTTCAAGCTATCAGACAATTTGTGGTACTAACGCCGCTAGTGTGAGAGAAAAGCATCCACCCTAACCGCCTACAGTGGAAGAGAGTGTGGAGAAGGCTTTCGTCATCACAGAATTGATGAACCACAGCTGCAGGACTCACCTATAGTTCAGTTGTTGTTTTTTTTTTTTTTTTGTAAAACAGGCACCAGCAAATTTTCCTAAAACTCCCATCTACGTCTCGATGACGATAAATTTGTATCCATTAAAATTTCACAAATCTTTCCATATTTATTTTAAACTGTTAAAGACTAATTAATTATTAAAATTGTTACATGTTGTTTTAAAACTAAACAATCATAGTCGCTCCAGTATTTTTATATGTATGAAAGCAAACGTATGAGCCAGAATATTTAATATATATATATATATATATATATATATATATATAATATATATATATATATATATATATACCTAGACATATATTTACCTCTAAACAGAGCTATGCCATTATAAGAGGAATTCGCTGAATTAACTCAGCTGGGGGCTTGAACAGGCTAAAACCATTGCTTAAATCCTTCACAAAAGGCGACGGACAGATATAAGTTAACCATTGCTCAGCGCTTTGCCGCATGGTTCTTGACTTCTGAATTATCTAGTGAAGGCTCCTTTCAGGTAGAAGCGCCATTACACTTCTATCTACATCTCTGCCAAGAGTAATCTTGTGCGAAGGTAAACACCTTTGACGACCCAGATTAGATACTCTAGTTTTGGCCATTGTTGGACTACTACTGCAAAGCATGGGAGGCAATCTGTGACATACGGCCGTATCCTGGACATTTGTTGTATTGATTATTTACGTGTTTCAGTGACCGACACTTTCTTTCTTTCTCTCCACTATAGCAGATATTTTGTATTTTCCTTCTTACACCCTTCCCAGTGATAAGTCATCACGTCTTTTTGTTACCCGTCCCTTCACTAAAGCTTTGCAAGGAGCGGCAGAGATAATATTAACGTCAACCATGTTGGCTATCACGAGTGCAGTCGTCATTAGACTACAGACTAAACACAAAAATCGCTCAGCGTATGTGTTTAAATTGCCGATAATGCGAGACTGCGCTCGTCGTCAAGCTGGTAATACGGGATGACACACTTTAGACAGACAGGACTGACAAGATTACTTTCGATAAAGAAATAAGATGTTACATCTTACACACATTGCTAAGAGTTTACCGATGTGTTTGTGAGTTGGTACACAAGGCATCGGAGGTTTGATTGCCATATATGGGAAACGTGACCTTTGCATCAAGCGCAAAATTATTCCATGTAGGAATATTTTGAAATTACCCCACCCAACATTTTTGTTTGAAATGATTGGAGCCCTGAGCAGCTTTATAACAAACAGGTGCGGGGGTAGGACAGGAATATAACCTGACGCGTTTCAGGGTTAAGACACTGTGAAATTCACGCTTGTCAAGACAAAACCAGACCCTGCCAGAGTGAAGCCTAGAATTCAGAATTTCCATTTATCAGACCGGACTCTGTTGAACAATCTTGAAGGACTTACATTGCCCAGGAAAACCATTTTAATGAGGAAGGCTGAGGAAACTTTTTAAAAAAAATAAAGTTTTGCCTCGTTTTGGCGAGGCGCGCTCGTTCAACCGTCGGTTATATTAGGGCGCATGTCCAAACCATAAAAGACCGTTAGGTCTGGAAACTGAAACACACGGAGTCATAGAGGGAATTATCTTATAAAAGTAACGACCCCAAGAACACGTGTAAGAGGCCAATCAAGTGCCTTAACTTCATTCATCTGAGCAAAAAGTCTGTGAAGCAGGATTGGCGTAAGTTGTCATTTTACATTCTATATTTTTCATTACTAACATGTGAACTAATATGTATATATTGCAATGTGAATATTAATATGTGAAAATCGCTAGTGGATGCCCAAGTCATTTGAGGCTGGCAACCTCATCATACAGAATGATGATTTCACGAACCACCACTGCAAGGACTGGTGACTGCTTTATTGCTAGCTCCTTACAGAGAACTAAAAGCATCGGTAGTCCCAAGTTACATATGGAGAAGATGAAAGAAATGGTGTACATTCTAAGTATAATACTTACAGTTTCAAATCAGTGTAAATGTAAATGAAAACATATTCAATTTATATGGTGAACACTTTTCTGACAATGGAGATGTAAATGTAAACATATTCTATCTGTACTATTAACCTTTCTATTTAAATGTAAAATAAGGATAAAGCTATTCAATTTAAATGTAAAGAAAGTTTCTCTCCAGGGGTTAAGTTTAATTCTCATCGAGGGTAAATTCTGAGATAAATGGGATGGTGGAATAGAGGGAAAGGGAGCCCATAACCATGGGTTGGAAAACGTAATACTCAGGAGAGCGTTTCGTTTCTATTCTTTTACCATAGTTGTTGGTGGTGGTACCAGTGAGGGTACTAATCTCTGGAAGAAAGTGAGGGTACAAGTGGACTGACGTAGAAACGCAGGACCAGCTTGGCAATTACTCCTTGACATTTCTGGGAACGTGCTGCTCCTTTAATCTTGACCAGAGACGCGAGAACTCCAGTGACCTATCTGAAAGAACCTATCAGCGGGAGCAGAAACTACTATTGACAGCTAAGTGAAACCTATAAGCTGCCAAAGTGAACTTATTAAATAAAACCTACTATCATTCAATGATGAACATTTTCTTTTAAACTATTCAATTATTTTAACCCTTGTTAAAATTAAACGGTTATTAAATTAAGTCTGTTATTTGGAATTATACCAATTTAACTTCGATTAAATCATTTTAAATGTACTGCATGTTTGTCTCAGTCAATTTGCTAAACACACTCTAAACAAAGCTTTACCAGAATAATAATAATTCCACCGAGTAAATCAGAGGTGGGGGCTTGACGAGCTAAAAAATAATAATTGCTTAATCCTTCACAAAAGTTGTCGGCAGATCATAGAATTAACGTGCAGACAATGCAGCATTGTTTTCGCTTTTCTGAATATCTTTTGAACACTCCCTTGGGATAGCTTCTATCTATATCTCTGCCAAGAGTAATTTTGTGCGAAGGTAGACACCTTTGAAGACCCACTTTAGATACTCTTGTGCTGGCCACTGTTGGACCACTACTGCAAAGCAGGGGAGGCAACCTGTGACAGAGACATAGAGCGGAAAACGAAGATTTTAAATATGATTTGAGAAAACAGAAGGCAGATAACAGAAATTATTCTAATCTGAAATACTATAGATTAATTAATGCTCCTTTAATCTAGAGAAGTATCAAGTCAACAAGACACATTCACTGAACAAGCAGGGCCTTGCGGCTGAAGTCCTGAGGAGTTCACTTTAGCCGGTGCGTTCAACTTGTTTAGTATTACGCTACGTTAAGTTTATACTGCACAAATAACCCGTTCGTATTTCAAACTGCCCTACTAAGTTTCCGACTTTGTTTTTTCAACAGTCTAATCCGAAGAAACGGTTGAGAGAGAGAGAGAGACAGAGAGAGAGACAGAGAGAGAGACAGAGAGAGACACAGAGAGAGACAGAGAGAGTGAGACAGAGAGAGAGACAGAGAGAGACAGAGAGAGATAGAGAGAGACACAGAGAGACAGAGACACAGAGAGACACAGAGAGAGACAGAGACACAGAGAGAGAGACAGAGAGAGATAGAGAGAGACAGAG